>VYXB01003576.1:74595-213543 GCA_013397135.1 Pachyramphus minor | reverse complement strand
GAATGGGGGCCGGGCCCCCCCCCCCCCCCCCCCCGCTTGCGTGATGTTTCTTCTTGGTGTGGGGTCCTGCGCTGTTCCCCTCGCCAAGGCAGCCGGGCTGGGTTGGGCTGCGAGGAGCAGTGTTTGTGCCTTCAGCCGAGAGGTAACAAAGTGCGTTATTTCCCCATGGTTCTTCCTCCCGCGCCTCCCCCCCTCCATCGCTTTCCTCCCTTTCTTTCTACGTTAGTCGTTGCTTATGTAGGGCATCCGCGGCACGGTGTCTCCCGACGCCCTGCACTAATGTGCTCGTTACGGCAGTGAAGTCATGGGCCGGGGAGGAGGAGGAGGAGGAGGAAAAAGAAGAAGGAGCCCGGGGACCCGCGGGCGGGGGCGGCGCCCGGCCCTGCGCGGAGCCCGGGCCCTGGGGCGGCTCCGAGCGGCGGCTGCTGCGCGGTTCTGTGTGTCTGTGCTGCATGTGTATGTGTATCTGTGTGTGTGTGTGGAGGGGTGTGTGTTCTTCCTTTGAAGCCACTGTCTGCGAAATCCTGCGCTCGAGAAGCGGGCGGAGGGGGTGGGGAGCGGAGCCGCGATGTGCGCTGTGATGTTTCGTTGATCTATATTTAATGGCTGAAAGGAGAGATGCTTTTCTTTCCTTTACCCTTACCGTACTCTTATTCTGGTATGTAATGTGCTTGCATTGATCGGTCAAAGCGTAGCTTCAGCTGAATCAAGTCACCACAGAGGAAGGAGGTGCAGTGGCACAGGCAGTACATGTAATACACAAATTCATCTGGCCAGGGATCTTGGAGAAAAATGAAAAAAAAACCCGAAGAGGGATAATTTTAGAAACCATGTTAAATTTCCCCTGGAGGGATTGGAAGCACGAATACATGGGAGAGTGTAATACAGTATCTCGTGCAGATGCATTTTCTTATACTTTGTTAGAGTGTGCTTTGTTTGGATTCAGGGTGTTATGGTTAACCCTATACGTTACAGGAAAAAATATCCAAAACTTGATGAAACATTTAGAAATTAAGAGGTCCCTTTTTTGGACACCCAGGTCTTAACTTTATTGGCTGTAGTAATTGATATTTGTGCCCTTTAAAACATGTATGCCTTTTTACTGCCAATAACAAGGAAAGTAAAAACTCACATTGCAGGTTTATTTTCTAAGTCTATATAGGTAGCCTGGATGTAAAGTGAAAACAGTGAGTCAGCCTGAGCTGTGGTTCATAACAAACCTCTCCATAAGATGCATCAAGACTTAAGAGCCTCAAGATAGAGAGAGGACAACCCAGAAATACATGGAGTTTATGTAAGTCTGTTGAGGCTTTTGCAAAATCAAGAGAGGAAAAAAAAAAATCTTTGTCATGCTGTGTTTAAGGATATATTCATCCTATCTTAAAAAAATAAACTGATTATATAACTCATAGGCTGGGTTGATAATTTTCAGACAGCCTACTTATTTGGTCAGTGTATAAATGACATGGCACGAAGGGGTTAAGGGCAGGTCTCTAGAGAAAGCTACTGCATATCCTACTAGTGGGCCTCTGAGACTCAAGTGGCTTTAGGGCTTTTATGAGCCTATTTGCCTTTACCCAGGTTATCTGGGGAGGAGTCCCAACCTTAAATCCAAACCACCTAGGAAGGCTGTGATATTTAAGCAAAACATTATACGATGCTCAAATACCCTTGTAATACTGTTTCTGAGCCAAGTTGGTGAAGCTGCCTCTCTTCAGTCTGTGAATGACTTGACCCTTTGGGAGCCTTGACTGACTATCAGTCTGTGTCCTGCAAAACTGCAGAGAACTTGTGATTGATCATCGACGTTAATGAGAAGTTGATTAATAGCTCGGGACTGGGTTGAATGTGATTATGTTAAATGTTGTAGTTCTGAAACAGGAGATCGCATTTTGATCATGTTGCTCGGAGATGGTTTTTGCAGTCTGTTATATAAGAGAGGCTTGGAAAAAAAGGGAGTTGCGGTCTGTGCCATGTACACGTACCAAAGGAAATAGCCCTCAAACCTGCTGGTAGGAAGCAAAGTATTTCTTTCTGAATGTCAGTTGTATGACTTTTTGTGGATTGCAAGAAACATGGTTTTGGGAGAGAACTCCAGCTATAGTGCTCATGTTCTGGTTGTCGGGCGCCTTAATAGATGTTAAAAGCAATAAATAGCTCATTGGTGACACAAGTTTGTGACTTTTGCTGTGGGTTTTTTTGGATAATGACACTAAAAAATTTTCATCCTCACATAATGAACCCTGACAGGCAGCTGCACAAAATAGAAATAGTAGCAACTAAAAAAACAAGACGTTTGCATAATTTTGATTTGCATAATTTACCTTTGCTGATGGATGGTATCAGTTTAATGGCTGTGGTTCAGTGTTGAATATTTGTTTGTCAAGACACGTGTAAAATCAACTTCTGCTACAAAAGGAAGTGCCAAAGGAGTTTATTTTAAGGGTTTTAAGAAATGCATTTTTAGGTAGGGCTGTAAATTGGCATGTAAATGGAGCAGCTAACAGAATCAGCGGAACTCATGAGTGTTAAATTTTGCACTAAATTTCAGATACACTTTCTATTTCATGGTTCAGTGTGATATGATTTTTAGAGCTGATCACTTGTCGAAATTCCAGCATATCTTTGTTAGGATTTCAAGCATATGTGTCTGTCCTAGAAGTAACTGTTTTCAGAAGTATCAGCAAGATAAGGAAAATGCATTATTACAGTACTCTTCACTTAAATAAGGACTTGTGGTTTTGATGCTTATTGATTGTGTTTGTAAGTCATGAAGAGTTTGAGATTCGAAGTTACAGCTGAGGTTTGGCAAAAATCAAAATGATTGTTGTTTCCCTTTGAAGGTCCCTGTAAGATCTTATTACAGGATGAATTGTGGATGCTTATTTAACTGTGCAATATTAAATTATGTAGTATAGTTATTAACATAGAAGTAAGTAATAAACTTTAATGGAGGCAGCATTTTTAAATATAGTGAATTTCTTTTTGAAGTGACAGAATGACTCTGAAATAGGACTAACCCACATTTGCTCTTAAATAAGAGATTATTTTTTTTCTTAACAAAAGATATCACACTATGGAGAACGTTATTTTTCTGATCTTTGATTTTTATGGGTGCATGATGGGAAAAGTAATTTCTTTCATATGAATAAGAAATCTCCATGCAGGACAGGAGTGCAATCCTCTGCTCATGCACTGCAGAACCACATGACCCTTTGGCTAATGGCTCCTTTGTAGTTAGACTCACTTGGAAAGAAGTCTGAATGCAGCTTGACACATTGAAACAATTTGTTCTATCCCCTTGGGATGTGCTAACTTTGTGTCACGAATGGGTTGTAAAAGCAGATTGCCTGACCAGATTCTCTGGCACTATGTTGGACAAAATTTAAGTTCAATAATATTTAAGTTCAATAAAATTGAAAAGGAAATACGGTAGCTGTTTGTATGTAAACCAATTGCTGTGTGAATAGATATTTTTTTTCTTATATTAACTGCCAGTTCAGTATAAAACTGAGAAACAGAGAAACATCTCATTTTCCATGAGAGGAAGTATTTAATATTTGTTTAAATTGCTCTTGACATGCTAACTTCTAGTGCATCCTACTGACTCTTAATCTGCCTATTATACTTGACAAAATTCAGTTATACTAATAAACAATAACTTCAAGACACATCAGCATGGAGGACTATGTATTATCTTGTCTCTTTGGTCACTGCCTATTTTACTGATGTTTCTACGAAAAAAAAAACCCAAAACAGTCTTCTCATGAAACTAAAACTTCATGCTTCCAAAAGCTGCCAAGAAGGTGATAACTTTCTAAAATTCATATATAAAATAACCATGTTGGATGTTGCATTTTATTGTGGTTTATTGCATTAGTCGTAATAATTCTACTGTATAACAAACCGTTGTTTTCTGCTTGTTTTAACTCATTTTAAGAAGCCAAAAATATGCAGAATTTGAATAGTAATATCCAAAATCAAGAACGTCTGAGACCCAAAGGGGCCTTACATTCTCTAGGGGAAGATTTTGCCTTTTCCCCTCCTACTTTTCCTATGTTTTCCTCTCCCACTCTTTTTTTATTTTGTTTTTGCCAACTTTGCAATTGATTTCTTCATCTCTCAAAAATCTTCATAGTACAGCAATTTCCTTTTGGTCAAGAAAATTACTTTTGGAAACTGACAGTAAAGCTTGAATCTGTATGCTTAGTGTAACATAAATGTATTCTTTTTTAAGCCATGGCTACATTCTCCTGTTCTAAAACCGTCAGTTGTTATTCAGCTAAATAGCACCAAAATATCCCTTTAAGGTTGAATTTTTGAAGGGAGCCAAATGAAATAAACAGGTAGCATAAACAGGTATCCTGGTGGGATTCTTAATTGTTTTAAACCCACTGGATAAGACTTAGCTCTTACACTCTCATTTATATTAGATTAATTTCTTTCAGATTACTAAAATGTTTGAGAAAATATTTAGAAATAAGTTTCAGTGTCATGGTAGAAAATTGCTGCACGTTTTAGCTCCACTAGGATTATTAAGGGTTGTAATCTGCATCCTGTAAAGGTATAACATGACTTCCATCAGAACCAGTAAGCAGTTTGGAAGGGTGACTGGCAAGAAGCATCTCAGAGGTAACTCAAGGCTTCGGACAATAAGTTTCAGGGTATTTTAGTTCCTGCTTTCCAAGAGAGTACTTCTACAATTTTTGAAGCTGGAAAACAAGAAAGCGTGCACTGAATATTGAAAACAGAACATATGAACCTTACAGGTTTTTTTACAGGTTCCACTAAAATACTGAATTCATGAGTGTGTGTATTTTTGGAATGCTAGCTGATCTAGAGATGTTTTTGTTGGTTTTGTTTTGTTTAAATGTATACATTATTTTAGATTTATATGAGCAAAGAAACTAACTTCTATGAAGACGACATACATGAATCAAATCCTGGCATCCTGGTGTTTTGTCCTAAGGTTGTAGTTGGCTGATGTCCCAGTTAGAGGGGCCGGGACCAATGTATCACTACGTGGGTATAATCAAAATATTTTGTGTATTCTACACCCTCTATGTAATTTCTGCTGGACTGTTAATAATGGATCATTTGCAGCAGCTGCCCAGGGCACAACTGACACCTCAGGCTACAAGCTGGGTGTTAAAGAAACCCTGGGAGGGGTGTTTCTTTGTCTTCACAGGAATGATTGTGATAACAACTGTGATAACTCCCCTCCAGGGAGGCATTGGCACCTTCACACACAGCCTGAGGGGGCATCTCTCCTATTGGGCCATATTGAACTGGCATAATAGGCAGCTGCAACCACCTAGATCATCAAAGACTCCAAAAATATCCCATGACTCACAAACTTAAACCACCCATTGTGAATCTCCCCACCCGGGGGGGAGGTACTGGGCATTGTCATCTGAACCTGAGTGTGTATAATCTTTGAGTCTTGGGACTTCTGGTACCACTCCTCAGATCCAGAGGAGGACCAGAATTTCAACAGGACTGCGACTGCCACTCTCAACAAGACTGAGATCATTACTTTAGCTGGACTGCGACCATCACCCAGATCAACAGGTTTTCCTCTCCTTTTACTTTGCACCCAGGGAGACAACACGGTGCTCAGCATAGGGGCCAACTGAACACTGTTCTGTTCTGTTCCAGGGTGTTGGGTTATACATCTGTTTGCCTGGGGGTGCAAACCAGTTTTTCTCTGTATCATTGCATTTATTATCATCTTTTTTTAGTAAATTTTGACTCTGACTTGTAATCTCGCTTGAGTTGGGTTCATTTTTCCCACGGGTTTACTGCTAAACCAGCACAGCTGGGGTATTAATCAGGTTTATTTGAAAGCAGGTTGTTGTCCCAGTCAAATTTGCTTGTTCAAAAGCAATCATTCTTCTTGCCAAGAGGTTGACTGTTGCTTTACCTGTTTGGCATATGGGAAGGCAAAAGCCTTTTTGTGCTCTCTTTTTTTTTTTTTTCATGAAAAGTGTCATGACATTACATATGGATGTTCATAGTCAGGGAAAAGCAGAGTGAGAAGGCAGAAGGCTATGTCAGAGAATGGTTGTCTAAGGAAACAACAGCTTAAAGGTTTTCAGCAATGAAAATGGCTCAAGGTTAGACATGTAAACCCTGCCTGTACAAACCTTTTGCTTGTTGTCCTGTATCCCAGAATCTGTAGAATAATTGAGTTCTTTAAATAAGCAGATACCTGAAGACATTCCTAACACCATCACTTTCTCACATTTATTACACCAGCTAAACTTCAGGATATCTTTTGAATGTGCCTAATTTCTGAGTGGTGTGACACTGTAGTAAGTGAGATTCTATATGATCTAGAAGCTGAAGTCTCACAGAAAGTTGGAGTTGAGGCTGCTAAACAGTTTAGATACTAAATACAGAGCAGTAAATCTAGTGAATTCTTACAAATCAAAAATCTAGGTCAGTCTGTGAGCATTTTAACAAGTTTTAACAATATGATTAGTCATATTTGATACTTTATGAATATTTCTAATGAAGTACCTGTATTCTCGATCTCCATATGACGGTAACCTGAACCTTCAGTTCAGTGCCCAACCTCATCTGACCTAGTGTGCTTAGAAATGCAGTGACTAGAACAAAAAAAAAATCTGTGTCTTTTAAGAAGTTTGTGTTTTAATGAATGAAGTTGACAGTAATTGATGACTTGCATAATTCTTGCTGCAAATGGGTTTAAAGTTTGAGTTACAAGAATAATATAATTTTATATGTGGATTTCCAGTGCAGTGCTGATGTATGTCATCTGGTGGTACAGGGGAAAACTTAGAAGTGTGATGGTGCATCTCTTCTTTATAAGTGTCAAAAATATAGAAGGCATAATGCATTCTCAAAATTTTCATTACAGTTAAAACAACAGAAGACAGTTTGCTTCTTTTTTCTTTATTTCTGTCATTTAATTGCATTAAACTTACCCACAGAAGGATTTGGAGTAACAGGGTTGGAAGTTCTGTCCTGCTTAGGGATCGTCAGGTTAATTCCCAAATGCTTCAGCTGTGTTTATATGATTTTTCAGAAGGTAAAGTTCAGTCCATTCTGGGAAAAAGTGTTTGTAATCTGCCACAGACATCAAGGATTAACTACTACACATACATTGATTTTATTGATGACTTACAGCATTTTGTAGTTGAGTGTGTAGGAGGTAGACAATACCAATTCCTCTTTTTCTGCCATATAAACATGATGATCCCTTAAAGATTTTATAGGTTCACTAGTATGTATTTTTGGTTGAAAGTGTTTCTGACAAGATTGGCAGCTTATTGCACTTATTTTTCACTTCTGACTTCTATTGCCTTTACCAAGAACAAGTAAATATTACACAGAGCCTCAAGAGTCTTGGGGGACTCTGACTTAAATCTCTTCAAAGGAGAATGGACAGGTTGAGCTTAATTAGAAACATGCATGTCTAATCAAAGGCTAAATTTAGAATCACAAGTTTTAAGAACTGGCATTAAAAGCGGAGTCATGATACCAAAAAAATCTTTTTCATATAAGTGGGAGCATTGAACAGAAGCCATAGTATATCTGTGAAGCCTAATGCACTATTCTGATAAGCGATTGTTTAATACCCCTAGGTAGATAGGACTTCCTAATATGTGTCATTACATAGCTTTTTCAATAAGAACAAATTCCAAAGCATGCATTTCTGGTCAAATTATGGAAGTTCGTTAGCCTCTGAGTGTTTCCACTGGGATCCTGTGCACTTAATTCTCAATGCTGACTCTCATAATGAGCACCCAAAGGATGGATAATACTCCTCATTTCAGAAAGGAACAAACATTTCTTATGTAGCATAGATCTGTGCAGCAATTACTTCATGTGGATGAAATGGAAAGCTATGATGTGAAACATAACCTTTACATGTCTTCTTTGCCTGTTTTGAGGTTGAGTTTTGATTAGTTGTCTTAAAGGTTCCCTCTCTATAAATACCATTTAATTAAAAGTAGCAAAGATTAATCAGCTTTGTAATTCTTACTTTTCTATTCCTAAGTCTGGGAGGTACAGTTCTTGTTTAGGTCTTGCTGGTTTTTGGGTTTTTGTTTGGTTTGGTTTGTTTTTTGTGTTTTTTTTGGCCAGTCTGAAGAGATGTGAATTTTTGGTAGTGAGTAATAATATTTCTTGTATTTCATGTGTATTAGTATAACAATATTTGAACTGAGCAGAGGAGACATCTGGTTTTGACTGATAAAAACAAAATTCCAGGCTTTGATCATGTTTTATGCCTTCAGTTTAGCTTACAGTGGATAAAACTTTGCACAGATAAGTAAAGCAATTTTGTTTGATTCACAAAATAAGATTTTTTTTTTTTTTTGGGTGAGCAAGTGCAAAACAAGCAGTTGAGGAATGTGCTATACCTGACAGTGCCAGCCAAGTGTTACTAAGTTTGACCTACTTTCAGTACTTTGGGACACCTTGAGGTTTTTGAGATCTGGCGTCTCTGACCTCCTGAACATGCTGGTGTCATTTCAGTGGAACGCCTACAGTGTAAAGTCACTTAAAAGAACCTGATTTTCCTGTTTGTGTGTGAAATCCCTATATGCATTTACCGAAACCAGAGCTGCCCAATGAGGGGGAGCAGGAGTTTCCTCTACAACTGTGCTCTGCCCACCTGAGTCCTCGGGCTGACATTGCTGATGGATCACTCTGAGACTCTCAGCATGGTCTCCTCTAAAAATATCCAGTGAGGAGCTACTTGTCTTTTGATCAGTGGTGATGACAATATTTCAGGTCCCCAAATGACAGATTATTGGTGATCTATTGACAGAACAGACTTGGAGCAGCAGTGTTTATCAAGGAACTAGACAGTCTGCAATGTAAATGGCTTTTACATGTTTGTGGAGTGGGGGTTTTTTGTGTTTGTGTGGGGTGATCTTTTTTTCACTGTACACAATGTCTAAAGCAGAGAGAGAGATCTGAGATACTGGTTACAGACCAAAAAAAGGCTGGGCAGGAAGTTGGGGACAGGGAGACAGACTGGAAGGCACAACTGCTATATTGTAGCGAATAGGAAAGATGCTAATTCAATCTTTTAACATAGGTAGTTGATCCAGTCTGATTTTTATCAAATACTTTTAGAAATACATTTTTAGGAGTGTTTTATTTACAAAAGTGCATTAGTTCTAACAGGACATCTTGCACAGATAAGCAATACACAATTTAAACATGTTTAGGAAATGCATGCATGCATATATATATGCATGTATGGAATTAGTTGCGCCTGTGTCAATGTTAAAATTCCTCTGTTATATGTATGTTACATAACTTGCATATAAACCTCAAAAGCAATCTAATTTTGTATTCTCCCCCCGGCAAAACTGAATTGTACTCTTACTGAATTTGGTAACATAAATCCAACTGATTGAATGGGAGACCTGTGTTTTACTAGACATACTTTAGTAAAAATATTTTTTTTCTGTTTAGTCAGCCTTCTTTCACTTGACTCTTCAGTAATTCCATAAGGTAATACTTGTCATGAAACAGTTGTGATTTTTATTTTTTTTTTTATGGTTGGTTGGGGCTTTTTTGGTTTTGTTTTCTTTTTGTTTGTTTGGTTTTTAAAAAAGAAAATTACAGGTATTACAGTGTTATCATAAAACAGGCAGGAGATCTGCCTGTTAACTACTACATCTCAGTAGTAGCTAGTATTTTTTATACTATTTGGTCAATATATGAGTTGTGGAGGGGAAGGAGGAATGGTGGAGGAGTGGGAAAGAGAAAATAAAAATCAGAATGCTAGTTTGTTTAGCTAACTTATCTTACTGACATATCCTTCCTGACCTTTAAAACAGTATAGTTCTGGAAGTATAAGGTTTGTTTACCTGATACTGTAGTGTGCTTGTCATCAAAGGGGATTGCTCTCTAGGAAGTTGTATAGACATCTAAAACAAGTAACTGAGTTTTTAAATTTACTTTTTCATAACGTATTTAGCATGCCCTCAGTAAAATTCCAGGACTGTAAAAAAGAAGCAAGGACTCCTGATTTTTGAAAGGCTTAATATTCTTATTATTACTTATTTAAGTATCCAGGCTTTTCAAATACTTTTCTAATAAATCTTTATTAAAATATGGTCTCTTGATTCTGTCTGGGTTTAATAACTACATAGTATTACCATGTGGCCAAAAATAAGATTTGTCACATTTTTGTTTAGGAGTGTCTAATTTGTATATATTATGCAATATATTCATATTTTTGCTTAACAAAAGAGAATGAGTAGGTGGCATGAAAAAGATGAGTTGGCCAGGAGGAATGGCACAAATGCAAAAGTGATGCTGTCCTCAAATGCAGATATATAGCTGTCCTTCGGAAATAAACTTTGTATCTAAAACTTGGTATTGTGAAATAAGTCACAAGTCTTTAACCCTTTCCTGTAAACTACTGAAAGCTGCACATTTAAGGGAATGGGATACAAAAATAAAATTATTTTAGCTATCCGCAAACTCCACTGAAGTAGTAGAAGATTTATTGCAGTGATGCTGCCTCCTTTAGTTGATCTGAAACCAAACACATCTCAATTTATACCATTCAGAAGGTGAGGTTCTTAATGAATTATACAGGCAAGCTGAGGTACTGTCAATACCACTTACTGCCACGGCTGATTTTCCTTCTGAATGGGAGCACATACTCAAAACTTGTACCACATTTCTACATAGACATTTCTACATCCATGTATGTTCCTCCACCTTGATACAGAATCTGAAGTGTCTGTTTCTCTTATACCATCTACTTAATTTGGTTCTACCATAGCTGTAATTAAGTACTGTAGTCTTGTTGTTTTACAGTAAGAAAACAAATATTTTCTCCTTAAAAAAAAGTGAATAACTTCCTCTAGCCTGAGTTTCAGGTGGCTACCAGACTTTCTAACAAAATGATGGGAAATTTACAAATTTCAAATTCTCTCATTTTTTATTTTACAGCTTATATGAATAGCAATATTTCACACATTAATATATGTGCATTCAAGAAACATACAGAAGAATGGGTATTCCCAAATGTGTTCTTAGCATCCAAAGCTTGCAGTTCTATCCTTAGTTGGTGAAAGGAAAGGGTTAGAAACTTGTGATTGATTTCACAATACCAGGTTTTAGATACAAAGTGTATTTCAGAGGCACAGCTCTACATCTGCATTTTCCAGGAACAGTTGAAGAAAAAGGAAGGCCAGCAAAAAGCTTTTTCTTCTTTGCACATGAATCACTCTAGAGCTTCTTCAAAAAGGTGACTTAACTTGCTGAATGAATTTATAGAACATTGTGTGATGTTTCTGATGTTTTAATCTTCACATTTTTAATACATGTGTAGAAGAGAAGAATAAAAAAGGGACTTGTAAGCATTTATACACCCCAAATTTTTGAAGATATATGCAGAGTTTTTAATAATACCTAAATATGACATTCAAATATTACCCAAAACATAATAGACACATAAAGCAGTATATGTCTCTTCATTGTTTGTTTCTGTCAGACAGTCTTCCTTTTTTGTACAGATTTTTTATTCAGTTGCCTTGAAGCAGTCATTAATGGCTTAAATAAAATATCAGGAAAATTGCTGTGGCCTTGTTCTGTTCTTGCTTTTTTTTTTTTTTTTTAATTATTTTAAACAGCTGGGATCTCTCCTGGTCTCTAACAGGATGCAAGTGCTGTCACTTGTTAACAGTGTTCTTGTATTGTATTTTGCATCCCTCTACAGTGTATGATATTACTTTATAGCTGAAATACTCTTATGGTGTAAAAACGTGTTTTCAAAGGGCTGAAACTGCTGCCTCTAGATGTAGGCTAGCTCATAAGGGAAGCCTAAATGAAACTCCTTCAGTCAACCTGTTTGCAGCTGTTGTTTCAAACTTTCTTACCATTCTACTCACATGAAATCAAACCTCTGTGTTTAAGTGGAAGTGTATTCGCTGCTTATTGATACTGAATTTCAGTAGGCTAATTTTTGTTATGGAACTAGACCTAAGTTACAACAGGACCTTGAACCTAGTTGTAAATATCCCAGTGTTTCTTTTTTTTAAATACAGAGTGAGGTCAATACCGGAGTTGATCTGTGACCCTTTACAAGCAGTAGCAAACAGAATCACAGTCCGGACTGTGCTCCAGCAGTCTGCCTGAGTGGCATGTGACTAATTCCCTCCCAGGGCGCATTTAGAAAACTGCGTGCAGTAGAGTCATTAGCTGTACCATGTATGAAAGACCATATGCAAGAATGCAGATGGAGGAACAGACTGGAATCATCTAAGCAATCAAACATAGTGGTGTCTCTTTATTTTGTACTACATCAGTGTTTTGACAACTGTACTTAGATCACAACCCTGTTTGAACCTGTGCTGTCCAAAAAATACTCACAGATGGTCCTTGTGCTGAAAAGTTCAAAAACCTATTTAACAGAACTGCTGAAGGAAAAACAAGTCAAGAGAGGTTTAAAACAGGTCAGGAACAAGCATGAAAATAGGATCGTAGTTGCTTACGTACTCTGTCTCCGAGAACATATAACCCTTTCCATGTTGCTTAAGCAAATACCTTGTCGGGGGTAGGCGGTGGGTCCGCCAGTCCTGACCATGGGAGAAGGAATGTAAACAATAAGGAAACAACCAATTGTATGTGAGAAGTGCTAACAACTTAGAGATAAGAGGCTAAAGATAGTATAGTATGCAAGGCTCTGTGCTCAGTGTGTGTGTGTGGGTATGCGAGTGTGTGTGAGAAACAGTAGTTTTTAGAGCTGTACAGAAGAGCAATAAATGCTGAATATTGAATCATTATCATAAGGTGCCCAGTTTTATTATCTTGGTCGTCCTCGTATACAACAGCAACACCTGTTTCTTGTTACACTGTTCTCAGAGCATGGGTGGCATAAAACTTAACTTTTGTTTGACTTCATCTAACATTTCCCAAAGTTGTTAACAACATGTTTTGTGTGATGTAAGAGGTTTTTTCTTTTTCCAAGGTAGGAAATGTCATTACTGAGCTTCTGTCACATCTTTAAGAAAATGAAGACAAGTAAAAAGACAGTAATTTGAAGTAGTATAAAGGGGGGGAGGGGTGGAATAAATTGTACTATGTCCCTTCTCTCTGAGAATTTTAAAGAACAAAACCAGAACTTGCTTTGGCAAGAATAATGAAGTTGTACAAAGCATCAGTGAATATTCAGCTGCTGGTCCCTTACTACAATATTAATACTACTATGTTAATATAGAATATGTAAGGAATGTTATTAAACCCATTTATAAGCAAGAGAGTGTTGCTTTTGTTTCATCATGTATTAAGAGAGGACAGACAACTTCTGTTCCAGCCTTGTTGTGGTACCAGTTCTCTTTCAATTCTTTTTTGTTTCAAGCAAAAACAAGCAGTCTCAGAGCAGGAATATGAGGGACAAACGTTTGAAGTTCCTATATCCATAGATTTTCTTCTTCAAATACAGATCAAGTTGATGTTGAAGCAATTAAAGATTCTTTCAGCAAAATAGTTAGCATAGGTGAGCCCTAGAATGTTTGGACAATCTCTCAGCAATTTTTCCTCACTTTTACAAAACATTAGTATTAGTCTAATACCTCTTTGTCTAAAAGTATCTCAGAGCTTTTAAGATGATTTTTCACAAGCGGTCTTTTGTGATATAGTTTTTCTTGACATTCATTTTGTAAGGAGAAATAAACAAACAAAAGACAAAGGAAACAGAACGGGAAGGGGTCAGGGTGGCCAAGCACTCCAGGCTTCGGCTCAGTGGATCAGAAGGTAACAGTAGACTTTTTTTTGCACTTGGTTTATTAGGTAAAAGTTTCCTTTATCACTTCATGTGTTTAAAATAAAGTAAAGTAGCTCAATAAATATAGGTGTCAAGAATGTGTAATTTTTTTGGACGTGCTATAGATTGTGTTTATTATCCCGGAATAATGTACAGGTAGCAGTATAATACACTATCAAAACCATAATTAATGCACTACTAATTTGAAAAAAAAAAGTTGTTAAACCTAACAAATTCCATGAAACATTAGTTATAGCTTTTGTAGCGTCTGCTCTTTCACTTAAAATAATAATTAAAGAAGTTTTGTGGAGCAAAATTAATTTAATTTATTGGAGAAATCTAATTTGCATAACTCTGATCCGTTCATAACTTGCAGTCAGCCTTGATAGTATGTTCTATTGAAATTGACAGTGAATTTTAGAACATCTGCCTTCTAATTATTCTAAATATCACTATCCTGTATATAAGGAGATGTTTTTATACATTTCCGTTCCAGGAGGTGCTCAAAGCATGTCTTTGTTTTTCTTATCCACTGTTCCTCTTGGTTGTTAGATTACAATCAGCAAAGATTGTGGAGTTAAAAAACCATTTACACCTCAAAAGGGTAGATACAGTGTTAATGACAATGGTATTTCCTACAGATATAATTGAAGAGAAAATTGTTTAAAATCCTTAGTTTCTAGCAGATAAGTTTGTATGTATGAATATAGCAGAGTACATTATCTCCTTTATCCATGTTATAGGTAATTTTTCATGTTCAGATGATGGTTAGACTTTGAATCTTTATTTATTTGTTTATTTTTCTTTTTCCAATAGACTATTCTACAACTTAGTACCCTTCCCTGACATCACTCAGTCTGCTCTCACAAGCTTTGCTCTAGGCTTTATTGCCTGTGTTTTCAGGTACTAGCTAGCTTGTTTTGGATGCTGCTTTTTTGCTGAGTTAGGGCACAGGCTCTTGTTAGTAACAGAGAACCTGACCTCAGTCCTCATGACTGTGGTAACATGAATTTCTATGGCATCACTTTATCAGTCTGTGACTGTCAAGCAGGATAGTTCTGATATGGACTCTGTTATACATGCAAGAACGTATCTGATCAAATGCTGATAAAAGCTGATTTGGGCTTCAGAATTAGCTTCTAGACAACAGTATATTTGCTCACTGAAGTGTGGAGGAGTTTATACTCATCCTGGCATCTGCCCATCATCTGTATAAAAAATTCTACTTACATACCAGTTGTAGGAGATTTAAAGTCTCTAATAATTGTCTTTGAAAGGTTGTGATGATCAAGGGAGGTTGCTGAGGACTGGAGAAAGCGGACATCGTTTCTGTCTCCAAGAAGGATGGAACTACAGGCAAGTCAGCCTCACCTCAGTCCTTGGGAAGCGAATCCTCCTGTAAACACTTTCCAAATAGACAAAGGACAGAAAGGTTGTTGGGAGTAGTCTTAACTAATTTATGAAGGAGAAGACAGACTTTAGCAGCCTGATAGTCTTCTATGGTGAGATATGATGACCATGTTGGGTAAAGGAAGAGCAATGAGTGTCATCTATTATGACTTTATTGGAAACTTTTGACAGTCTCCCATAACCTATTCATGGACAAGCTCTTAAAGTACAGATGAGATAAATGAACAGTGGCATGGGCTGAAAACTGTTGCAACTGATGGGCTCAAGGGTTGTCATCAGCAACATGAAATCCAGCTGGAGGCCAGGCACTAACAGTGCAACCCAGGGGTTGCTGAGGTGCCCTGTATTGTTGAATGTCTTCATTCCTGATCTCAGTAATGGAACAGTGATTTACACTCAGGAGGTTTGCAGATGATACAAAACTTGGAGGGGTGGCTGATAGACCAAAGGATTGTGCTGCCATTCAGAAACAAGTTACCAGGTTGGGGAAAAGAGCTGACAGGAACGTTGTGAAGTTCAAAATGCCAAGTTTTGCACCTGGGTTTGTTGCATCTCTTGCACCAGTATATGCTGGGGCCAACATCGTTGAAAACTGCTTTGCAGAGAAGCACCTGAAGTTCCTGGTGGACAAGCTGAACGTGAGACAGCAGTGTGTTCTTGTGGCAGAGAAGTCCCAGCCACTTCCTGGGCTGCAGAGGAAAGTGACTCTTCCATTCTATGCAGTGCTGATGAAGCCACCTCTGGACAACTGTGGATGGTTCTGCTGCATTTCTAGATAATTCACAGTTGTTCTTTGACTTATGCTTTGACATCTGCATTGTCTCAAAGAAATTCAGATATTAGTGGACTGCACTATCAGTTTAACTGTTACTTAATATTGAACGAGGAACAAGGCTTTAAACTGCAAATGGAAGCTGTTTGGGACTAAGGAAGAGCCTTGGGTGTGGGCCTGGTATGTTTCCACTGGCTTTTAACACAGTAGACAATTGTTTTTTGGGAGTCTGTGTTTGGTCTTCAGATCATACATTGAATGTGGTGGTCATCCCAAGGATGCTTGCATTGGTTACTGTGGCTTTTCCATCATGAAGAAGTCTCTTGTCAGGCAGATGCAAAGGGATACTCTGATGCTGCCTGAAAACTTAGACATCACAAGATGTAAAGGAGCTTTGCATGATTTCTAGTACTGCCCAAATGCCTGCAGTAAGGGTGTCTGTGCAGCACCATTCGGCTTTGCCCGGGACTGCCTCTTCTACATTCCAGAGCTAGTCTCCTGAAATTTAGGATTCACAGTAGCTAGAGCTGGATCCCTAAGGAGCCATCATCAGGATATTTTGAGAGTCTCATTACAGTTTTCTCTGAAGCAGATGCTGTATGATTTTGTTAGCAATTGGTCTTCATTTCATTTCACCAGTCACTGATACAGAAGTCTAGTTCAAATAAAGTGATGCATATGTCTCAAATTAGTCTGATACTGGAACTGGAGAAGTATATGTACAGAATCACAGAATGTGCTGAGTTGGAATGGACCCATCAGGATCATTGAGTCCATTACCTGGCCCTGCGTAGGTCTCCCCAAGAAGCACACCATATACCTGAGAGTGTTGTCCAAATGCTTCGTAAACTCAGACTGGTTTTGTGCTGTGACCACTTCCCTGGGGACCCTGTTCCAGTGCCCAACCACCTTTGGGGTGAAGAACCTTTTCTTACTACCCTACCTAAACCTCCCCTGACTCAGCTTCCTCTCACAAGAGAGAAGAGATCAGTGCCTGCCTCTCTGCTTCCCCCCATGAGGATGTTGAACACTCCAACGAGGCCTCACCTCAGTCTCCTCCAGCCTGAACAGACTAAGTGACCTCATACAGCTTGCCCTCCAGACCCTTCACCATCCTCGTGGCCCTCCTTTGGACTCTCTCTAACAGCTTAGTGTATTTCCTATATTGCAGTGCCCCAAGCAGCACTCAATATTCACGGTGAGGCTGCACCAGTGCAGAGCAGAGGGGGATAATCCCTTCCCTTGAGTGACTGTTGGTGCCTCCACAGGACACGGTTGGCCCTCCTGGGTGCCAGGGCACTGCTGACTCACATTCAACTTGGCATCGACCAGGACCCTCAGCTTCTTTCCACAGTTCTGCTCTCCAGTCTCTTGTTCCCTAGTCTATACACAGAACCAGTGTGGTCCCATCCTAGGTGCAGAATCTGGCACTTTCCCATGTTAAAATTGATATGGTTGGTGATTGACCATCTCCCTGATTTGCTGAGGTCCCTCTGCAAGGCCTCTCTTCCCTCAAGGAAATCAACAGTTCATCTCAATGTAGTGTTTCAGCAAACTTACTTATCATTCCCTTGAGTCCTGCATCCAAGTCATTAATGAAGATGTTGAAGAGAACTGGACTGAGGATATAACATCTCTCCTTTTCTCTGTTTCTGGGATACCCTGGACACTCTGATCTGTGTTTTTCATTTTTATTTTTATTTGCTTTTTTAAGAGAACCAACACAAGATGTTTGCAGCAAAAGACCAGTGGTCTCTATGTTGGAAAGCTGTGGATTAATGGCTTGCAATTTCAAGCTATTCTAAAAATAAACACTTCACAGTTGGAATTTACAGTTTTTATATAATTGATGGTAGGAAACGCCTCTTTAATATTCAGAATGTTTTGTTGTTTGTTTTTTTTTCTCTAATAATAAAGCATCTGAAATGAGCTGTTGCTTTCTGTTTTATTTTGAGGAAATTGTGTAAGTCTGCTTGAAATGCCCTGTATTTTTAGACCTGGAGTGATGATAGCAGAAAATGAATGTGTCATTTTTTGAGCACATTTGTGTTGGACCTGAAGAGCATGATGTACTGAGATCTGCATAAGTAGCTCCTCATTATATAGTACAGGAATTGGCATCCTAACACCAACTAGATCAAAAAGTCAGAAGGCAGTTTTGTAATAGTATGTCCCTTTCCCCTCTTATTTTGTATGGATGGGGTTTTGTGGGAAGGGAGAAGTGTCTGGACAAATGGTGGCAAATTCAGTGATTAAACTGACCATGAACAAAATTAAATTTCTACTTTATAAAAACATATCCATGTGACAGTAAAGGTTTGGAATATTATTTTACAGTGTTGCATAGATGGAGGATCTATTATTTTGCTAGCTATATTCATGTTTGCTTTATTTTCTCATAAACTAAGTGAAACATTAAATTTTATAAAGCTATAGTTATGTTGCGATTGCCTGTCTTTTAACAGTGGAGTATTAATTTGTGATCTCTTTTTTTACTTGTTCCTACAGACCCAGAGGTTCTGGGCTAATGGAATGAGATGAGAAATCTCATGGGATCTCTCTGGTCACAAAAAACGAAACCAGAATTGATTCTCTTAATGTGTTAGCTTTGCATTCTTGCTTAAAGCCATTTTGTAATGGTCTGCTTTGGTTACAGGCTTGGGTTCTGGGTCATAAGCTCTTCCAAATTTTATGATAATGTTAATTATCTTCTGAGTTGTTTCTCTGTGGGAGCAAAACCTATAGAGGGTGTCAAAAACTGGTTTTGGTTAAGGAAGCTGTTGGGTCCTGCACTACTAATGTCAGAAGTGGAGAATATCTGGTCAAAGATCAGGCCCTGAAAGCTCTTCCTGCTCCCAGTAATTCAGGTACCTTAAAAATCCCTACTCCTTTAATTTTAATTCTGAAGTCCTAAAGTGGTTGTAGACAGTAAGGATGTATGCCTTTAAACAAAAAGTGGTATATCAAAGCTGGAGTTATCAACACAGATTAAAAATTGGGGAAGAAGTTTCTCAGGCAATTTGTAGGGATTTGGAAGCTTCTGGTATGAGAAGGATAGGGGATTTGTATATGACCTTGGACCATTGCCCCTGCCCCTCAAGGTATGGAAAATCTTTGTATTCTGGTCAAAACAATCAAATCCTGTTCATAACTACAGTCAAAATTCTGTTTACATCAAGGGGACCCATTAAATGAATGAAACCAGTGGAATTTGCTACAAATAATAATGTCTCCTAAGGAATTTGATGTTTTATATGTATTAACAGAATTTATAGTTCATGATCAAGATCAATATTTAGTCTACAAATATTGTACTGCGCATAAATTAATTACATGACCTGCCTGAAAAGGATCTTAAGAACGTTGCAGTCCTAAGAGCCTGAAAAAAACTTCTCTAAAAAAAAGGTGAAGATGATTCTTAACTGAAGATACTGAAGATGCTCCTTTTGAATAGAGTGCTGAGGAAACATGGTGAAAATGGTCAGAGAAGACTAGTTGAAGAAAAAACGTTGTCCTCTTAAACCCTTGACTTGCTAGAATGGCAACGTTAATGGGTGCAACTAACAAAATCAATTGATTTTACGAAAAAGTTTTATTTGTGAACCTAGTCACGTGGTGCAGAGAAAATCTTCTGTTGTTTCTAGGAAAGAGCAGAACTTTGGGATTAAGAAAAAGGGAGGAGGGGTGAGTCTGTCCCAAACAAAATCACATATTATGCATCGGATTAAAAATGGGGTGAATAATCTCAAAAAAAAAAAAAAAGTTTAAGGATCCTTGTTTTTCTGTGCAATCAGCTGAGACACTGCAGGTGTATTGAGAAGGGTCTTACTGGAGTGAAGCATGATCTAGAAAACACACCTGCAGAAGATGATAAATAAGCTCAAGCTGTCTTCCTTTGCCAGATGAAGCAGATGGATGGCATACTTGTAACATCTCACAGGAAAGTGGTTTCTGTTGGAGGGCTTTTTAATTTTGTAGCAAATAAAACAATGGCAGGTGGAGGCTAATATTGAACAAATTGATTTTAGAAATGCGTTTAGACTTTTAATAGTGGTTGTAGTGCATAATGGAAATAAAACTGTCAAATTACAGTAGCCTTAATATATTTCTAGGTTATTCTTCTCCCAACCTGCTACTTAAGAAATAAACGTCACTTACTAAGGTTGCAGTAAAAAACTACATACGACCTTTATAAAACACAGCTCTTACAGACTACTAAGTATCTTTTGGTTTTTAACAACCTAGGCACCTACAAGTTCAGCTTTCAGTCTTGGGTTTTACGGTTTCTCTCTTCCAAGCCTTGATGTGGTATATAGTATACCACTAGTTTTTTAGTTCTTGAGGATAGAGAACTATATTTAGGGCAATTTGTATCAATTTTGACTCTTAGAAATGGGCAATAGATTTATTAGCAATAGAAAGTGATAGCTCTCTCTTTCTCATGTGTTTCTGCCATGTCTACTGCTACATCCCTAAATCCTAGCATGTATCCTGGTGTATATCCTGGCATTCTATTCTTTGTAGTGCTCATTAATATATAATATTTTGTATCTACCTTCTAGTCCATTTCCCAATGTTTATATCCAGCTATGATTATTTTGTTGCTTGTTAAGTGTCTTATTACTTTTGTAGGCATTTAGTAAAATTTCAGTGGTTAGAAAAGTTTGTTGGAAAGTTATATACCCTTTATAAATAATGGAGAGTTTGTGAAACAATGTAGTTTTGTATTGTTGCATTCTATTACTTCCTAAATAAAGGAAAGACGTTGGCCCTTTGGTTGCCTGTGACCAGCTCATTCCAAGACAACATGCATTAGTCTTTTAAATCGTGGTTTCCCTCAAACTAGAATGGCAATTAGTGATTATGTTTTCTCTGAAGAGTGATGAGCAATGTAATCTAAGCACCTTTACATGATTTAGAAATGATTTGTTATATGAAGATATGTCGTTTAGAACAAGGTAATTCTTGTAAGAGTTTAGTGACCAAAACTGTCACTTTTTTTTCTTTATTTTTAATCCATTACACTTATAAATAGAAATGGATCAGATAAAATGATGCTTCGGTATTTTTTCCCCTCAATTATAGTAGTAACAGCTCTTTACTGAATCAGGAGTTCAGAAATAGAGCATCTCATAACTAATTGAGAGAGAAATGCACGTGCAAGTAGAAAATGATTCTTGTGCTTATTTTTATACTCAGTGTTTCAACAGCTGCATAGCTCAATTATATGTGGCTAATTAGAAGCCTGGCTTAAAGGCAGTACTGCTCTGGGGTTTGAAAAACTACACTGGGCTATTTATCAGAAGAAAGAAGTTCTCAGTCTGTTTTCACTCTGGACTACCTCTTCCATGCTGAAAACCTTGTTAGAGTGCTCCTTATTTGCCTGGAGAGATGAAGCCTTCAGTTGTGTTTTGGTTGCTCCAGTGCTCTTTGTTCATAGGACCCTTTTTTCAGAGAATGCTAACATAGCCCTATAATCACTCTATTTGGATTGTCAGCCTGTTGGCCTCTTAAAATCCACAGGTAAAGATTGTGGCTTTTTTTTTTTTAATGGCAATTGTTTCAGGGAATGATGGTCCTGGTCTCCTGCTGGCTCCAGGCAGAAGTGAAGTCTCAAAAGTCTTAAGTAATTATCACTGCTTACTGGTGGACCTTGAGCAACTACCTGCTAGTCGATAAGTCAAACTCTTGGTCTTTCTGTTGCCTTTTGCACTATTCTCTCGGGGCTTTGGCTAAAGCATCAAAGCTACTCTTAAGCAGTGGATAAATCACAAACTCGTTAAAATGGTGTTTAGCTTTCCTTGAGCTAGTTTGGGCTTTGTCAAGAGAGTTGTGGGTTTTATGTTGCTGTTGGGCTGCGTGGTCTGAATGAGTTGAGTCTTCGGAGAGCTGCAAGGACCAACTTTGCACCATGGTCTGGGTCTAGAACTGTCACTCTGAAGTGGAGGGTGGAACTGCTGTGTTGAAGATAAGGGTTTCAGAAAGGGGAACTGAAGATGCTTTCTCAATTTATATAAATCATGCTTGAAAAAGCAATTGCAATGTCAGGTGAAATAAAAGAGCATTATGTAAGGGGTCTTGAAAAATCCCCAAACTGAAGTAATCAGGACAAGATTCAGTCCAGTTTGCTGACAGTTTGCTTTCTGCACCCTTCCTTATGGTAAATCTATTAAATTTCACTCTGACTTTAACAGAAGAGATAGTGGACTTAGTTATTAACTGCTAATGTGATAGTATTAGCTTTACTTCACAGTAAAATAGTGTAACAATTTTATACAACTAAAATATGCATCTTCCAAAAACACCCTTGTGAGAGTGGGTTTTTTCCCACCCTGATACAAAATATATATATTGTGAGCCAAATAAGTCAAATATATATTGACTTATGGAAAATGTTAAGCAAAATTTTGTCAGCATTCAGAAATACAGTAGAAAATACAGGAAGGAGCACTTCATACACTATAGAAAGTAATCTGAATTCTGTTCAAGGCTGTTTAAATAACAGAATTGTTAGTTCTAAATAAACATGCATTAATATAACATTTGGCTATTAGTGGAGTTGAGACTAGTTCGGAAAGACATTTTAACGTTATTAGGGTAAGAGTATTGGGGTATTTTTTTGTGTGAAGTTTGTTTGACTCGGTTTTGGCGGTGGTATTTATGTGGTTTTGTTTTGGTTTTTTTGGGGGGGGTGTTTTGTGTTTTTTTTTAATTTTTATTTTGTTTTCCTTTTTTTCTTTAACTTAGTCTAAGAGAAACTGCTTCTCTCCTCAGAATAGTCAATGCCTATGTATTTTGTGCACAAAGATGCTTAATTTCGCATAGGTACTTGCTGTGTACAGTTGAAAAGAATCATTGTATCTTGTGATTTCAATTTTTTTAAGACATATTAAAACCATCTCTCTTTGAATAGATTAAGAACAGGCAAGTAACTCAACAAAGGATACTGAAATGCTCAAGAGAAGCACTGAAGGACAAAGCCAGATTCAAACATGTTTTGAAATGGCATTGGTAGAACTTTATTTTCACTTCTAGAATCCTGCTTATCCAAATTTGCTTCCTCCTGTGCACAGATAGCCATTGACTTCCCACCTGACTTCAAGGGAGGAAACTTGATAAACATGGACAGAATCAGGTCCACAAGCACCAACATCCTTTTTTACTATGTATAAAATACACATATAAACATTTCCCAGATGTTTCAAATGTTTTCATTGTCATCTTTTGAACCTGGATTTGATGTGGATAATTAAAAGAGTCATTGCTTAGTTAGCAAATAGGGAAGAATAAACGTTTTACAGTGCTTTTATTGTGCATGGCCAGATGTCATGTTATCATGCTGCATTATTTTTCTTTGAGATTAATAGTGCTTTGTCTGTCTCCCAGATGTATGCGACACCTGCTAGTTTATCTGTCTAGGTCATTGTTACAGGAAGTCTTTCTACTATATGACTGCTGTAAGGATATATCCTGTATAATGACTTTGCTCCGTTTTATGGTGTTTGTCTTTGTCAACATTTAGAGGATACATGTATTGATCCATGGAGATGCAGGAAAAGTCCTTAGCTCCCTTCCCTCTCTTCTGGCAGTGAGAATGTTTTCAAGCCCAGTTTTAGTGCGGATGTGAGAGCAGAAGCTGTTTCCTGGTTTGGCCAAAACCTCCGTGCCAATGCAGACATCAGGATGGAGAGTAACAAATCTGTCTCTTCCACCTACTAGTTCTGTCAGAGGAAAAGAGAGGTGCAAATTTCTTTCGCTATCCCTTTATGCGCTACGTGGTGTTTCTGGCATCCATTTAGCTCATGAATGACTGCACCACTTGTCTCGGATGCTCTTCACAGGGCCTTGCCAACAGCAGCGCTGTGAAATAAGCGAGGTTCATGCAAGGTGTCGTGGCTCCCCACTGGGCTCTCAGTGGCAGCACTGAGTGATAATAACACGGTCTTTTTGTTTTCACTTTGCTGCGGTTTAACGAGCCCATGTGTAACAGGGGAGATTAATTCAGTTTTCCGTCTGCTGGCTTGGGACAGCATTATAGCACTTTGCATTAGGGAGCTTAGGTTTACTATTATATGACGTAGTAGGACTTATTATTATAATTATTTTTTTTTTTTCCTAGGAATAATTTGACAGAGGAAAGCTTCCAGCCTGCTTGGCTTTCTTTGGGAGTCTTTACCCCTTGATAATTATCAAAGTAAAATATAAGTTTAAGAACCTTTTCGTGCTGTGTAGTCTGATCAGTGAGTTTTGTCTGTCCTACCAGGAGAACATGCTTATGGTCTTGGTGCTAGTGGTAATCCCAAATAGAATAGGACTTGAGTCAAGAAAAAGCGAGTCCTGCAAATGAGCCGTAGTTGCTTAATTTAAACATTTCTGTGGATGTTGCTTTTTTAAGTGGTGAGGGTGTATGTGCTGGTCCACAGGAAAAGAAAACTTGTTGCCGTCCTTCTCAAGTCTGTTACTGAGAATGAGGTCTGCCTTTGTTGTGTCTTTGTTGCAGTGGTTGCTTCACCACTGATCTCGGTATGGGATCATCAGAACTGCTGCTGGTTGTTTAGAAAGTCTTCCTTTTCCAGATTCCCACACTCTGGGGACTTGTTGCATCCATGTCCTGACCTCATGTCTTTTTCTCTCTTCTTCTTGTATTTCCCTTCTCAGTGGGAGGAAGGGTACAAAAGAAAACATCTGAGCAGGATTTCTGTGGATGTCTCTCTGTACAGTGGTTTCCTCATTTTTTACATGCTTTTGAAGTGCTCTGTGCTGATTGACCAAAAAGAATCATCTTTGGTATATCAAGGTGTGACCTGTTTCAGACCCAATGAAGAAGACAGTTAGTTTTCTATTCCTCATGAACCAACTCTCTTCTTCTCAAGTCCCCCCACTATAGAGGCAAGCAAGTCACATGAAAAAGATTTGTTTTGTACTGTGACCTGTGTCATTCTAGTAATGCTGCTGTTACAGCACTTCATACCCTTGTTCTGGTGTCTTGATCACAGTGTGCTCTCTGGTAATGAACATAGAAAATTCTTCTGCCTAGCATGAAGTTATGGAAGAAAATGCATAAATCTCCCATTTTGCAGCACTGCACAAATATAGAATCTTACTTTCAGTACTGTGAGATCTGCTGAGTTGTGATGCTCCTGCAGTAACCAGTTCTAAGGCTGTGGTCTAATGCACAGAGTCCAGATTTACCTGCCTTTACAATGAAATGAAACAGATGAGGTGAAAGAACCATGTGTAGATCTGAGGTGGTCAGACAGATCTGCTTACTGTCTTCCATAATATTCTTTCAAAATTGCTGTGGAAATGCAGTTAGGTAACAGCTAGGTATTTGCTCTCACTGATGAAGCTGGCATTTGTATTTGCTGTGGTATAGTTTAGTGCGTTTGTTAATTAGTTTTAATATGTGATTGAGGCTGCTTCTGGTACCTATAAGTAGATGCGGACTAAAGTTGCCAAAAATGAGTTGTCATTGCAGCTGCTTCCACTTTATGAAGAGATGGAGTATATTTTTTCAGGCTCAGATGAGTATATCTATGATGCAGGAACAACACTTGCAGATAAACGCCAACTATTTGTCATTTGCATCCAGTTCAGACACTGTTCAGAAGTCAGTTAAAATTAGTCAAAATTAGTTCCTAAATGTTATATTAAAATGTGTCCTTTCATTTAATGTCATATTTATCTTGAAGTTTGAGGAAGAACATGAAGTTGCACATTTACTACAGAGCTTTAATAAGCTTCTGCAGCTAATTTTTGGAAAACAGAAATTACTCCATCTGCTTGCTGTTATTTAGAAGTGTGTGATTTTTCAGGTGTCTAGGTGAAAGAGCCAAGCTATTTTAGTGTGCACAGAGTAAACTCATGTTCAAATGTCAATGTAAATTTTCAAGCATACCTTTAAATAAATCCACTCCTTCATAACCTTCAACCTTTTGTAAATTGAAATGATCTTTATCAGATATTAACTTGTATTTTAGTAAGCTTAAGTATCATAAGTGCAGATGTGGAATTGCTGGAATTTTGATAAAATGGGAAAGTTAAGTTAAACATTTTGTTTCAATAGCAGAGGCATCGCATTTTATCTATTAGATGATTTTTAACATGGTGAAAAAATCCTATTGAAACATTATTCTGTTCTGTGCTTCTCTCTTCAATGTTACATTTCACCATTATCCAGATTTTCCCTCACTCTAAAAATTATATTCCACTTCAGTGTTTTAGCAAATTTTGGCCAAGCAGAGGCACAGAGACGTACTGTGCTGCAAATAACTTCCTGTGGAATTTTTTGAAATTTTTTTGAGAAGGTGAATGAAAGGTCTGTAAGGGTGAATATTCATCAAAGCAGCAAGTCTATTACATGGTCCATCAATGCAGCCAGGCATCTTCTTCGCTGGAGTCAGCAAGCAAAGGCCAGCTCTGAGTTTCTGTGTTTTGCTGGGCTTTTTGCTGATGTGAGGAGCTTGGGTTTCTGCTGTAGTTGTGAAATATGCACTTTTCGTATGTTCAGCAGAAAGTCTATGGATCACATGAATCCTAACTTGCTAATATTTTGAAGGGTTTACAAGGGCTGGTGTGATGCACAAGCTCTCTGCTGGACCTGTATTTCACTTTGAGTGTGAAAGCCTTCTTCATACTGGTGATATTATTTTTGTCATGTTGAAAGGTGTAGATAGTTGATGTAAACCAGATTCTTTGTATTTTAACTGCATTCCAAACAAAATGCACTTGGGTCAGGGTAATCCTATGCACAAATACAGGCTGGATGGAGAATGGATTGAGAACAACTCTGCTGAGAAGGGCTTGGGGGTGTTGGGGGATAAAAAGCTGACATGACCTGAGAATGTGTGCTCTCCGCCCAGAAAGTCAACCATGTCCTGCGCTGCATGAAAAGCAGTGTGGCCAGGAGGTCAAGGGAGGTGATTCTGCCCCTCTGCTCTGCTCTGGTGAGACCCCACCTGGAGTGCTGCATCCAGCTCTGAGGCCCCAGACATCAGAAGGACGTGGACCTGTTGCAGTGAGTCCAGAGAAGGACCATGAAAATGAGCTTGAACATCTGTCCTATGAGGGAAAACGGAGAGACTTGGAGTTGTTCAGGCTGAAGAAGAGAAGGCTCTGGGGAGATGCTAGAGCACCTTCCAGTACCTAAAGGGGCCTACAAGAAAACCAGAGAGGGACTTTTTATAAGGTCCTGTAGAGATAGAACAGGGATTATGGCTTTAAATTGAAAGAGGGTGGGGTTAGATTAGATATTAGGAAGAAATTCTTTCCAATGAGGGTGGTGAGGCAGTGGAACTGGTTGCCAAAAGAAGCTGTGGATGCCCCATCCCTGGCAGTGTTCAAGCCAGGTTGGATGGGGCTCTGGTCTATTGGAAGGTGTCCCTGCTTGCTGCAGGGAGGCTGAAATAAGATGATTTTTGCTGTCTCTTCCAACCCAAGCCATTCTATGAAAATAACAGGGTATTTTAGCTGAAGAGAATGTACCTTTTGTCTTCCTCCCCTGCTTAGTCCCAGTGGTCTGTGCTCTCTTCAGGACCTCATAAAGTGAGTTTTTTTCTGAGCTGTGCATTATCCATCTGTTATATTAAATTACTGCCAGGTTTTGGAAGTACTCTGGCTTCTGTGTCCAGGTTTCCCCTTGTGTGTCCTGTTTCACTGCAGGCAGTGCTCAGGTGTAAGATGGAAGCATTTTACTAACTAGTGGATACCAGCTTCTTGCTGATGGTGGAAGTCATCTCTTCGTGTATCCCTGCAATTGTAGCACACCCAAAGTAGGCGTGACCTGCTATGAGTATGCTTCTACCTAGAGTGAACCCAGATGCATTTACGTAGCTCTTTGTGCATGTGGGATGAAAGCAGTGAGGAAAACAAGTGGAGTTAAATGAAAGTGACTGCTTTGACCATATAGCTCTGAGGTGACAAGAGGTTTTGACGTACATCTCTCTAGACCTTCCCCTCTTAGGAGGTCCCCAGAGAAGCCTGAATGATTTTTACATTGAGAAAGCATTAGGTTTTACTAGGAGAAAAGACACTACCTTGGTTAAAAAAGCTAAGTAAGTGATGGGTGGAAGACGGGAATAAAAGAGGAGGACTGTATGTAACTTTTTTGTTCAAGTGTCCCCCCTCAGGGAGAGCCCATGTGACTGGACATAGTTTTTGTGGCAGCAAACTGCATAGTCCCGTCTGATTTTGGGAAGACTTTTACATTTTATAATCCTGAAAAAATACCGTTTGTCATAAGGATCTGCAGGATAGGGTAGTAATGACTGGTACCTCATTACTAAATAGCACTGGATTAGCTCAGACAAGACATTAGGAGGCTAAGTAAGGAACAACCTTTTTGATCTATGGTAAAATTATATATTTAATTTTGTTCTTACTGTGTGTTTTAGTAATGTGAGGTGAGGTTTTTTGTTTTGTTGGGTGTGGGTGTTTTGTTCTTGTTGGGATTTTTTGGTTATTTTTCTTTGCTGCATTATTTTCAGTTTCTTTAATGTTTTGTCTATCTTTCTGTCTTTCTTTTTTCTGTTTGCAGTTGTACATTTCTTTTTTATGGTACCACTGTTTAGTAAGTAAAAGAGTGTCTGCTGCTGATTTTTAGTATCTGTAAATAATCTTTCATTGTTCAAGAGAAAGATAGAGCTAATGGAGGACTGACTGTGTATATACTGCCTAATGATCTCAGGCACTTTAGTTTAATTGTGAGTGTTGCTATTTACTCTGTAAATGATCTTTAAAAATCAGAAAAATTGCATTATACATTATGAAGGAAAAAACTTATATATTGAGATGATCATATAACATTCAGATACTTAAAAAGTAGCATAAAAATACTAAAATATTGTTTGAAATGTTCAATAACTGGCTTCATCAGGTATTATGTGCATTGATTTTATCCTGTTTCCATTGTAAACTTCATGCTTAAATTTAATGCTTATTTGTCAGTGATTTCGATGTCCAGTGGAAAGCTGTGAAACACTGTGATACTTCAGTTCTTTTGCTGTGTACTTAACCCCACTGTGCGCGTCTTAAATTGAACTTTACCAGTGCTGACTAAAGGAATACTGCAATACAATTAGCTAAAATTATGTTGTGATATTTTATTTAAGGGTAATTTTACAATGAATGTAAGTCACAAGGCAAATAGGAAATCCTGTGTGTTATTTGGTATGTTACCTTATCTGTATACAAAATATTTTGTCCTTTCTCTTTATTAATAAAAAAAAGGAGGGAACCTTTTATATGTGGTTTTAGCTTATAGTGAAGGATTGTAGCACACCCAAATAAATTGGGTGTATATATTTTAATTTTTATTGAGACATTAGTGAGAAGATAAAACAACCTGGCAGCTTTTTTTTACCTCCTTTAAATTAGTGTTAAACAATAGCACACTAGAAAACCCTCCTCTTCCTACCCCCAAAACCCTCCTAACCCTGAGCTCACCAGATTAATGACCATACAACCTGAACTTTGCTGAAATATGCTACATGAACTGCTCTTTATGAGGCAGAGGAGAGGGTTGAGAAGGCATTATAGGTGAGGATTGTTTTTATCTAGTGTAGAGGACAAGCCCCACTACTCATGAAAGATATTTGGCGGAAAAATCTAGAGGTTTTTAAGCTTGATAGGAATACTTGTTACTCCTTATGTTATACTGTGGTATTAAATTCAAAGTTTATAGGACTAATGAATTCAGACTGTTGCTTCCAATTATGTTTTGACAGGGTTTGTGTGACCTCCTTTCCTCTGTATGAGTTATGGGCAAAATTATTGGAGATCACAGAGAATGGATAAACTCTAGAACTAAAATTAAAGTAGTTTATTTCTCTAAATCTAAACTAATAGAAGTATATGCAGTTTTATGGGAGTGTTTGTGTAGAACATGCCATGCATATTTTAGCTTATTTATGACCCAATATGTACACATCTAGGGAAAAATAAGGAACTTGTTTATCCTGTCTACCAAAATTGTACCTGTTTCTTAAAAAAAAAAAAGGAGGACATTCTCCACTCACTCCATCTTATTTACTTGCTATAATAAACTATAGTATTTCTTAAGCATGTTAGGCTCTACTTTGTATATTATTTATGCTGTCACTGTGCCTAGGGCTTTACTTAAGCTAGTGAATAAATGCATCAGCTATAGCTGCACAAGAAACCAGTTCAGCTGGAAGGCTGATCCTGAATTACATCAAGGAATGCTTGGAAAAGAATCAAGCAAACTGAAATACCTACATAGATAGGAACTGTAAATTTGCAGATGGTGATAAAACTTTTAATATAAAGCTGCTGCTTTTTCCAGTATAATGCACTATCCTGCATTTGGCCCTCTGCTCCCCTAATGTGAGATGAGAAGCCAAAGCAGTGAAGTAAGTAGGCTGCAATCAGTGAATGCAGTGGGAGTCAGCTTTGTGTGCATGGGATTGTGAAAGTCTCTGTGTTCTTGTGCCTGCCTGATATCTTTCTGGAACAAAATAATGGACCTTAAAATATTGTTAAGTCCTATCTCTTCATATAAAAAAGGCTGATTAACTTATTTGTATGAGGATTAAGTAACTGGCGATAAACTTCTGAAAAAAAAATTAGATTTGGAGGGCAAAAAGATTACCAGGCCTTAAAAAACTGTAAATAACAAAAAAATGTTTCCTTAGAGGGATTAAAACAGAAAATATGTCCTTGTATTTTACGGTTTCTGCTAAGTACAAAGGGATTAGGAAGAAAATTCTGTAAAAGGCTATTTGTTGCATGCTCACCCACAATGGATTCTGTTTTCCTGAAGATATCCTCCCATAGACTCCCACACTAGCCATGGACTGAAATGTAGCTGGAATAAATCAGTGGAGTCTGATTTATTGCAAGTGTAGAGGATTACAGTAGCATTGTTAAAGGTGATCTGGTTAGGAATGTATGGGGGTGGAAGCACCAGGAGGAATAAATTGCTGGAAAGGGGCTATAGGAATGAACAGGTCTAAATGCAGCTTTTCCTGAGACCTGGGTTCAGGAGGCAAAGGACAGTGGTTAGGCCCTGGTGACCTTTAGGCTGAAAAGATTGATCAGTGGCAGCTCCTGAAGGCTACAAGAAGCCCACATAGACCTGCCTGGGGCTGCCATCCCAACTGGAGGAAGACTTGTCCTGGGAGACTCTTGGCTCCCAAATCAACCTGAGAGGCCCTGGATGGATGCCAGGGGCACTCGGACCCTGCCGCTTTGCTGCTGGGCAGGCTGCTTAGACCTGTGAGTTTTGATGTTGATATTTGGGTATGAAAGTAAGAGTCTGAGTGAAGACAGCTTTATTTAAAAACAAACCCATCTTCCTTGCCTGTAAGATTTGCTCCAGTAACACTGCGACAATATGAGCAACGTTTCCTACATACAGACAGCAATCGGCATCTGCTCACCAGTGAACCATTGCATGCATTTCTCCTGACGTAACTAAAGATTATGGGAGTCTTATGGGATCTCTGTGGGGTGTTGCATATGTTTTTCGCAAATATCCCATCTGTGAGCAGTTAAGTACTGGAAAAAACACTTAAAAAACCAAATGAAAGCAGAAAAACACAAACAGAGAAACTCAATCACCAAGATGTTGTTATGCTTCTTCAGTGCTTTGGTCCTGGAGTGCTGCTTGTGTTGGTGGTGATGCCTGGTGGGCCTGAGTGGGGTGTGAAGAGGGAGGGGGGCTTATTGATTGTGTCTCCCTGCAGGAGACCCTTATGCCATAGGTATCAGCTCAAAGCAGTAACAGAACTTGCTCTTAGTTTTATTTTAAATGAGTAAAGGAAAGGGGGTTGTTGCATCATCTTCAAATGTTTTAAAAATGCTGTGGATGGCTTGTGGGGTTTATAGGACTTCATTATTTATGTTTGAAAAGCTACATGCTTCTTTAAAAGTAAAGGCTGGGGATAAGTGATAAACACTCATGTTTTTACAGTCATTTGCACTCTACTGACTTTGTAACTGTTAATTTCTTGCCTTTTTTTTTTTCCATTTCTTGCCATGGGTCAGGTGAATTAAGAAGGAAAAAAAAAAAAAAGAGTAGTTTGAGTTGCACCTCCATTCCATGGTACCTCTGTAAAACAAGCTGCTCTTCATGCATGGAGAATCCTTGCCTCTGTCGTTGCTTGCCGTTAGGCTCTGGGAAGTCTTTTGGAATGTTGTGGGTTTTTAGATATTCTTTAACTTAGGCTCTCATTAGGTTCTCTCACTGGCATGAAGATGTTGTGTCAGAATAAGATGTAGTTGGTTGTTTATAATATGGACACATGGTATCAGAAGTTTCATAGATCTGCACAAGGGTCGGGTCAAGGCCGTGGGTTCTGCCTGAGTTTGTTTTCCTTAAGTGGTTGTAAAGATTTCACAGACCTAGTGTTGAGAAATTTTTACTTTCCTTTCTATTGTGCAGCTCACAGGTGAAAGGTGCACTGTTCTCAAAAACTGCTCAAGTGTGTACTGTGGATCTACATGTTAGAGTAGTGAAAAAATCTGAGAGAATGGACAGTGTAACACAGCAATAGCATTAGAAAAGTTAATTCCATGTGATGCCTGCGTAAGCCATGCTGTATCTAGGAGGAATAATGTTTGGCATCATAGATCAGTCTGGAGGAGTAGACTTTACTGATGCAAATAGACAGTGGAAAAATTTTATGTTGTTTACATGAATTGGTGTTGATTTGATGTAAGAAAATTAACTTGAAATTTGATTCCTAAAAGTGTTAAATGTGTTTTCACCAACAGTAAACTGATCATTTATTAGTCTGAGTCTAGTCTTCTGTTCTTTTAGCTGCAGGGGCATAGGCTAGAAATTTTCTTGAGTGGGAGAGAGATCTTTATAAGTGATTCTATTGGAAATACATCCTACTGATGGTGAACGAATTCAGTTGTCTGAAAGATGCTATGGATAATCCAATAATGTATTTATTATAAAGACATAAAATTACAAAATAAATGACCAATTAGCACTCTGGCAACCTTATGAAGGCTTAGGTATACTGGCTTTCATTGTTCTTTCAGGTATTCCTATTCTTTTTTTTGCCACAAATTAGCATCAAAGAAGCTGTGTGTTGTTTCAGTTAGATCCTGGAGGAGGATGAGGAAAGACAAAGCTGAACTGGTATTAAGTCACTCTATCATTTTTCATTTGAACAGAAAAGTTTACTGTTCAGATGGTTTCCTGCCAGTTGTTCCTATGCTAAGAGGGCTTTCACTGTAGAGTTAAAATAACTTGAATTTGAAAATGGAGATCCAAACTAGGGACGAGGATGCTAGCACAAAGAATAAGGGAGTCCTATGTCACTTTGTGAGCACAGTTTTCCTCCTGAAATGCTTACAAACCAGAAATTACACATTTGCAAGCTAGTCTTGCAGTAAGTAGAAAAATAACTATTAAACATGGCCATCAAAGAATTATAAAATAAGGCTGTCAATAGGAAAAACATTTAACGGGCATATGGCATTGAAACAATATTGATATATGCTTTATAACCCGCAGCTACTGATGATATGTTATCTTTCCCCCACGTTTTAGCAGTGACAAAGGCTTGCTTTCTCACAGGCTTAGAAAAAAAGCCTAATTTTTACTTTGAAAGCAAATTTAAATGCTTTTTAATTTTCCAGAGTTGAGAAACTTTACACTTTACATTGAAAAAAGTTTGTCCAAGTAGGTGCTTATACAAGTGCTTTATTTTTCTTTGGACAACTACTATGTATTACAGAACTTAGTTTATAAAGTTACTGACTCAAGGCTTCCACAATTCTGCTTTCTCCCCCTCATAAAGAAGAGTGTACACCTTTTTTCTGTGGTTAATATATTGCAAATAAATTTGACCAAATGTTGGCTTCCATTCTATAGAGATGGTGAACATTATTTTATATGAGGAAGAGGAGATGTGGTGGACACCAATGACCTTGGACAGTGAAGGAAGTGCCGAGGAAAATGTGGAGCTGTGTTTAATACAGAATGGGGAAGCTTCTCCGTAAGCAAATGTCTGGCTCTCTGCACTGAATGATACTGAGGAAAAGCTGAAGATGAGAAAAATGTCTTTCTGTGTGGTGATGCTTAACAAAGTATGTGCAAAATGAGTTCCAAATCTGGCAGAAAACACGCCGTGCAGCCAGACTTCAGCTTTCTACTTGATGTGTCTGACTGAATTTAATTACTCTAGTTTAACTAAATTCTGTTTTCTTTGTTGTATTTACTTTTGCTAGAGGTGTAAGATTTAAATCTGGATACATCACAATCTAGACAAACACAAAATAATTTTGAATTTTAGAGATTTTTCCTCGAAGAGGAATCTAATTCTTGGCCTTGCTTTAGTCAGAAAGGACCAGCTTTGGCCTTTGTCACTGGGGAAGAGTAGTATGTCAAATACTACTTAAAAGAAATCCTGTCTTTTTGATGTTTAGAATGTATAAATCCTATCTGTTTATGACACGTGTTTATGGACATAAGCATTGACATCTTTAATGCTTGTTCCTGCTTGTGAATCTTTCAGGATTATTGCTGAAGACTGAACAGTGACAATATGTTGCACAGATATTGCCTTGCTAATGAGTTTTCTGGACCTGGAACTTTTATTCATGCACTGAACTCTTGGCTGTTCAGATTGGAGAGTTGAACTGTTCTCACAGTTTATGTGAAACTCATCAGTTTTTCTTTGTTAGTGTTTCATGCTTCTTATAGACTACCTGTTTTGTTAAGTAGTGTTATGAAGCTCTGAATATCTGATGTGTTTTCAGAGGTGGAAAGCTGTAATAGTGTCTCTGTTACTGTATGTTATCAAATTCTTTTCCATTTGTTCTTTAATGCCCTGTTGCAAAACATTGAGCTCTGTTTGAACTCTTTTAATGCTATGAATGTCATGGGCTTTAATAATATCTCAAACCTTTTTTTGCACAAAATTGTTTTTTTCTGGCAGTGGTAATCTGCCAAAATTAGGTCATTTCATTTTAAAACAGTCCAAGTGTTTGTAAATTGCTTGAAACACAGTTGGCATTTAAAGCCCAACAACAATTACCTTTGCCTTTTACTATCCAAAATAAGCAAAAAATGTAAGAATTCTCTTATTCTAATTCCTCCGATTGGCTGTTTTGAAATAATGGATGACATGTAATTATATCTTTACAAAATCTTTACATTTAAAAAGAGTGTGATACCTCTGAATGGAAAGGCATGGCTGTCTCTATGAATGATACGTGTTACCTGAAGCAGTGTAGCTTTCATGCTGTTGAACATTGCTGACTTATTTCCTGGAGACTAATTAGGATCATTGAACCTGGCTTCAATAGGGCTTTAAACTGGTTCTTAATGGGGTGGGGTGTCTTATTTACTGGAATGCTGAACATACGATATATCAACATGATTTATTAAATAATGTGTTTGCCTAGAGCCAAAAGAACTTTGGAGCCCCGTCAAAAATATATCCTATACAGTACTCCCATTACAGTAATATTTCTTGTGAGGTGGTTGTTTGAGACTTACTTTGGTCTTGAATTCCCCACTGATCAATTACAGACCCTGTATCCAAAACAGAGAATCTGAGAGATCAAAGCACAAGGGGTTTATGCAGTCATGACCATATCCTAAATAACAGGATTTAGATCCATGGAGCAGTCAGCACTACTGGAGATGAAGAAGTGGTTGTGACAACTCTGTTAGAACCCTACTTGAAAAACTTAAAAGTTTAGAAACAAAATTAAAAACTCAAGCAAACAAAAACAAAAAAATCCCTGAAACAAACCAAACCAAAACACCAAAAAAACCACAAAACCAACCAAACCCACAAAACCCAAACCCACAAAACCCAAACCAAAATCACCAATACCCCAAAAGAACAACAAAAAACCTACAGCCAAAACCAATGCTAGGCAAAGCATCGATTTGCCCTATACAAGGGACACGCTAGGAGCTGTTCTGCCTTAGAAGCCAAATATCTCCTTGAGCTATGTGGATACTAAGTGGGAGGGAGTCTGCTGTTTCCACACACAGGCTGCTAAAAAAAATGTTACTCTTCTTTGGGGTGGAGTAGAAGTATGTAGTATGCATGGTAATAATTGCAGACAGTATTTTACTGGTGTTCTGTTGCTTCAAGTACAGACTTTTTAGAAGGGTGTCTACTACCACTGACACATAAGGCAGGCCTGTCCCCATGTGGCAGTCAACTTTAATTGTAGAGGATTGCACAGACTAACTGCTCGTGCAATAAACACTTTCCTTAGTGAAAACCAAGGCTGACAGAAATTGCTTAGTCTTGGCAGACTAGACTAGCTGGCTGGAAAAAAGCACTTCTGGACTGAATCTTGGATAGAAACATTACATTCATATTCCTACAGTGGAATTGAATAAACTCTAAGGATTCTTGTGCTGGGGGTGGGGTGGGACAGGTCACAAAAAGTTAAATATGGCATTCAAAATTTTTTTGAAAAAAAAAACCAAAAAACGTGCCCATAGAAAATGATGATTAGGGGAAAAAAAAAAGAAAAAAAGAGGAGCCTACACTGAAGTGACAAATCTTTGTTTTATAAAATTGTGTTTGTCAATTCTTATGGTAAAGTATTGGGTTTATATTTCTCCTTGTTTAGGAGATTTCTGTGAATTTTAGTACCATAATCAGATTTTACCTGCTGAAAAATTTGGGTTTACATTTTTTTCAATAAATATTTCTTTAAAATGGAAAGATCTTTTCTCTTTAGGGTGCTAGTTGTATTAATCTTCATTTTGCCAGGCTTGTTATAGCAGTCTCAAGTATGGTGCTGTATTTCTTACAGTGGCTCCTTAAAAAGCTCTGAAAGGTATCTGGTCACTTTGCTGAGGGCTGTGGAGTGATTCTCTCTTGATTTGCAATCTCAGTGTATGGGAGGATGAAACCATGGCTGCCCACTTGCCCTTCCAGAGGCAGTCTACTTTCTTTTAGGCTCGTGTCTCTCTCTAGTTCAGAGGTACTCCCATGTAGGTTAAAGAGCAACTGGGTTTTTATGGCTTGCATGTAAACCACAGCATTAAGAATGCCATGGGTAATAGGTTGAATTCCCAACCTGATCAGAGGGACCTGTCAGAAGCAGCTGTGTCTGTGGAATTCCAGAAATATTGCTCTCTGTAGAGATGTTGCTCTCTGGTTTTGTAGCATGATTTTGTGAAACACTTGCGATCTTGGCAACATGTGGGCAAACCCAGTTGTTCAGTCTCACTTGGCAGGGCGCAGAGGTGTATGTTGTTGCAATACAATATGCCTGTATGTCAAGTATTTGAGACTTGCTAACTCTTTTACAAGCTTCTGTAGCAGCTGTGTAACAACTGCATCCAGAAAAGAGAAAATAATGAAACAGATTGTCTGTGTTTTCCAGTCTCTGTACTGACAAATCATGAGCAGAATAGATCCTGTTTATATCCTCCAGGAGGATATTAGAGGACATGATTTGTTGGGTTTGATATTCTTGTCCTTGAAATTTTCTTCTAAAGTAAATTGAGAGCTAAATAACCACTGTATTCAGTAGCTGGATCTCACAGATAAGTTTGCTTAATATTTCAAACTGGTTCCTGCAAACCCATAGATGGTAGTGGGGATTTTTTTTTTTGGTGGTAGAGCACATTGGCTGTGTGAGCTGGTATGTTCTTGATTTGGCCATTGGAATACTTCCCTGTAAAAAGGAACATGCGTTTTCTGAGGATATGGTTCTGGAAGGAAGGTCAGGTGTGTCTCTGCTGCTATGTTCAGGGGCAAAGGGAATTAATAGCATTAATGAATTTGCAATAGGTCATAATAGCTCATTAGTAGGAGTCTCATGATGTAAGATGTATTTTAAACTTTTTCTTATGTGATAAAGATGATTCTCTTAAAATGCTTAGATACTATTTCATTATAATGACAAGTAGTAATGCTTAATTGGTACTATATAAAGAATAAATTACAAAAATATGACCTGTCCTGGCCTTTAGAAAGTCATGATTACAATTTCTTAAGTAAACTTTTTTTTTTTTAATACAGGTGCCATGATGTCAAAGGTTCTGTGTAAAATTCTTTAATTGCTTTTTTTTTAAACTTAAGTTTAAATTTAATCTCATGGTTTAAAAATTACACTGATTTTAAAGATAAGAATAACTTCAGAGGATACAGAAGTAGTAACTTTTTAATGATGAATTTTAGCTTTCAAAGAAATGTAAGAATTGCATGTACAGATAATTAATTCAGCAAATGTTTACTATAAGCTATTTGTAGTGGAAGATTTAGACTAAAAAATTATTACTTTAAGAAAAAATGTAGATATGTGGAAGAATTCCATTGGTTTCTTTTTCTGTGGGTCCCCAGGTGTTTTGAAGAGAAATAAAGCCTTTCACTTATTTTCATTCTCTGCTGCTACAAAATTTTTGTTCCTTTTCTGTTATCTCTCTGTTTCCTTTATCTGCTAAACAGTAGGTTGTGTTAATATTTGAGCCTTTGCATTTGGATAAATAGCTGGTTTATTTTGTAAATGGTAGAGAAACTGATAGTTTGTGTGGCCTATTTGTTGTGCTTCAAGAGAAGGATGGGCTCTTGCAGTCTGGGTTTCACTGCTTCTTTCTGAAGGGTTAAATGGCTTGGACTGTTTTAAGTCACTCTTGCATGTGGCAGAGATTTTCCTTCTCTTTTTGGCCAGAACCCTCTTTATGTCGATATATTGATTCCTCATTGGAGAAGCAGATTTAGTTTAGCCATTACTCCAAAGTACTACATGAAGACTGTCAATCTCCTTCGCCCCTTTCCTGTTTTTGACACCTTTTATGACTGGGGAAGTATTTTATCCATTTCATTTTGAAGGAAAAGTGCATTCTTACTGGCTTTTAGAAGCAGACAGAAGAGCTAATGGAAAGACTATGCAGAACTAACGTTCTGCATTACACGAAGAATGCATAGCAGACTGCATGTCCTCATGTCTGCTTAATGGGTCTGGAAGGCAAGTCTGTCCAGAGAGAAATCTTATTGGCTAACATCCATGTCTGTGCAGTTTCACTCAAAGATGTTTTTTTGACTTTTCATCAGTTTGTGAGACTGTTAAATAGACAAGTGCACACAGTTCAAATGAGAATTAATGAGAATTGGGCATCCAGACCATTTGGTGATTTAAAGTCCCATCCTTCATTTCATGTTGGGATGCTTAGTCCTTTTGCCAAGTGTAAGATATGGTTGTCTTGTGTGAGAAGGGGTTGTCCTGGAATTGCAGACCCGTTGGTTGAACGTGTCCTGAGGAGTCTGAAACCCTGCTGGCTTTACAAGCACATAAGATATGCTGGAACAGCTGATGCTGTTCAAAGGTCCCTTTCTTTGGAAATAGTGGCTTTGTTGGTCTGTTGAATTTTTCAAGGTATAATAACATTGCTAGATCCTGAAAGAGAGCTCATGCTCTGTAGTTTGATTGTTCTAGCTTAGCATTTACAGCCGTAGCATGGGGCATGAGCAGTTGGGGTGAATTCTTTGAGCAACTATGTGGGATAAGACAGCCATTGCTGCCTTCTCTCCAAGGGACTCTTCATAACTCAGTTTCCACTGCTTTTGCCTACTTGATTTTTTTTTAATTTTTTTTTTGGGTTAGCCATAGATGGTAATTTGTATACAGAAAGGATCCTGCTGACTGCAACTTCTTTGTATTTCTGCTCAGACCTTGATGGAGTTTATAGTCAGCATTTTTACTATAATTAACGTTTTATTGCTGCTTAATGTACAGGAAGTAAATCCTGTGGCAGAGTTGCTTGTTAGTTGCCACTTCTTAAAATTAATTTTTTTCTTCACCTCACTCTGTCATTTTCTGTAGAGAATAGCGCTTGTTCTCTGCAGTTGTAAGTGAATTGTGAGACTGTGCACCCTGAGCCATATTTCTTTCACATTTGTTTTGCAGCAAGTGTTTTAGATTGCCTGGCATCTTCCCCAAACCAATTAACATTAGAATCTGTCAAGAACAGTTCAAGCAAAAGAACTTAGCCTCTAACATGTCAGTCTACAGTGAGCAATTGCACTTTTGACAAAATTTAAGATGAGCATCTCTGCTGTTTAAATTATTATTCTATTTAGCTGAGATTTTCTTCTGTAATGTTTACTGTCTGTCTGGCGAATGTATTCCCTAAACACAGAAAATGTTCAAGTACAATCTCTATTCCAAACATTTTAGAGCCTATAATCTCCCCAATCAAATACCTGTCAGAGCCAGAATCAAATTTCTACAATCTCATTTTCTTTAGTTTCATGAACAGTAGAATTACTTCTCCATCACTGTAGGAAAATCAAGGAGGATTGCTCCATGGTGAAGGAGGTTTTTTTTTTTTAACACTTGTGATTTCTCCCTCTCTCCTTAATCGTCAAGTTGAGCCATTCTCCACCACTTAAGGGATGGTTCTGGAAGCTGAACTGAGGAAGTGTCTTACATGTTTTCCTACTGTATTTAAAAGTTCGTTAGCCATAAAGATAAGGAGAAACTTTAGTTCATTTTTTGCAATAGCAGTTGGTTTTGTGGTAGCACCTAGAAAGTCAAGTCAAGGACAAATGTTACAAACATATAAGAAAGAGAGCAGCCTCTGCATGGAATTGTATCAGACTTTTCATCAGAGGTGGGCAAGAGATGAACAAATTTGTTGAAAGTTCGGTCTCAACTGTAGGGTCTTGCAGTGTCCCCTGGCAGCAGTGAAAACTGGTAGCATCCTGGGCAGTGTTAGACAGTACACTGATGGAAGTGTTTCATTCCCCTTTTTGTCAGCACTTGCCAGAACCCACCAGGAATATTGTCTTGAGGTTTCAACACCACCTCCCCTCTTCCCCTCAGCCTAGTTCAAGAGAGACATTGAATGAGTGGAATATATTCAGTGGAAGACCATCAGAACAGTTGAAAGCTGAAGCATAAACCTCTCAAGGAGAAGATGAGAAAATGGAGCTTGTTCAGCCCAGAGAAAATGCTCAGAGGGGGGAGAACATAATGGCAGCCTTACACTACAGACAAGTAGACAATCAAGTAAATAGAGCTCTTCACTGAGGTGCTTGGCCAGAAGATGAGAAACCGTGTACGTAAATCAAGATAAGAGGCTCAGTCTTAAGGAGAAATATCCATTCACTGGGAAGATAATTAAGCATTGAGAGAGGTTGCCTAGCAAGGCTGTGGAATCTCTGTCCTTGAGATTTTTCAAGTCCTACCTGACAAAGCCCTGAGCAACCTGAATGAGTGTAAGATAAATCACAGGGAACATGGAGGATATGAACCTGAAGCTCTTTTCTCTCTTCCACTAGCAGGCAAATGTGGTCATCAAATGCAGTAAGCAAGAAACAGGACGAAAATACAAGCCAGTGATTCTCCTCTAATAAAGGTAGTAGCGTGGAACTGCTTGCTGCAGCCATTAATTTAAAAATAAGTCCATAAATAAGTAATCATCATGTGTTAAAAAAAATAAATTGGAAAAAATAATGGAAGAAAAAAGTCAGTTGCAGGCAGTTAAGCAGAATTCTGCCATTGATTTGGCAAGAATAGATGAGTGAAAACACTTTTTACTAGTACTGGAGACAGAAGAGGACACTGTACGTGACTATTAGTACTGCTGTGTTCTGATTCAAGGAATAATCTATTACCTAAATGTGAATTGTATCAGCTCAAAATTTGCCAAACTTGCAAGCCTTAAAATTACCTGCTGTCACAGTCTGATAACTGATCAGTGATTAATTGATTGATTGATTAATACCAATGATCTGAGAGCCTGCAATGATTATAAAGACATGAAATCAAAAGGATGCTTTTTACTGGAAGAGGTCACAGAAACAGTTTCCTCATTGCAGCTGGGTTTGTTGATGTTCAACAGTCGTTCAGCATTCAGTCTGGCAAGAGGTGTTTTATCATTGGATCTTTTTCACAGTGTTTGTGCATCGTGTTGTAAGCTTACTTTTCTTTAAAACACTCTCCTTTGAAGATGTCTGTAGGCATATCATATATGTAGAGTATTTAGAGCATTAACTTTATGATATTTTGATGATATAAGGTGAGAAGGAAACTATTTCAAACTGCAAAAATTTATACTTGGACTACTTTATCCTTTGGGCAATATGTTAAGCAGGAATGAATGTGTGCATACAGAGTATCCTGTCCTTAATCACATTCAATAATATTCAAGATCCAGACTCTTACTGGACAATCTGAGTGGACAACTGAAGTCCAGATGGCAAGAAAGTGAGCTTTTTTAATTAGCAAACTTTTGTCCAGTGTGATTGGTGGCAGTATGTAATAGTCTATTGAAAATACCCAGTACAGAGTCAAGGCTTATGTAATTTAATATAGTGTACTTCGAGTGCTGCAAGTGAGCATAGGGTATGAGGGTATTGTAACAAATTTATTCACTGTAAATTTTTCTCAGTGCATGTGGGATTTTTAATCATCATAACATGTTTCAAGAACTGTGGATAGAGAATTGCTATAACAGCTTCTTCATATTTGAATAAATTTATGTTAATAGCAAATATGTGATGACTGCCTGATATATAGGCAGAGAACTCCAGAAATACTAATGAACTTTCAGAGCTTTATGCACTTTTTTTCACTTTGGATTCGATGTATGTTAAGTCGGTTCTGTGGGTATAGCATCCAGCAGCTGCCTTTGAAATGTGTGTGGGTGGGATGCAGAGGACAGTGAAAGGGAAGTACGGCCCTGACTACATCTGCCAGGAACATTTTCTATAAAACAAAACTTGAAACAGGGATTGTATTGCACATGACGTTTTCCAAGTGAGGATAGGCTGTGTTTTGGCATGCTCTTTGTTGGTATTTGACACACAGTTCTCATCTTCTCTTGAGTGCAGAAACAAATGTCACCATATTATGCCTGTAGTTGGAAGCTGATTGTCTCCCACATGCTGCATCCTTTGCATTGAACTTACATCTGGGCAAGCCAGAAAGCGTTTCTGTATATGCAAGTTTTAAACTATCCTCAAAGCTGCTGTTAGCACAGTATTTACATGGCATGACAGAAAGCAATGTTAAATTGTGTTTCAAACAAAAGAGGCAACACTTGGAAGAAACAAGTGCTAACGTATGTGTACTGTAAAAGCAAAGATGTTATGCTGTTAAGCAAATACACTCCTTTTTTCAGCTGGTTTTGGTCCTACATACTTAATCATCTATTTAAAAATCCAGAAACGTAGTCAGCAACAAAGGATTATTGGATTGTAGAGGTTCATAACTAATAAAATTTGATTCTTAGAGCATCTAAATATGGTTATTCTATTTTGTTTACTTTGTGCTTTCTACTTGAAAACAGTTGCAGTGAAACAAAATATTTAAGGTACATTGTACTAGTTTTTTATTTACAACAGACGAACAAAAAATAAAATTGTATAAACACAGTATTTCCCAAAGCTGTAAGCTCAGAGGTTTGTGTTCAGCTTGAATAATCAACTGAAAAATTCTCTACTTGTTTCTAATTTTGGCATCCTTTATGCAGCTGCATTATAAAAAAAAAATATGTTAAAGGTTTTGGATTACTTTTATCTGCCTCTGTATTGGAGGTCTCCATGTCATATATAGTTTTCTGTTTTAGTGTCAATTTCTGTGCATGAAATCATTCTTTGTGATCCCTAACCTCCATGTGTGGTTCAACGCAGATGGTCATATTTTATTTGTATGCATTAATTAGAATTTATTTTATTTAAAAAACCCCAAACCCCAAAGAACCAACAAACACAAAACACACAGAAACACACACACACAGACACACACAAAAACCCAAAGAGCAAAAATAAGAATTTAATAAATAGCCTGAATGGTGTAATGGGAATTTGTGGGAATACTCTGAATCTGTTTGGAGAAAGCAAATTAAATATTCTGAACAATGTTATGTTTCACATACACAGTCTGCTCCTGTTGAATGATCAAATGCTTGTTTTAAAACATTTCTGGGGGTAGTGAAATATCTCAGGAATGGAGTTGATGAGATGTTTGTGAAAGACAGGTAATGTCAGATGAAGATGTCTTTAGTGACTGGTTTTTATGAACCAGTTCATACAGGTGAATTTAGCCAACAGGAGACATTTAAGTGTATATGCCACAAAAATATCTTCACTAGAATTTTTTGAGGATCAAAAATGACATCAGTGTGTACAGGAAGATGGCTTCTAACTGAAGCAAGTGTAGTTTGCTGTCAGTGTGTATGAATTCTGTTTAAGTAGCCGTAAATAACACAAGTGCTGCTCTAGGATGCCAGGGAAGGCATGGTGAAGCAACTGCTTAAAGAAGATGTTATTAAGTCAATGTAATAATTCTGTGGATACTGATTTCTGTGTATACCAGTTTCAATAACATGGCAAGAATCACAATTATGCTGGAAGAAAACTTTCATTCTCAATGCCCGTGACAGTTGTTTGGGGTTTTTTTAACACCCATTTCTGGAAAAGCGTCAATGAGAGAAGATAAATAGTAGGTACTGGGTCAGTCATTAAGTATGTTTTGGTTTTGCATTTAGAAATTAGTTGCTAGAGGATTCTGACAAAATCTGTTTGGGTTCAAAGCTACTTTACTAATTTGCAAAATGATCGTAGTACTTTCAGCTGATGGGTTGTGTCCATTTTACAGGAATCTACAATTAACATCTTTATTGATGATTTAGATGAGGGCAAATCAGCAAATTTGCTGATGACACCAAGTTGGGAANCAGGTGGCCAAGAAGGCCAATGGTATCCTGGCCTGTATCAAAAATAACGTGGTCAGCAGGACAAGGGAAGAGATCCTTCCCCTGTACTCTGCATTGGTGAGGCCACACCTGGAGTATTGTGTTCAGTTCTGGGCCCCTCAGTTCAGGAAAGATATTGAAGTGCTGGAGCGGGTCCAGAGAAGAGCAACAAGACTGGGGAAGGGACTGGAACACAAGTCCTGTGGGGAGACGCTGAGAGAGCTGGGGTGGTTTAGTTTGGAGAAGAGGAGGCTTAGAGGTGACCTCATCACTCTCTATAACTACCTGAAGGGAAGTTATAGCCAGGTGGGGATTGGTCTCTTCTCCCAGGCAGTTAGCAATAGGACAAGGGGGCACGGGCTTAAGCTCTGCCAGGGGAAATTTAGGCTGGCGATTAGAAGGAAATTCTTCACAGAGAGAGTGGTCAGGCATTGGAATGGCCTGGTGGTGGATTCACCGTCCCTGGAGGTTTTTAAACTGAGATTGGACATGGCACTGAGTGTCATGATCTAGTAAACAGACTGGAGTTGGGCCAAGGGTTGGACTCAATGATCTCTGAGGTCTTTTCCAACCCAATTGATTCTATGATTCTATGATTAATTATAATTGTATGACACTGAAAACTGGTTCTCTGAGACCTTTCAAGGCAAAGCAAAGATGAGGTGAAGTCCTCTGGTGGTGTGGATTGAATTTTTGTAGCAGAGTAAATATGTCAGAAGGAGAGGCGGACCCTGTGTGCTATTCACATGCCTCTGTCAGAACTTCTATTGGCTGCTGGCTATGTTTAGAGGTATTTTCGAATAGGAACCCTGAAAGATTTGCAATGAAGAAGATGGAGGCTGAACATCCTTCATAGGTCAGATTCTTTCACTTCTTTTGCCATTTCAGAATTTGTTTAGGATACGTACAACCATCAGCTGAAAAAATACTTTATTGAAAATTTGTTCAGTGCTAAACATGGTCATATCTCATTCTGTAACTATCACACTTCAAAGCTGTGCAAGTGAGAATATTCATGGTTGACCTCATATGGAAGCTGCTGTCGGATCAGGGCTTCAATTTATTTTTCATCTTCCTCCTTGATGTCAAATATGACTGTGAAAACAGTGACTTATTACAAGAACTTGGTTAAAGGAATACTTCAAGACTGCACTGCAAGTTCTCCAACAGGAGAACTGGAAATTAATCTCTTTTTTTTTAACTCTTTTTTTGAAACCTTGAAAACCAGGTTTTTTGAAACCTTGAAAGCAGGTTTTTTGTTTTATTAATGAGATACATTCTGATGCAAAAGCAGTGGCATCAACATAGATCTCCAGCTGTACCACACAAGAATCTTTTGTTTCTCATACCAAGGAACAATATATATAGTTAAATTTCTTGGTTCCCTTCACTTACTTGTAGTTTGCATACAATGAGTTTCCCTCTTCCTATCTTTGTTTTTTCTTGTTTTTTTTTTCTAGTGTTTTTCTGATGTTTCTTTGTTTCCTACTTTGTTAAAGCAAGTTTGAGGAATTGGTTTGATTAACTGGCACATTGAAAAGAATCAGTGGGGTTGCTGACATGAGAGAGACTTGCAGGAACAGACCTTCAAATAGTACTATAAAGAAAAATCTTGGAAATTTATATTCAGAACCTGATTCACTTCTCTTCATCGTCTGCTTTGCCTCACTAAAGATTTGGCAAAATTCTTGTTTTTTTGTCAGCAATCACATCTGTTCTTCAGTTGTTTCCTGTACCTGGATAATGTTCATGAGCTACTTTGTTATGTCTTGCATTTTTATATATATAGTGTATAGTGCTGTGAGACTTGTGCCTTGATCAGAAATGGCTTGTCTTGAGCTGCCAGTTACTGCACAGGTATGGCAAAAGTTTTATGTGGTTTAGTGGCTTTTTTTTAGTCTGTTTGACAGATGGCATAGTGAGACAATAAGCAGAAGAAGTGATGGTGTAGTAGGCAAAAAACCTACACCTCTCTGAGAAAACATCTAGTTTCAGGAATACTTCAGTAATTAGTCTTTTGTTCTGGTGTTTTGAGCTGACTCAAACTTCCCACTGCCCAAGGAAAGCTGCATATTGCTGTGAAGCTGTTGCTTGTCTTTTTCAAAATCCATTACAGAGCCATTTGTTCTAGTACTACCTGTTTGTAAAACGGTTTGAAAATGTTTTATCCACCTGGAAAAGAAAGCATATGTCTGTGAAGGAATGGAAGAGCTTAAATTTCATAGTTGCAATGTGAATATATAAATAATATTTCCTCATTGCCACTATAATAAAAATTAAATGGTAAAACAAAGCTTTTTCTCTGTGAAATGTAATTGTAGAGAAAAAGTAGTGCTGCGGAGTTGGCAGTTTGAGCATTTATGAGAAATTTCCATTTAATTTAGTAACCTGTTTGGTGAACAAGGGGATATCACTAAGACACACATGATGAAAAAACCCTCAAACTATTAATTATCAAATGTTTTAGTCCAATAAAATTGAGTTTCCTAATGTTTTTCTTTTCCCTTAACCTAATGGAGATTACATTTTTTAGAAAATGTGAATATGCATGATGGCTCTGTGTCTTTCCAACTGGTGGAGAATTTTTTTAGGAGAAATTCCCTAGGAACATTCTTGTGTGTTCCTTGGTTATGGGAAATGTTCTTCTCCAGAAGAGATGTGTGTAAAGACTGCCTATGCTTTTTCATGTGAGATGGACAATTGAAGTGGGTTCTTGATGGGTTTCTTTTGACTGGCAACATGTGCTTGAGGTGGAGGTAGGAGTTGGTACATGCTATGGAAAAGAAATTGTTTTTAGAATAACTTTGGTAAACATTAGCTTTATGCATGGAGGCTTAGTAATACTAAGAAACACTAGGCTGATCTGTCACAGAATCGATTAGGTTGGAAAAGACCTCTGAAATCATTGAGTCCAACCTGTGGCTGAACACTACCTTGTCAACTAGACCATGGCACTGAGTGCCACGTCCAGTCTTTTCTTAAACACTTCCAGTGATGGTGTCTTCACCACCTTCCTGGGCAACCCATTCTGATGCCCAATCACTCTTTCTGTGAAGAACTTAATGTCTAACCTGAACTTCCCCTGGCACAGCTTAAGGCTATGTCCTCTTGTCCTATTGCTAGTACATTCTCCAGCTCTTTCTGCTGCCTCTGTCTATCCTGGGAATTGTCTTGATTATTTGAACTTGATTATTAGTAGGGGTGTTTGTGGTCTTTTATTTTCGAAGTGCTTCAGGATTATATTGTACTTGTAATATTTTGTGGACATACAAATTATTATGTTGAAAAGGTGAAATTTCATGTAGTATACGTTCAGGCATTGGCATGATTTGATTGAAGAGTATCTGTCTTTTCAGTGAGTTTGGAAGAACTTTCTGGTCTTGAATTGGGCTTTCTGTTGCAGGGAGTGAAAGCAACGGATACATATTCAGTTACAAATCTTAAATATGTAGTGGGACAGTTCTCTGATAGGTTAAAACACATTAAAATTTAAATTATTTCTAAAATTCTCTGACAGGTATCTCATTTTTGTGGAGCTACTTGATGCTGTGCAAATATATCCCTAACAAATACTATAATGAATTTCTCTATGTGTTGCTACTGTGTATAGAATTGAATAAAAAAGAAGGAAAGGAACTTTTCTTTCACAGCTGAAAATTGAACTCCCTCCTCAATGACACAATGGTGTAAATTACCTGAGATTGTGCATGTTTTGCAGAACAGCTCTCTACCTTCACAATCAATCAGGAAAAAACCCACTTTTGCTAGAAAATTTTTGAAACTTCTCTTTATAGTTTTATTTGATGGACTACTATTCAAAAGATCACATAAGACCTAGAATGTTAATATTTGCCTCTCTTGTTTTCTCTTTGTAGTTAAGGCCAGAGTAGTTTCAAATGTCCATGCTTGAACAGGTTTAGTAAGTAGAAGGAAATTTGACTTAATTCAGTGATATTGTTTGGTAACGGATACATACATTGTGTATAAAATAACATTTTTATACATTAAGTAGTTAAGAGTAAAGGGTAATTATTAGTTCATACAGAGAAGGCTCACTTTGAATTAATATGAATTCAATCTCTAATATAAAGGTCAAAAATGTTAATTGTTTCTGCAGGTGAGAGATTTGATAGAGATCAAAAACTACTTATGTCTCAGGCTGATAGACTAGTGTTCCTGATCTCCTATGATACGTGAGGAATGGTGTTCCCAGGCTAACACATTTTAGTCGATCTCTCAAATTTGTAGTTCAGACGAGGAAACTCCAAAGGATACAGCAATCTGTATAAAGTTCCCAATATTGATGTGAAGATACTTCCTAAAAGCTAATTTGCTGTTTGTTCTTAGGATTCTGTGTTTATTTCAATATCATCCATTCATTCCATCAGAATTATGAGAACTCACGTTATGAAGTTAGTATGTTTACCCAGAGCAGGCAAGCAGTGAAGCATGAATAAAGCATCTATGATGTTTACACACACTGCAGCCCTGTGTTACATTCGACTGCATCAATGCAGTGTGCACCCATCCCTTCTTTCTCTGGTAAAGTTTTGTTGGGCAACACTGTGGGTTCAGTGCTTTTGCTAGCTGTGAATGGAAAAATGAGTGGTGCTGTAGATGGTGCATGGGTTTTTTTGTTTGGTTGGGTTTTTTTGTTGTTTTTTGTTTGTTTGTTTGTTTCTGGTTGTTTTGTGTTTGGTTTTTTTGGCCAACAGAGAGAGAGGACACTGATGCTACTGTGTCAATTACTGTATAGCTTTGAAGGGAGGGCAGGAAGGGGGAGCACTCTTGGGAAGAGAATGGGGCTTCTTGAACACAGAAAGCAGAAGCTAAGCAATCATGGTTAGAAGTGTATAGTGTTGCACTACACCTGATACATTTTGTAGGTCAAAGAAGCATACCCTACATGCACAGACAAAAATTTATTGTTAGCCTAATTGAAATTGTAGCAGTCTAATCAAGAAGTGTCATTTTAATTGGACTAATAATATCTTGGACTCAGAAAAACCTCATTAGCATTGTATTCAAAGTTGTTCATACATGTCCTTGAATTGACCCCTTTTATGTCATGCTCATGTGACATCCCCTGAGGTTGGTGGTATTAGTTTTCCTTGAGGACAGTGGGGCAGGGGAGCACTGACATCTTTGGCCCTTCTCTGGGATGGTGTGATACTGTCTGCATGAGGGGGAAGCTTCCCCTTGGTCTTTGGTCTCTTTAGGGTTGGCTTTATATATTTGCAGTCTGTTCAGCCACTCTTTCTTTTCTGAATAACTTGAAGGGTAGTTGTGCAAGGACTGCTTACTTCACTTAGACCTTTATCACAAAAAGGTTAAAGTGCATCATGGCATTCAGCATTAAGCAGTAGCAAAGGAATCTCCTGTCAAGCTCTAGAAAATAGGTCACTGTAGAGTCATAGAATCATAGAATAGTTTGGGCTGGAAGAGACAGTAAAAATCATCTAGTTTCAGCCTTGCTGCCCTTTCATGGGCTACCTTCCAACAGACCAGGTTGCTCAGAACCCCATCTAACCTGGCCTTGAAAACAGCCGAGGATGGGGCATCCAGAACTTCTCTGGGCAACCAGTTCCAGTGTCTCACCAACCTCGTTGTAAAGAATTTTTTCTTAGTATCTAATCTAAACCTACCCTCATTTAGTTTGAAGCCATTCCCCCTTGTCCTCTCCCTAGATGCCCTTGTAAAAAGTCCCTCTCCGATTTTCTTGCAGGTCCCCATTAGGTACTGGAAGGTGCTCTAAGGGTCTCCCTGGAGCCTTTCTTCTCCAGGCTGAACAACCCCAACTCTCTCAGCTTCTCTTCATAAGAGAGGTGCTCCAGCCCTGTGATCAGCTTTGTGGTCCTCCTCTGGACTCACTCCAGTGGGTCCATGTCCTTCTTATGTCAGAGCTGGACGTTNCCATGTCCTTCTTGTGTTGGGGACCTCAGAGCTGGACGTTGTACTCCAGGTGGGGTCTCACCGGAGTAAAGGGGCAGAATCCCCTCCCTTGACCTGCCAGCCACACTGCTGATGCAGCCCAGGATACAATTGGCCTTCTAGCCTGAAAGTATATAGTGCTGGATCTTGTCCAGCTTCTTGTCCACCAACACAGGTGGGAAGCAGGGCTGCTGTCAATGTCCAGAGTCAGTGTCCAGCTGTAGGAAATAATCTAGCCACCCTCTTGTGACTGTTACCAATATTTGCAGTTACAGATAAAACAGACACATAACCATTTAAAACATTCCCTGGTGAAGCCCACCAACCAGAGGTGTGAAGCTCTCAAGCTCTGCCAGGGAAGGTTTAGGTTGGATAGTAGGAAGAAATTCTTTACAGAGAGGGTAATCAGGCATTGGAGTGGGCTGCCCAGGGAAGTGGTGGATTCTCTGTCCCTGGAGGTATTCAAGAAAAGACTGGATGTGGCACTTAGTGCCATAGTCTAGTAACTGCAGTGTTAGTGGATCAAGGGTTGGACTTGATGATCTCAGAGGTCCCTTCCAACCCATCTGATTCTATGATTCTATGATAAGCTGCTGGTGGGCTGCTGATGCCCATTGCTGGTGCTACATCTGTAGGGAAGAAGTGCACTGTGGGGCGTGGCACAAGCACCATGTGAGCAGAAGAGAAGAGGTGCTCAGGGAGAGGATTCCAAGGGTGAGTGCAAACAAAATGCAACTTCACATCAACAATGGACAGTCTGTCAGAAGATGTTGCCCTACCACCCCACATGTGGGTCTATGAAGACCTTTCTTTACCCTAGGTTATGTAGTAGCAGTTCAAAAAGTCACTTTTTTATCTTAAGCTTGTGAACTGATCAAGCCAATTTGGGCACACAAAAGAAAATCAGTTTAAAGCATATGTTTCCATTTCTGGCATTTTAAATCTTTGATTGCTCTTTAAGCCTTTAACTTTAAAATGTCATTGATTTTCATTAGAAGGCTTTGTAATCTATTTCAGAACTGCTCTCTAAAATAAAATAAAAATCTATGTCGTTAGGGAGTTACACCGATTTTCTATGTTGGCCTCCTTCCACTTTTATAAATTGAGACTTAATCAGGGCTACTGAACTGAAATAGATTTTATAGAGAATAACAACCCATTAATAAGATCTTTTGCTTTAAATAAGTCTTTAATTGCAGCTCTGTACAAATGTGAGAGAGGAAGAATGTTAGTGCCGTGGCTTAATGTTGACTAATATGTCTTCTTTGAGAGAAATATATGACAAACTTTATTCTAAATTTTTTAAAGAAAGTGCAATGAAATCTGGATCTAAGCTTTATTTCCCTAACCAATGAACAGATTTTTTTTTTTTCCCAAAGGTTTGTCAACTGAACCTTGTGTAGCAAACTTGATTCAGCAGTTTAGTTCTAAATTGTTAGAATAACCTACTTTAATGAATTTTAAAGCCTTGGAAAACCCTGTTTAAATCTTTGTGCCCCCTTCCTATCAATCCACTGCTGGGGGATAAAAAGTCTGCCAAGCTGAAGTATAAAAACGAGACAGTGTCCCTAATCAAACATGTCTTAAATAAAGGTTAATCTAAGTAGACTATATTGATCACCCTCTCCACAGTCATCTTTCTTTCAGTCTCCATATCTCATGGAAACACCTGAAGCATTTTTTACCTGATAACTTACATAAGCTGTCTATAGAAAGCCTGCATAAGCCTGTATCAGCTATATTCCGTTCATTTTCAGATTTTATTTGAAAAGGGCCCCATTGAAAACATTTTCCCTCTCCCTTTCAACAAAACTGTGAAAATGAGAGATTGAGAGGTGTCATGGTATGTTGCTGCAGAGCAGCCTGTCACAGTGATATATCTCTGGCTGGTTAATGTAAGCATTACTCAATGATGTACAATCACTAATCCTTATGTAATGATGTGGTTGAGCTGCTCCTGCTCTTATCCTCTGTCTTCCCTCTTTCTTAATTTCAGAGTTTTCAAGGAAGTGACCATGTTATCTCATTGGGACAGTAGTTATCTTTCTCAGCTGTAAACCCAGGGCCCATTTTGGGGGCTCTTGCACTTACAAATTGCAATCAGACTGAGCTGGTTCCAGACTTGTGACCTATAAAGTGGTGTGCCATTTTTAATCCATTTGAGCTTCCTTTTGTAAGTTCTACTCAACTCTGTGGTGGGCATACAGTTGATGTGACATTTCTCAAGGAAATGCATCATTTTATTGATAACAATCCATTTCTTCTATTTACGTGTCACTTAGTGAGCACAGCAGTGACATGGCTTTCAGTAGTAGTTTTTGTCTGTGAGGTGGGATGCACCTCAGGACATCACAGTCAGTATGTGTTTACACTTAAAGTGAGAAAGGAGATCACTTAAGCCTATGTCAATAATAGCTAGACTACCAATCAAATGTACCAGCCAACAGCGGGGTCTCCCGAGGCTTGTGGATCTGACTGAGTAGTGCTCCAGGCACATGTCGTAGCAGCTGTGGAACTGTTAGTTGTGAGTGACCAGTGCAAGCTCTTCTACATCTTGGAAAGATTTAATTGTAGCTGAAGGTTAATTATAGAAATCCGTGGATGGAGTTTGGCTTCCTTCAGCTGCTTATTTGGGCTCGGCAACAGGTTTCTGGGTATCTTTCCCCATGCAACTTTACAGTTATTAAACTGTAAAAAGCTCAAACATGTTACCACAGACATTTAGTACATATGGTCTTAATGTATCTGCCCTATTTTCTGACCAAGAAAACAGCTGGATTTTTTCCTTTAGAAGTAACTCAAGCGTTATTAAGAGGATGAACCTCATTAGCTCCTATCCCAGATTGCTTTAATATTATGATTTGGAAGTGTGGCTCTTTGAAAAGAGAATGTTAGATCTTTGTTTAATTGGTTCATCATTTAACCACAAATTAGCCAATAAATTTTTAAATGTATAACTTTCAAGTTTATGTTCCAAATTAGGCTTACCTAAGGAGTATTTGCATTACTTTATTCAGGTGGAATAATTATCTTACCTACAATCATCAGATTTTTGGTTTGAATTCAGTTTAGATTCTGTTTGTTTAAACAAACAGAATAGGCAGAGTGGGAAAATCTTACATATTCTTTAAATGTAAAATTTAAGTCTCAGGGTCTTAATTGAAATCTTCAAAATTCTTTATATTTAGTCCCCAACTCCAAGGTGTGCAAAAATATCTTTATGAAGCATGATGGAATCAAGTCCATTTCTCCCGTCTTTGCCAAGGATTTTCAAAAACTGAGACAGTCAGTTTGTTCTAATACCATACCTTTGTAAAGCTTGTAAATATTAAGTTAAAAAAGTAGCTTGTTGTATCTTTAGGAGTTTTTGGCAGCGCATTTGAGTGTAGCTGTGGAACACGTACTTGCAACCAGTCAGAAGAAAAATTAAGGGACAATAATAGAAGACTAGAAATAGTAATTATTTACCAGAGATAAATAACTGATTAAGATAATGAATAATACTGGGGGTGGGCAGAGGGATTGGGCTTAAATGCTTCTATTAAAAGACAAAAACCAAACCCAAACATCTGAAACTTTGGAATTAAATGACATGTTAATTCTGAGGGTTAGCGAACATCTCTAAATTAGTTGGAATTTGAAATTATTTCCCAGTCAGAACCTCATACTTGTTACCAGAATAACGTTTTTAAATGCCTTTGAAAGACGGTATTAAGAAACTTCAACATTTGCATGTCCTTTATTTTGCGTGAAACTTATTCGTGGCAGGTCACTCTGAATAGTTTTTTTCAGCTTGTTTTGGTATAGTATCAGAGACTTCTTAGAATTCCAAAACCATAATTGAATATAAGCACTATCATGTGTTTTGATAAAACAATGTTTATTCCTAAATTATTGGTATTACAGGTTCAGACCACTTTTCAGTCTACTTTTCCTTCTACTTCTTCCTTTCCTTTCTTCTTCCTCTGCACCTCCCCGTCACAGCCTAAGCATGAGACTGGCAAAGATTGTCCACCATACAGTAGAACATTTCTGCTATGTGATGTTGGGGGTTAGAAATTGTTAACTTTGTGTTTTGGTATTTGTGTATTATATGTACTATGTTTTGCTCCTCATGTATGTAAATTCTGTTGTCTCATTGGTTGTCTCACCTGTCCATCCCCGGTTCCTGGGTTCCCATGGTTACTCTATTGTCTCCTCTCATTGGCTGGCCGAGCGGTAAAACCCGTCCCTCCCGGCAGCCTTATAAGCTGCGGGAAAATTGAATAAAGCTCTCTTCGCTGCTGGACTCCCTGCGTGCTGCCTGCCCTTCGTCTGCCGGCATCGGGGCCTTCCGCCACCTGTCTCTGCCCTCGAGAGATGGGCGGCGGGGGGCAATTCATCCCCCTATTTCTCTACAATGTGACAACAGATTACCTCTGCTATTTGCAAAATGAATTTAAATGAAACACGACTAACAACAAAGAAAACCCCCAACCAACTACCCCCCAAAAAACCTACCCACAAAAAAAATCCCTAAAACAGCTGAGTTTCAAAAGTCAGTGCTCTGATCCTAGAAGGAAGAAAAGAGCAAGTTTCTAAGGGGCTTGAGTGTAACTGTTATAGAATCATGGAGTCAACTGGGTTGGAAAAGACCTCTGAGATCATCAAGTCCAACTCTTGATCCAACAAAATTGTCAACACCTATGCTGTGACTTTTGAGCTAAAGAGTCTCCTAAGGATATGCCTAAGCTGAAGAAGCTTTGTTATGTGACTGTAGCAGCGACAAATCTACTGTAGGCTGAAATTTAGTGTCATATTCCTTTGGAATAACTTACTCTGGGAAACCGGCAACTCTGCCTGTGAATGCTGCTATGGTGGGGGCCGTTTGTTGTTTCAGTTCTGTCAAACAGTGGAAATAACTGGTGGTAAGAGATACTAGCATGAACGTAGCTCTGATTTGACTTAGGAACTGTCCACATATGTCATGGCAGTGAAAAAGGATTTTGTTTGGGGTAAAGAATTAGATGCGTATGGTCTGCTACGATGATATATATCAGGACATTCAGCCTAAGTAAATGTGGTAGCGGATGGCAAAAATTAACCTGTTCGTGCATACTTTCATGGAGTCTTCACTGGGGCTATTTGAGTTTTATTTACCCAAAAAGAATAATAAAAATTGTTACATTTTCCCTGTTACAGTTTCCCTGTTACTCTTCCATGAATAGCAGCATTATTGTCTGAACCTCTGCAGTCAAATTTCACATTTGGGTGCCATCAGTAGTGATGTGGGGACCAACTCTTAAAAGTTGTGTAAGGCAGTACGTATAAGATGAGGAAAAAGGAGAGGAGAACTCCAGATTATCTGCAGCAAGTTTATCAAGTAGATCAAGAAAGCTTCTGAGTGTGGAATTTAATGAAGAAGATATTGTTTCGAAGTGTTGATAATCTGAAATCATTAATTACTTGGCACTGGTGCCTTTAAATAGGAAAAGTTATGTAAGATTTGTCAGAAGGGGTATTTAATCCTAAATTAGCTTTTTAAGGAGATGTTGAATTGCTGAATAGCCCTGATATAGAAAACTACAAATTATTCTATAATAGGAAAAGATGCAAGAGGAATGAAACAGTGTGGGAACTTAGAAGTGAAAGGTTAAGGGCAAATCTGATGGTTTGAACTACGTATAGCAGAATTAAGAATCAGTTGTCTGAGAAGCTGCCTGAGCACGGTATGAAATCCTGTTCACTGAAAACAGACCCCCTAGTTACTTTTGCAGCCCAGTGCGAGGAGAGGAAGGCTGGCTCTCACTTACCCTGAACATGAGTGCCTCCAAGATTGAGAACTCCAGAAGGGTGATGAAGAGCAATAGGGAAACTACTGTGTGTTTTTGTTACTCATCTGTATCACAGACCTCTTCAGTCCTTGGCTCAGTTTAGAGTGACCTTGCAGCTCCTGCTGCTTGTGTAGCGATGACAGTTCCTTGATAGCTGTGCGAGTGCAGAGCTGCTCGAGTATGGCATGCTCATCTCTTCTAATAGCAGGAGCAGTTAGGATGGAGACCATTTTTTTTTTTTGATCTCTGTCACTATACTTTGTCCTTATATATGAAGAAATGAATATGACTAAGGATGTAACTAGAAAGCAAAAAAACTTTCTGAATGCTTTCTAAGAGTCTATACAATTTTAGGTATGTAGTACAGTAGAAGGAGAAAAATCGTAGATATGTAAAAAAGGTTTATCTTGTCATCTTCTTTTATATAACTATGATCAGATTTTCTTTGCCTGTCTCCAAGTTAGGTTAACAAGTGCAGTGTGGAATTTTTTCCCTGGATTTTGTTTTTCTAAGCTTTTCTTGTAATATGTCATGATAAATTACACTTTGCTGCAAAATGTAGTGCTATCTTATTTGTGCTAACATATTTCCCACTGAAACTAGTGTAGGTTGGCTCTGTAAAAGGGGGGTCAATCTTGGATCAGTCACCTGGCTCCAGCAGCTTCATGAAACCTGGCTGCTGGAATCAAGCCTGTAAACAGCACTGCTGACAGTGTTTGATTCTCTCCATCCCCACCCCCCATAAAATGTTAATTAGCTTCAGGCTCAAGTAACTTTTTAATCTGAAAAGTGAACATCTTTTCAAAAGTGCTGTACTTTGGTAGCTTTCCACTGCAGAGGCATGATAGCTGTCACTTCCCATCTGGTTAGCAGTGTGGATCCTACTTGAGATCAAGTCGTGCCACAAAAATGTGATCTCACACTTCCAAACAAGGGTCACTTGAGGTCTGAATCATTATAGCTCCAGAAGCAATTTTGAACATTTACTTTCAGGATTCTGTTTCCTAGAAAATTAAGTGTAATGCAGTCCTTTTCTTTCAGTATCCCATCTTGTAACGTTATTTTTTTCACCCTTTTTGAATGCAGCCATTTGTAGGGGATCTGACATGATCAGTGCTGACAGCCAAACTGACAACAGCAGTTTAAGGAGATGGGGATGGCCATAAAGGAAAACAGGAAGCAGGACAATCATGGTGGGCAGTGAAGTTTGCTGGAAATGTTGAAATGAGGTTGTCTTTCCCTTTTGAGGGTCAGGAGGAATGTAGGAGAAGTGGGAATTCAGAAGTGTAAAGCTGTAGTTTGCCTGATCCTGTTGAAGACAGACTGAGCCATGTTGAGTACCATATTGAAACATCAGTGTTTTGGAATTTTTAATTGTCATTATAGTGTGTTAGAGAGTCCTGACAGATAAAGTCTGCACATTTCTACCTGATGACACAAGATTGTGCAGGGTTGAGCTTTCAGGCCAGGCTCGTGGGTTTTGTACAGGCATAAGAATTTGTCTACTTACGTCACATTATAATATCTGAGCTCTTTTGGGCAGTTCAGATTGGCATTAGGAGAAGGTTCTTCACTGAGATTCTTCACTGAGAGGGTGGTAAGTCACTGGAAGGGGCTCACCAGGGAAGTGGCCACAGCAACAAGCCTGTCAGAGCTCAAGGAGCTTTTGAACAATGTTCTTAGTCATATAGTTTAGTATTGGGTAGTCTTGTAAGGAGCAGGGAACTGGACTCCATGCTCCATATGCNGGCATAAGAATTTGTCTACTTACGTCACATTATAATATCTGAGCTCTTTTGGGCAGTTCAGATTGGCATTAGGAGAAGGTTCTTCACTGAGATTCTTCACTGAGAGGGTGGTAAGTCACTGGAAGGGGCTCACCAGGGAAGTGGCCACAGCAACAAGCCTGTCAGAGCTCAAGGAGCTTTTGAACAATGTTCTTAGTCATATAGTTTAGTATTGGGTAGTCTTGTAAGGAGCAGGGAACTGGACTCCATGCTCCATATGCGTCCCTTCCAACTTGAGATATTCTATGATTCTATGATTTACATCAGCCAAAAAAACGTATTGCCAACATGGATAGATATTTAGACGTTAGGCTATACTACTGAGTTTCTAGTCCTGTGTTCAAATTTTGTTGGGTGGACATGAACTTAGAAAGACTAGTTAGTTATCTTTCCTTAGATGGCGTTGCTACTCACCAGTTAATTAAGGTGAAAAATATAGAGACTTGTTTTTCGGCAAACAAGTCTTGACATCTGTGAAGATGTGAGGATTAAGTTCATTTTGACTTCTAGCTTAGTTTGGCTTTATTTTTGCATGTAATTCATATTTTACTAAACGTAATTAATATGAAACTTTTCAACTTAAAAGTTAAAGAAACCCAGACCAAAGTTGTTCCAGATTATTCAAAATGTTCTGATTTCTCTAAGTATCATATCCTCCTTTCAAATTCCCTGTATTGGAGGGGATGAGCAAGAGGTTCTTAGAAACTTCTTCAGTTTTATTCTGTGTAGTCAAATCTGTTATCTCTTAGTGCAACATTTAGTAGATAAAAGCATTTACAAATGAGAGCCTTTGTATACAAAATAGGTAGCTCTTGTTTCTGTAATGGGCTGAATATAAAGTTCTCTATTGATTAAAAACATCTAAAAGGCTCGGACAATATGTGTTTACTACATAACTACTCCAGGAAAACAATAAATGGCTTTCTCAGAAACAGGATGGGGAAAAAGTAGCAAGTAGTATGACAACTAAGACAGTGTTAGCAGCAATGATAATAAAACCACCAATGCTAAATAGTAATCCCTCTTTATTTGAACATATACTATCTGGCACTTTCTTGCTTGGGAAAATCACAGTGAGATAACATTGCCCTGAGTTAGTAGGCATTCTCAGTCTTTTCCTTGCCAGTAGCCTCTTCTGATGCCAATATCAAAAGACTAAAGTCAGTCAATAGAAATAGAAAACCTTTGGATTTTGTTTTCCTGAGTCTAAGGATCTTAATTGTTAAGCTGAAGAGGTTCATCTGAAGTGGATTTGTTTATAGTGAGATGCTAATTGTAACAGAAAATACTTTATGGGAGTGACCTGAAAAAATATATTAAATTTTAATTGGTTAATTTGGTTTTGAATTCAATTTTTGTTCATTTAAAAATTGCCACAGTTAGTGGCAATTAAAAAAATCCATCTGACTAAGACCATGTACAGTATCGTATCTGTAAAAAAGAGTTTGAAAGACTCGAGAAAAGAAGGATAAAGTCCATCTTGTTTATCTCAAATCGTGAGAAAACCAATTGCACTGTACCCTACTCTGCCAACAAAAGTAGTTTGACTAAATTGAAGAGGGTCATAAAACGTGAGGAATGTGACAGATTGATGAGTTGGTTGAAAATGTTTATCCTGTAGAATATGGAGGTTTGGGCATGAAGACCATCATCAATCTGTAAAGCAAATGAGATAACTTGAGAAAAATGTGAGCTGAATGTGGCATAATTTAGTCATAAGAAGTAATTTATGAAGGGTTCTCATTTTTTTCCATGAAATCATTATGTTGGTGTTGCATTGAATAAATGACTTTCATATCATGTTGTCAAAGATAGTTGTTGTAACCATTCACTATGAAAATGTGGCTCCTCTCTCCTCATTGTTTCTTATCACTGCCTGAGTATTATTTCAGGATACAATAAGTGATATTTTCTGTGGAAATGTGTTTGTTCTGAGTTTTCTTGGGTGGAGCCAGAAACAGAAGATCTGGGGGCAAGGTGGGAATGGATTGGGAAGGGAGGGCAGCAATAAACTGGTGAGAGAAATTTTGCAGAATGAGATGCGATAACCCTTAATGATTTTCTTGTTGTTGTTGTTGTTGTTATTGCTGCAGTCTGATCCATGGGAGTATTTTTGGAGTTTTGGAAGTAGTGTGACCTCCTTACAGTTAGGAACAGTAATTTTAAACTAGCCCAGATCACAATTTTAGCAGTCCTACGTGCCTGGGGAGTGTACCCTTCCTTTTGCCTATAGGGAAAAAAATTATGAAACAAACTCCTTAGCATTACCTGTTCATGTAGTGACTAGGGATGTCATGTTAGCATGACTGTATTATTTGTAGCTACTTGAACATTTATCTAAATTGGCTCTATCAACTAAATGCAAGAAGCTAATTCTAATTGACTGCATTTAATGCAGTGTCACCTGAAGGTGTCTATATTGTTAAATTTAGACAAGCAAAATGCCTTACACAGCCCAAGAGGAACTTCAGGGTGTTTCTTTTCTGCTCTGCTGAGGAGTTAAGGTGCAAATCTCTGAAGATTAGCCAGGTGCAAGATGCTGCTACTCTCTGTGGCATCAGGTATTGCCCAGTGCTGGAGGCGGCATGCTGGATTTTACAAAGCAGCAATGTGATCTGCTATGACAAATGCTGTGAGTTCTTTTGGGGAAGTGGAAAGCTGCTCTGCTTTGGACATTGATGCATTCTCCACAGATTGTGTTTGTGGGTTTAGTGGCATGTTTATTTCTCTACATTCTGCTTCATAGTAGTAACGTTTCCCTCTCCAACTGAAGAGAAAAATTATTCTAGGGGAGGACAAGATGTTTATGTTACCTTACACATCAGAATGAATGTAGTTGGAAGGATGGAAGTATTTAGAAAAAAAGCAGCAAGGGCAAGGTGAAACAGAGATGCAAACCAAATGCATAGCCAGGTCTACCAGTTTGCATGGCTTTAGGCATCCTATTTATTAGGTTAAAATGCAAGAGGACTTGCTAAACTGTAATAGAAGCTGAGATATTAAATAAGTACAATGCACTTAAGCTCTGCTTCCCCACTCCACAATTACTGCCTGAAAATCACTCTGGTTAGCTTGTGTCATGTTTTGAACAGGCTGTCATGTGACTTCACAAATGTCTCCTGGCTAAGTAAGTCACAAGTGGGAAAGGCACCAGTACCTGCTGGGAGGCATCCAGCTGCAAAACAGCTTTGCAGAAAAGGACCTGGGATTCTAGTGGACACCAAGTTAACCATGAGTCAGCAGTGTGCCTGTGATGCAAAGGTAGTAAATGGTATCCTGGACTGCATTAGGAGTGTCGCCAGCAGGCCAATGGAGGTCATCTTTCTCTGCTCAGCACTTGGGAGGCCACACTTGTGAGTGCTGTGTCCAGTTCTAGGCTCCCCAGTACAAGAGCTACATAGAGATACTGAAGTGAGACCAGTGGAGGCCACGAATATGATGAGAGGGCTGGACACCTCGCCTATGAAGAGAGGCTGAGAGAGTTGAGTTTGTTCAGTCTGGAGAAGAGAAGGCTCAAGGGAGGATCTTTTCCATGTCTATGAATATGTCTATGAAAGGAGATACAAAGAAGATGGAGCCAGACTCTTTGGAAGTGGTACCCACAAGAAATGTGCACAAACTAAAACACAGGAAGTTCCATCGGACTAGCAGGAGACTCTTTTTTTTTTGACTAAGAGTGACCAAGCACTGGCAAAGGTTGTTCAGAGAGGCTGTGGAAATTTCATCCCTGGAGATATTCAAAAGCCATCTGGACATAGTTCTTGGCAGCCTGCTCTCAGTGGTTCTGCTTGCACAAGTGATTGACCAGATGATCTCCAGAGGTCCCTGCCAGCCTCAACCATTCTGTCATTCTGTCATGCTTCTAGGTAGCTAGAAGTTCACTTGAACATTATTTAGTTTCTGGTTTGGTTTTGTGGTTTTGTTTTTGTTTGTTTGTTTGCTTTGTTTTTGTTTTTCTGTTTTGTTTGTTTTGAGAAGAGCTGACTGAATTAGTGGCACAACTACTGCTTTATTAATTTACATAATACTTGCAATTTCTGAACTTAACTGTGGTAACATAAAGAATAAAATTACCACATCATAGTACCAGAAGAAAACTGTGTTCTATTGCAGCATTGCCGTGATGAAACAAAACTATGATTTTCTTTATGAAAAGGAGGGACTAGACCGAATAAATTAAGAGCAAAGGGGACAAGATGTTGCAGTATCAGTCAAATCTGTAATGAATAACAAAAGGGAAAGAAGAGGATTGTAGACAATGCAGTATTGAAGACTTTCTAGCTTTGAAAAAAGGAATAGGGAGTCCATTTTTAGAAGGATGACTTTGCAAATCCTTCCCTGTGATGGTTTTTAGGACAATACTTCAATGTTTTAAGAACTCTCGTCGGAGGAAGAAGCAAAGGGTGTTAAAAGGATTGTGCATGGGGGTGATGGAGATAATTTAATTCTTTATTTCTATCTAATGTCGTTTCAAGGAACTTGGATGTATAAAGGCAGCTTGGAGGATAATTACAAGATGACAGGAATGAGTCTATTAAAGATAAAACTTTTCAGACTTTGTTTTTATTTGAGGACGATTCAAATTCAGAGTGAAGGTTGCTGATATAGTGAATGTGATCTTGTACTATTGTCTTCTCTTCTTATTTCTTCTCCTGTTGCACTGTGGACTTAGTGTCAAAACTTTACTCCCCGTCCTTATTGCTGACAAGTTTGAGCAAAATAAATACTGAATCAGACACCTGTTTATGAGGGAAAAATACTGTATTCCACATGTTGAATTACTGCTTTCGTCAATTGTTTGTGATTGTGGGCTGAATAGTACTCATGCTTAGTTTAGTTTTAATTTCAGGATGATATTCTCAAACATTTATATGAAAAAAGGTGGATTTTTTTCCCTTTTCCCCCTAATTTACCCCCAGCTGAAAACAATTGTGTTTTCTACTCAAAAAACACAGAAGAATTTTAAGTTAGAAAAATTATTAATTCCTAATTGTTATATGTAAGTACACACAGCTGTCAGAATGTATTTTAGCGAGTATCTGTGTTTTCACTGTGTCAGCAGCATAATGATCTATAAAACAAGACAGGCTTCATTCCAAATAGTGATTGTGTGGGTTTTTGTTTTTCTTTTCAAGACTGGTTGCACTGAATGTGAAAAATAGAAGTGTAACGATAGCAGTGAGAGGATGATACAGAGTGTATTAGCTGGAATTTACAGGGAAAGGAAAAAAAAGTTATGAAAAGATCCTTGAGAGGCACTTGAAATGTTGGGGATTCCGGTTTGTCTTTTTGCATGTTGAACATGCAAAAAGTTTATGAAAGATCCCAGTTGACTTATGTGATGGTTTCAGCCATCTACGCCTGTTTTGAGAGAAACATGAAAGTTTCATGAAATGTTCATGAGGATGACCTAGGACTTTTATAATTCTTGGTTAAAATGTAGAAGCAGACTAGACCACAAGCACAGGTATGTTGGTCTGGGTGTGGTCTGTTCTAAATGTTCAGATTTGCCCATGACTCAATGCCTACAAGACAGGTACAATGACTTGTACTTCCTGGAATCCCTTGAAATGTTGCATGGCACCTTGCAGATGGTTTTATGTAGATACCCCTTTTTTTCTTAAACTAATTAACCAACAAACCAAGTTTTTTCCTTAGTCTCTCTGAGGCAGACTACCTTGTTTGTTGTTGAACTTGGTGAACTTGAATCTGGCTAAATAGAGTACATCACTAATTTCTTAGAAGAAGTAAAATGTAAATTATATTAGTTTTCAGAGAATGAATTCTAATGGGTAAATATATGAAACACCTGCACTGAATCAGTGATCTATGCTTAATAAAGACCCAATAGTGGTTGCACAAATTTCTTTCTGTTCAATGGTTGAATATAATGCTTTCCATAATCTGCTTTCTGTGGTGCAGAAATTATTTTAATATATGTTTGCATTGGTAAATAATACCATAATACTTGGTTCTAAGGTCATGGTTCTGTTCATTCAGGTGGTAGGTGAGGATGAAACAAGTGAGATTTAGCTATATGATGTATGGTTGCTTTAAAAAGCACACAAATAAGTTCAACAGCAGGAACCCCCTAACCAAACCTGAAAAATGCATACATTTTAGGCTGCCATTTATCCTTAATCTCATCTAATCAGCAGTTTGGATCTCTGCCAAGAATGTGCCTTCATGGGATTGCACAGCATTTTGTACATGTAGAGAGGGAACAAAATAAACTTAATGTAATCATTTACTTTTGTTGGCTCTTGTTGGCTTTTTTAAGGCTATGCGAAATGATACTTTATGTTTTATTGGTAAGCCATAACCAAAATCAGATGAAATATTATAATTCTGATACTAATGCTTACTACAAAAGAGGGCTTGGGGGAAAAATAACTTGAGTTTGAGTAATAATGTAATCTTTCTCTAAAATTCATCTTTTTTGCCCAGAAATTGAGAGTCCTCCTCTCAAAGGGTTTGTTGTTGTTGTTGTTGTTATTTACTGCAGTCTGATCCATGGGTACTGCAAAGATACTGCACACACCAAATTCTTGTAGCTTTATGTATAGTCTCACTTGGTTCTCAACTTTTGTGGTTTGGGTTTTTTTCCCCCCAGAATGTAAATTTTTCTAAAAATCTGTAAGTAAAGCAGAAAGTCTGGGATATTCTGTAGTCTAGGTTTATACTTATCTTTGCGTTTTTATTATTTATTTACTTTAACTCCTTCTTTTTTCAAGTGCATCAATAGAGTGAGAAAACTGGAGAAATCTTTTGCAGAAGACAGTTTCATGTAAACAAGGAGCTCAACCTAAAGACTTAGTTGTCTTTCCCTGAAACTTTCCGAAAAAATTCTTCTTTAGACATTATTCTACCTGAAAAGCAATATTTCCACTGATGAATAAATATCTTTGTTAAACTGCTTCTGTGGATGATTAACCTCTTTGTTAAAAGCTGGAAATGCATTCAAAATATCAATCTAGCTCTTCTTGAAGTCCACCTCTCAGTCTAGCAAATAAAGATATCTTGTTTATATCTTCTCATCTATTTATGGAGATCAAGATTTTCTGTAACCTACCAGGATATTGATAATTGATTTTAAAAATAATGGGGTTTTTTTCAGTGTAAAGTGTTCCCTTGGCTTTCTTTCAATGCACCTTCTTTATACTATGGATATCAGAACATAACACATTTACTGTGTGTTTGGCATTGGATTTAATAACTGTCTTTTCATTTTTCATTTCAGTTCGTGGGTGTTAGTGTTTTTTCCCATCGAACAGAATGTTTCACATCTGTCTATACCTGGCAGTTTTATATCAATTTAGTGTTTACCATGGTGACTTTCTAGATTAATTTGCAAAATATTTAAGTGGACATGAAGACATGTTCCCTAAGAGAAGAACACTGATATTACTACTGCTTTCAGCAGAGGAAAATGTCCTTCTATATTTTGTTTCTTATTTCATATGAAATGTTATCTTGATAGGCACATAATTACTCTATTTTATCAATGAAGCATTTACAGGGATATTCTTTTTATCCAGCCTACTTAATATCTTAAGAACAGTTCTCAGTAATTTCACTTGCAAAGTAAAATTACATCTGCAATCAGGGAAAAAATCTAAGTGGCATTTTAACTTGTGCATATCAACTTACACAGCTATTCTTGGGGTTTTATTGATTGATCTATTATATGGAACAGGTATGCTGCACTGAGATTGCTTTGCATTACAATTGCAGGTAGGGATTTAGGTCTATAGTCAGGATTACTTCAGGGTGTGAAGGCAAGCAGCCTTTACTATGAGAATATATGAGACGATCTGTCCTGGCTTTGAGGGGATTGAAGTCGTGCATAATTCTTCCCATGTTAATAAGTTTAGGTATGTAAGTGCTTCTGTGAATCTGGCACACTCCCCGTGCCTTCATTGTAGCTTAGTCCTGCACATGTTTGATTGCTTACATCTTTAAGGTTTAAATCAATACAATCTGTAGTAAAAGTAATAACATGCAAGTTTTGTATCATGTTTCATTTGTAAACTGAAACTGCTACACAAATAGAAGTTATTACTATTTGCATTTTCTAAGTTTGAAAAGTAATCCCCTCATTGTAAGAGATCTAGGTCTAAGTATAATAAAATTGTTTTTAAAAGTCCATGTGTCAGTACTCTGGAGGACATTCAAATATGAGACAACACTGAAATCACTGAAGTCAAATTGTGGGTATAAACCATAATCCAGTACTTTAAACAGACAAAGTTCCAAATATATATCCTGAATGGTCCTCTGGTCTGAATAGCCCTGAATGGCTATGAAAGAAAACAAAAAACCACCAACATGCCCTTTAAGTCTGTGTTTCTCATTTTATGTAGTTATAAATGAGACAGATAACATAATCATTATGTAATTCTGAAAGAAATCTGTTTCCACAGATCAGGACCTATAGCTATTCACAACCGGATGCATAATGTGATTTCAAATATTTTTCTTCTCCAGAGCACTTGGTTAAAGAGCCTCTTCTTAAACTGCATACATAATTTTTGCAGTGTTTCCCTTCTCCTGTAGGAGATTTCTGCTATTGGATATTATCAGTCTAGATGGGTCCAAGTGTGAGACTCAGCCTTTTAAACCGATGTTTTCCAAGGGTTTTCCATCTCCTCAACTGTGGCAATTTCAGTTTTTACTGATTCCTTTCCAGCCTTTGGTTGGTTTAGGCTGCTCTTGGAGGTTCTTCAGGAGCTGTATGTTAAACATTGTTTTTCAGGCTCGTTTTATGATGATAGCTGGCACAGTGGAATCGATGTGGTAAAGCATTATTAAGATGTTTCTGTTTTCCAACTTCCCTTACATTTGGGATTTTTAGAACTTTCCATAAAATCATCCTGTGATAGTGACAGATTAGTTTTTTCAACAAGGGCTTCTAAACATGACATTGTTTTTCGCCACCTAAAGATGAGTAGCTTAAATACCAAAGTTTAATACTGTTTGAAATCAGCTAAAACAAATTCTTCCTCCCAACTATGTATAGAAAATTTACATATATTTTCACATAAAAAAGTAACTATCATCATACACTGTCATTGCAAATATTAAATCCAGCATTATTTATGCAGCTTAGGAAAATTTTGGTTTTAAAGAAATTTACCATGAAAACACAAGTGGCGGATCAGGTTGCCCAGAGAGGTAGGGCAGCCCCTATCCCTAGGGCTATTCAAGACCCAGATGCATAAAGCCATGAGCAACCTGGTTTGATTTCATGGCTGACCCTGCTTTGAGGAGAAGGTTGGCTTGGATGACTTTCTGAGGCCCTTTTCAACCTCATTTAGCCTTTGATTCTGTGAAAATCAGTTGAAGTCACCTGCTGCTACTGAAAATGAAGGAAATTTGTTGTAGCAAGTACATCTCTCTTTTGATCAGTGTACAAAGATAGTGAAAGAAACAAGATCTAGTGCTTAGCTCAGGAAAATTTTCATCCTTGAATGTTTAGATTTTTCTAGTTGCCTTTCATGCCAGGAAAATTTTGTGGACCCAAAATGTTGCTATGTATCAGGCAAATATGGGGAGTTTATTGATTCACAGTTTGTGAAAGGTTGGGTTAGCTGTTCATAGGTGGTCAGAGTATGTCTTTGCAGACCTCTGGTGAAAAAGAGTGTGCTGTACTTAAAACAAATAGAAATTGAGATATATTTGGAAGAAGGTGATAGATTTCTAGATATTAAGAAAAGATGTACTGAACTCAAAGAGCTTGTTACAGAATGCTATGCAGAGAAGGCCTGGAAAATCAGTAAATTCACTCTTTTTTTGGTATGCAGAAAGTTACGTTGTGAGATCTTTAAATACTGTTTTTAGAAAATCTTGTTTAGTTTTTCTTGTGCACGAAATTTGCAGGTTACTTTTACTAGCCAAACCTTTCTCTTATAACCAGGATAGCAGTTGGAGCCCAGGCTAGAACAGTGTAAAACTTCACTTAATTTCCCTTGGCAAGAATGGCAATATGCCTAAGAGATCTTTAAAGCAAATGGTTTTCACATTCTTTTATTTAAATATCTGGGGCTATCTGCACAGGAATGAAGAGTTCCCAGGTTGTGTGGTTTTGCTTTTTGTTTTTGTTGATTACTGTTGCCTTGTTTTTAGTACGATTTTTACTACTCTTAGGATAGTGTTTGTGGTAGCCTCAGTCTAGTGGGGTATAGAGTAACAGGGGGAAAACAGGAAAACAGGACATATCCGGTGTTTTTTACCTCCCCCTCCCCTCCAGCTGTTGGGACGCCAGGAGAATTTGGTGACTAGAAAGGGTGGCCCCGGAAGGAATCCCATAACTCAGAAAAACTGTCCTGTTTCTTTTTCTCCTGACGGTATGGGGGGTGCCAGCTGCTACTGTGCACAGAGTGGTACGTAACCCCTTGACTTGCTCCAACCTGTAACTCTGTTACAACCTGTAACACTGCTCGTGTACTGTGTGAATGTGAGAGTACTGTTGTGTTTGCCAGCAGACTGCTGTGTATTTCTGAGCAGAGAAAACTGCCATAGAAGTTCTAAGTTTTATTAGAGAGTAAATAAAATATGGTACAGACATCTCGACATCTAGTCTGAGTGTTCGCTCAGGCTTCACTTTTGACACTTTGTATCGGTGTATACTTCTTGCGGGGTCTTCGTATTTTTAGCACAATATAGAATTGCCAGAGGATTTTCAGAATATTTTGCTACCTGAAACAGTCAGATCAATCAGGTAGGGTAAGATAATCTGACAACTGTGTGCTTCATTTTTTAACACTTAGGTGTTTTAAACCAAATGGCCAGAATCCTTGAGTCTAGGTACTTGGGGAGGATGAAAGTCCATGTTTGGAAATAATTGTCTTCTGTGCCTAGGTGGTTAATAGTGACATAAAAATACTTGCAGTCTTCCTCATTCCATTACAATTCCTTGTGGGAAGTAAATTCAACACTGACATGAAAAGGTGGGAAGCAATAGCTTAGCATGCATCTTGCCTTTCTTTTCTCCATTCTCATTTGTCTTTGACAATATTATGGAGCTACACTTTAGAGCCCCTGAAAAACTGAGCAAATGAAGGTGCTGCTGGAGTAACACATGTCTCTGGGCACTGCTCTTCCCTTCTCTAAATAAAACAAAACCAAAATCAAACAAAAAAATCTAGACGGAAACCAAGAATATGAGAACAACCAGTACCTTAGTATGGAATGGGGTAGGCTAAGAACTGATGCGGAGGGGGAAGAAGTACCTTTGGTTTCTAGCAAATATGAACATGGAAACCATGAAGCCTGCATTTTTGTCAGTAGACTGACTTCTGGAAGAAACAATGGATTAAATATTTATAAACTGTTAAATACATAATAAAGTGTAACTGCTTTTTTTTACCATCTACTTGGTCCTAGATATTCAATACTTTATACAAATAAAATCATGCCAGACTTGTTATTCTATGTTTCACTTTCTCACATGAGTTCTTACACTTTTTAATCTGGTAACTGTCTTTCAAAATACGAAGTTGTATGTGAGAAGACACATCTCCATGTTCATGAAGGAACAGAGAGGAGTGACAGCAGATGGGGAACCCCATTATTTCAGAGAAAGGTTCCTCTGCCCTGGTTCATCCCAGGGCTGTCCCATCAGCCCCATGGCTTAGGGTTATACACACACATTGCAGTGTGTGTATAGGGTCTCTGCCCAAGGGTATGGGAAAATCATGGGTTGTAAGGGAAGGCCATTTCAACATTACTCTAGCTGGTGAGTAGGTTAAGTGCTTTGGGAGCCAAGTATATGTGCTGAGCATGTGAAGGAGTTGGCTGCTGGAGTGACCAGAGGGTCCAGGACAACTCCAAGAGAGACATTGGGGTTGCTGGGGATAGGGTGGGGATGTTTGTGCGTGAGGCCAGTAGAGATGAGAGGATTCAGAAGTGAATTACTGGGCAGACTAGGAATCTCAGGTCAGTTACTGGAGAGTATGGAGCATGTTTTTGCCCCTCAGCACCACATCTACACATCTTTTAAATACCTCAAGGGATGGTGACTCCACCACTTCCTTAGGCGCCCTGTGCCAATGCTTGACAACCCTTTCAGTGAAGAAATTTTTCCTAATATCCCGTCTAAACCTCCCCTGGTGCAACTTAAGGCCATTTCCTCTTGTCTTTTCCCTTGTTACCTGGGAGAAGAGACTGACACCTAAATCCAGCACAGGTTCACCTGGTAGTTACTTGACCTTTCTTTACGGTGATGCTTTCTCTTCTGCTGTCACTTTCTCATTATTGTCTAATTAGTTCTCTCTCTATCTGGAATCCTGCAGTTGTGTGTTATGCTATCTGGTCCCATCCCATTTTTTTTCTCCCCACACCACATTTGATTCTAACTCCATTTTTGTTGTGAGGGGAAAGTGAAATATCATTTTAGTTTGCCGTATCTTATCTGCTCCACAATATTGCCGCTTGAGGTCTCTAGCTCATTGAGTGTGCTCAAAATACATGGGTTTGTCTCTAGTCCTGTTTTTCAAAGTACTGTGCAGAATTTACAGGAAAGCTATGAATTCATGTGAAAGTGAGTTCATGCAAACTGTCTATCAAGTAAAAGACTTTTTTAAAATGCAGCAGTATCAGAAATATGTTTGTTGCTTGCCTGGTATGTGGAACATTAGAATCAAAGTTTGTGGTTATCACATTGAAGATATTAAAGACAGTAAAGCTAATTGTAATGGAAGGCATACTTATATTAAATGGCAAATATGCTCATTTTTAATATACAGAAAAGCATTCATTAGAAAAAAATAATTAATTTCCTTTGAATTGAATGCAATGTAAGTTTAATTTTCGGAACACTGCCTGCGGCTACGGTTTGACATTTTCTTGAAACTGATCTGATTAGTTCTCAGAATTATGCTGAGAAATGTCACTTACTGTAGAAAATACCTTTCTAAGCAGTGAACCTCTGAAAAGAAAAATTATTTTTTCTTTTTCTTTACAAATTGCTTTGTGCATTTCAGTGGCAAGGGCAAGAGTTAGCTCTAACTGTGTATTGAGCTTGTTTTTATATGATTATGGAATCAATTCAGAATCTTAACGGAAAATTGATATGGATTGAGCCAAGTCCATTGTGCTAGTTTTGTGAAGGTGACCTTAAAGAGGAAACGTAAAGGTTTTTCGGTATGAAATTTCAGTACTCTTCTGCTGTAATTCTTATAACATGAAGTTCAAAATTCCTTCTGCAAAATCCCCATTAAATGAAAAGCCTCTTTTATCTTAATTAGTGGCAAAGATACACTTCGTTGCTCAGACATGGCTTTTGAATGAATGAATGAATATAATAAGGTTGCATAATATAATTTACAGGACGTGCTGATATAAGTATTTAGCTTATCCAGTCATTCATAACTATGAAGGTTTCAGTAGACACACGAGATCTTACTGGACAGTGAAATGCTATTTTAAATTGGATTTTAAAATCAGTATGGTTAAACAGCTGGTAGGATTTCCAGAGCCAAAAGCCAGACTTTGATGATCAGATTTTATATAGTGCAAAGCTTAGGTTTCTGCCAGAAGTACCATTTTCACATCTAAATCAAGATTTCTGCTTGTTGGAGAAAGATAGTTAATTTCTGGTTGATAAAGAAAGGCTAGCAAAATGCATTTTCTGGGGGATGATCTTTATCAGCAATGTATTGGTTTTAATGATTAGGTTTAACACTCCAGACTATTTCGTCTCTTCATTAAGCGTATATGTTTAAAATAAAGAATGCACATATTTTAAAAACTTAATATTGGTTATGATACTTATTATTTAAATTCTCCCCTGTATAATTCTTTTTAATAAAAAGAACAGTGGGGATTTCGACCTCCTCACTAGCTGACTCAGTAGAACAGTTTACTGTCTGTTTTAATACAGCTTACTTTCTAATTAGAGGACTTTATCTCACTGCGTTTATCCATCTGTATTTTCCTGCAGTGTTTAATGTTGTCATTGTAAACAAAGAGCTATTTTCAGGGCACTTCATTCTATCTATTAAAAAGACAATAAAAAGCCAGTTGTTTTTATTCCTCCAGGTTCTGGAAAATGTAATTTTTACCTCCATATTGAAGAATAAGTCTTTGCAGAGGAAAGAAGACCAGTATGCGTTGTGCAGTTTACAGCACAGAACATGGTCTCTGCCAGAAATGAGGGGAGCTCCTTCAAAATTGTTAGAATGACTTTGGGCTTACATTGAAGTGAACTCAACCTTGCACTATGCTTGTTGATAACATTGATTTAAATGTTCATATGTTAATGCATATGTAAGTAGTTGGATATGCAAATTGGTGTATCCAAAATCTATTCTGACCCCTGCTACCTGAAATGTCTGTGTCTTTATCATCTGAAAGAAAAAAAAAAGTATTTTTAGCATTCTGTCACTTTGTAACAGAGGTCAGAACGTTTTTGTTTTTTTTTTTTCCCTCCTTCTCTTTAATTTCCAGGTTTACAGACAGGCAAATGGAGAGAGAAAAGAAAAAAATTCTTCACCCAAGGTGAATTAAGAAGGGCAGTGACAGGACCCAGGTGTCTGTAGTCCCCATCATGTGACCTTCCTTATTCTTAATCAAATTCCCTTTCAAGCAATGTTACTTTTAATTGAATAGAACTAGTCCTATCTCTAAGCTTCATTAAAGTGTCATTAAGAAACCAGGGAGATGAGAAAAGGATGCCAGAGTTCCTTCAGCAGGACCTTAAATTCTTTTTATAAACCATAATGTAATTTCATATTCCAGTTTATTTAATCTTTAAGGACGCTGGTTTCTGTTGAACCCTTCTGAAACATAAAAATGCTAGTCAAAAAACAGTCAATACACTCACCTTGTTCACAGAATATTCTGAGTTGGAAGGGAACCACAAGAGTCATTGAGTCAAATTCTTAAATGAATGGCCTGTATGGGGATCAAACCAGTGACCTTGGCATTATTAGCACCATGTTCTAACTAACTGAACTAATCTCAGGGTCAATTCTTCTCTCCTTAAACATTTTTTGTGGTCTAGAGACAACAAAAGAGTCATTTTTGTGGGAAAAAATTTCTTACATTTAGTACTTGATAGCTGGGAAAAATCATACATGTTGTGACTGAAGTGTAGCTAGTTGGAAGCTGATGTCGTGGGAACCTCATGAGGTACAACATGGCCAAGTGCAAGGTGCTGCACCTGGGTTGGGGCAACCCCCGGTATCAATACAGGCTGGGGGATGGATAGACCGAGAGCAACCCTGCTGAGAAGGACTTGGGGGTGCTGGTGGATGAGAGGGCTGGACACGAGCCAGCAATGGGTGTTTGCAGCTGAGAAAGCCAGTTGTGTCCTGGGCTACATCAAAAGCAGCGTGGGTGAGGGAGGGGATTCTGCCCTTCTGCTCTGCTCTGGTGAGACCCACCTCGAGCACTGCATCCAGCTTTGGGGTCCTCAGCAAAGGAGGGACATGGACCTCTTGGAGCGAGTCCAGAGGAGGGACAGCAATTGATTAGAGGGATGGAGCACCTCTTCTCTGAGGAAAGGCTGAGAGAATTGGGGTTGTTCAGCCTCAAGAAGAGAAGAAACCTTATAAAAGCCTTCTAGTACCTAAAAGGTAAAAGGGGACTTATAAGAAAGCCAAAGAAGGACTTTTTGCAAGGATAGGATATATAGTGATGGGACAAGAGGGAATGTCTTCATGCTGGTGGAGGGTAGATTTAGGTTAGGTACTAGGAAGAAATTCTTTACCATGAGGGTGGTGAGACACTGGAATGGGTTGTTCAGAGAAGCTGTGGATGTCCCATCCCTGTCAGTGTTCCAGACCAAATTGGATAGGGGTTTGAGCAACCTGCAGATGCCCATGGCATGGAGATTGGAACTAGATGATCTTTAAGGTTCCTTCCAACCCTAAACAATTCCATGATTCAATGATTTGGGGCAACTAGCAAATATGAAGTTTTCAAATGCTTTCTTTTGACAATGAAATACTGTTACTATGATCCTGAAATATTCAAGTAACATAATTGTCTTTATATGATATTCTCCTGTTGTGATTTGGGTTTTTTTGTTGGTTTTGTGGGTTTGTTTTTTTGTTGTGTATTTTTAGTTTGTTTGTTTGCTTGTTTTTTTATTTTAACATTATAAAGCATCTAGTTTCAGACTTTCATCCACAATCAGAGATCTGTGGAAAATTCAGGGAATTGTATGACTGTGGGAGCACATCTCTTCAAGTAAGAAGAGGACAAAATGTGATATTGTGAGGCTGTTTAAAACCAAGTGGTTGAAAACTTTTGGCTTTATCTTAGAGGCGATCTGCAGTACCATGTGTGAGCAATTGAAAATAGTCTCTTTAATTGCACAGTGTTTTAAAATTTGTGGCATATGCCTGTGTGTTGGGATGACTAACTGATGTCCACTCAGTTTTCACAACACTCACTGGAGCAGGAACTGCGTTCCAACATGGTGTCTTCTTTTTTTTTTGAAGTAATGGTAACAGAAGACTACAGATGCTAGGAGGTAATGGCAAAGTGGGCACTAAGCAGGTATTTTGCCCTAAAGGTTGTATATTTCAAATTACCTGTAGTCCCTGTTAAATTTAGGAAGTTAAAGCTGTCCCTTAATTTGTTCTGAATTTGGTTTTCCAGCTGACTTTAGTCATCTGAGAGGCAGAGGAGAGATGATGTGTACTGCAAGAGCATTGGTTTGTTTCTTTGGTTTGTATTGTTTTTCTCTGAAGAGGGAGTGCAGCCAGTGTTATCTCTGCTTAGCAGTCTTACCAATATGCCTTATTCCTGGCCAGTTCCTTCCCTCTTCTTAGAGGGGATCAAACAGCTTTCATTCGCTTCAGCTCACTGCTTGCACTATCTGCAGAGCTCTTGTTTTGAGGCATTTATTTTATGTCTTTGGTAATCTGGGGCCTAAGGAATTGGACTTGTTGGTTTCCAGCTCCACTAAATTGAGCCAAGGACTAAGGAAGGACTTGAAGTTCAAATCTAAGCAGGGTTGTGATAAACTGTACGTTGATTTAAAACAAAAACAGAACAATCCAAACCAAACAAAGCCAAACAAAAAAATCCACCCAAACCCCTGCAACTTCTCTAACATTTGCTTCAGCACTATGCTTTAGGAAGAGATGATTCAATGAATTTCAACTTCTTTTCTTCCCCTTTGCTTTTCTTTGTTGTCTCTGCACTTTCCTTTTCTTCTTTCTGAATCTGCAAGTTAGCTGTGTTTAAGCAGCATCTTCCCCTCTTTATTTTGTTACTTACTCTAAAGATAGGATATACATTTGTTACATATACAGTGAAACCTAATGAAGTGATATGGATCACTGAATCCAACCAACAGTTTATCTCTCTCCAAGAATGACATTTGCACACAACAAGTGCCCTGTTTGCCTTGCAAGCATCAGCCATGTTTCGAGCAGCCTTCAGCTGTGTTTAAAATACAAGCTGCATTGTGATTTCTGGACACAGCCACAAACTCTCTTATTCTGATCAAAAAAAGTGCAAAAATTAGAAATCTGTGTAGTTCAAAAAGTGCAAAAACTATTTTGGGCTCTCTTCATGTTTTTCAGAATTTAGGCTCATTTGCATTCAGTATTCTAGACAAAGCAGATTCACGTCTACAAATTCACACAGCCTGACTGCAGGGAGCTACTAATGTGAAGGGCGAGTTCTTACTTAGTCTTCCATTTAGTTTCACTTGAGCTGATCCCTTTAGGAAGAGATTTCATCAACTTCATTGCTCTCTAGGTAGAAACATGAAGACCTTCATGGTAGTCTGAAAACTGGGCTACAGTATGATTAGAGAATGAGGTGAAAACTTCCAGTGACACAGTATACCACGGGATATTCATAATATGAAAGCCTGGGATATCAGCTCTCTTTTGTCTAGAAGGTTTCTTCCAGAGAACATGCAATTCATTCATCCAGGTGGGTTTATCATCCAGCTAAATGACATGACATAGGCTTAATAGCCTTGGGTCTTACCTCTTAAATTCACTGATGCTTTGCTACTGAAAGACATTTGTTTTCCATTGCTGTTGTGAGAAAAGCACACTTGCAGTGTTTTCTCCATCGTTTCGGTTCTAGCAGAGAACCTGTGCCCCGATTCCTTTTGAAAAGTTGCACAGCTATTTAAGACTAGTATTTCTGAAGTTTGCATAGTATTTTGATCCTGAAAAGAGATGCAGGAGGAAAGTAAACGTGCTACTATGTTGCTTCAAGGAGAAATGTAGCCTCCATAACCATTCCCTCACAGTTGTTTTACCAGTGACCTGCTTTTCTTACTGAGGAATTCAAGTGTGGTCCTACAACTTCTGAAGAGCAAAGTGCTGCCTGTCAATGTGATTTGGGACACCAATACTGTTTTTCTAAACCACCTTCTTAACCCATAGTTGCTTAGATGAGGTGGCTCACTGATCTCTAAGTGAGAGAGACTCCTGGTAGTCCTTTCTTGTGGTGTCCTTCTTGCTGTGGAATGATGAAATTAAAAGATCTTTGTACTTATTAATATATATGTATTTGAATTTGTCCGCTCTACAGAAAGAAGCAGCCTGCGATGAAGGAATCCCATGAATCCATATCACGTAAAGGTCACAGGGTACAGATTACTGTGTAATGAGGGTTCTAAAGTAAATATGCACACATGTATGTGCGTATAAACATCTCTGTAATATGTAGGGTATATTTGCAGGATTTTTTAAGCTTAAAACCCTCTTGCATGGTAAATACATATGCTTCCCCTTCCTTAGTCATCTATTTTCTCTCTTAGTTATTGCCTTTTTATACTTGTTAGTATTTCCAGGAACAAGCTGTATATCTGCTTAGCACCCCATACTTGGATGCTCTGTTCAGTTTTGATATAATAAAAGAAGGTGGACAGGTTGGAGAGGGTCCGGAGAAGGGCCACAAAGATGGTCAAAGGACTGGGAAGCTTAACGTGTGAGAAAGAGCCAAGAGAACTGGGTTTGTTCAGCATGGAGAAAAAAAGGGCTTAGGGGAGACCTTGTCACCACGTTAAAGGGTGGCTACAAAGAAGATGGAGAGTCCCTTTTTAAAAGGAGTCACATGGAAAAGATGAGGAATAATGGGTCCAAGTTATGTCTGTGGAGATTCTGGCTGGATACAAGAGGAAAATTTTTCATGAGAACAATCAGCCATTGGAATAATCTCCCTGGGGAAGTGGTGGATTCCCCAATGTGGAACACTTATAAGAGCCAAATGGACTGGGTGTTGGGCCATCTTGTCTAGATAATGCTTTTGCCAGGAAAGGTTGGACCTTGGGTCTCTTCCTTGAGGTCTCTTCCAAGCTGGTATTTTATTATTCTAACTACAAAGTTGAAGCAATGAAAAATAAGTAATATTTCTTGTAATGTTCCATCTTCTAACAGATAAAAGTAACATTCCCATAGTTCCCCTTTAAAGCATTAGCTATACTTTTACATTAGGATTTTCTACCATAAGCAATTCAAAGGTAACAGTGACATAGCCATGACAGCAAGATTAAGGTGTTGATCTGCAGACATATGGTATCTTCATTTTATATTGTTTAATTTCCCACTGATTTCTCCTGTAGTTATTTTTTAGTCTAACTCTTAATAAAAGCTAGACAAAATTATACTGGACACATAAGTATATGTAATCGTTATGAAAAATTATTCTTCATCTCCAGTTAGGGTTTTGCTTTCTGTCTTAAAGTATTTCCATTTTTTAAGGGGAACTTTGTAAAAGATAAGCAACTTAGGGGAAGTTTAAGATTTCTTTATGCTTCAGTAATGAAGAAAGATTTGTTATCAAATGTCTTCCACTGCTGCAATAGCTTTGAAAAAAATTTAGTATTTAATGTGAATATTTCTTAAAATATTAAATATTCTAAGTTAGCATTTGACCTTATGCAAAAATTATAATAAAGGATCTACTTTAGCAGACTGATTATGCTGCCCTCATTCATATGTGAAGTTTGATTGACTTCATTGGTACTTCTCATCTCTTCAGCTGTAGCTGAATAGTATCAAACTGATGGTATTATTTATTTCAAAGCATTTGCCTACATGTGTTATTTAACATGCAACCAAACAAACTCCCCCATTTTTTTCCCTTTATCTTAATTTAAAGGTTCCATATTTCCCCTGAAGTAATCACAGTCCCTTTTTCTGAGAAGCATAAACAGATAAAGAAGGTAATGTAGAAGCATTTCATCAATATGGTGTTAGCTGTTCAAGATGGATTTGAAAGCTTCTCTCTTGGGATCTATGCAAGAAAGAACTACTATGTTATGTATACCTTATTTTTATTGTGTATTTCTATGTAATTAAATAAAAAAGGGGAAACTAATTTTGTTTCAGATTTAATGTTATGAAATAAATTGAGCAAACTACTTGGATAGTAGTATCCTGTCTTATTTAATCACCTAAATGGGTTAATTCCTTGCAGTTGAAGTACAGTTACTGCAATTCTTTATATGCATGTACTTAAATTAAAATGCTGTGTGTTACAATTTGCTGGTGGTATGAACTAGAAAAAAAAAGATGCCCTGCGTTTCCAAAACCTGACCGATGGGTGTAGCGATCATTTCAAGAAGTTCTATATAAAATTGCTTGGTCTTTTTGTCATGCATTTTCCATTTAAGTCAGTGGAAGTTGTATAGCTAAAATCACACTGAATTCATTGCAAATCTAGGGCATGCTTAAAGGGCACTTCATCTGAGCAAAGAAATCATTGCTTTGACTGTGGCTATGTTAAGCAAGAGATGGAAGTGAATAGCTTTTAGTTTATTGCTCATTTGAAAGCTGGAGGGAAAAATGGCCTTTGTCTACCTGCCAAGCTCTTCCCTTCCCCTGCCCAGACTTCCTAAAAATGCTCATTTGAAATCTGGCAGCAGTTACCTTTGATTTTTTTCCCTAGCTTTCTCTGTTCTTTTTTTCTTACATCACTTTTGTTTCTTTCTTTCCTGTAATAAATTTGATCTATTTTCAAAATGTAGTAAGTAAAAGCTAATGTGGCTTGAGACAGGCTCCCCAAAAAAGCCACTTGATGATAATTTGATACTTAATTCAAAATCTGATCACTAAGATGTACTCTTCAGTTGCAGAGTCTTTCTCTGTATGTCGATATATGAACCTGCTAGGTTTCTTTAGGTAAATTTTAAAATTCCTACCTCTATGTATGTACTATTATGACATCTTATTGCAGATGCAGTCTAAGATTGTGTCATACTGTTGGAAACCTGTAATTGCAGCTTGTAGCAAATTTGTGATCTGTGTAAGTATGTGCATATGACACCTTATTGTTCTGTAATTAAATGAGGAAAATGAAATTATGAAGTCTGTTGGTACTTTAAACAATAGTGCTTTTAATGCATTAATTAGGCTGTGTTTGCTCTGAGACCAGCAAGAGAACAGAAAATATTTGTTGTTTTCATGGCAGATCCTTAAATAACGCAAGCTTTTCTTAATAGAAATAACAGTGGGCTTATTGTGATTTTGCATTCATTCTACTTTTTATCTTATTTAATTGGCAATTTTCGAGCTCCTGATATCACCATGGATGTCAAGTAGGCAATTGTGGGAGACCTTCTTGAGAGATTTGTTTTGATGGATGAAGAAAAAAAAAGTTAAAAATTAATGTTTGACTTTTTTTCCTTCAAAGCTGCATTATGAGTTCCAATTGTCAGGAGTTCAATTAAGGCTATAACTAACTAAACCTGAAATCTTGCAAAGTCCTACAACTTACTGCAAGAACAAATGAAAATGCTTTCTAAATATGTGGTGAACCTGTCCATTTATATTTTGCCCATGTGAGACAGTGTTACTCCCTTAGAGTTTTTAATAGCTTTTATGTTTGCAGTTGGGTGACTGCTCATACCAGGAGCAGAGGCAAGAAACAGTTTTCCAAGAACAGAAAAGGAAAACAGTTTAGAAGAATTCAGTCTCTTGTTACTGTCTGAACTGGATTCTTATTTTATTAGTGGATGTTAAACTGAGAAGGAGTATTGAATGATATTAATAGGCACGTGTTAAAGTTGAACTTTGGGGTGGGTTTAGTAATGAGTTGCCAAGATATGCTTAACCTTTGCTGCACTGCTTCTGCTGGATTTTGAAAAATTCAAGTAAAGCATACTTGACACTTAAAGCCCTTCTCTAAATTAAATACATTCTTGTTTTTGAAGTGGCCCTATACAAACAGAAAAGTCTGGGTTTGGCTAACATAACTCCTCTTCTCTCAATATTTTTACTTTGAGGGTCCTCTCAGCTAAGTTCTCATGTAGTTTTAACTATTGTGGTCTTATATTCTTCTCTTTGTGTGTAAGATGTACTCTTTGTGATGGCTGGTTTTCTTTCCTTAAAATGCCGACCAGCAAAAAAGGATATTGTAGCAACATAATGATTTCTGCTTGATAAAGATGCTACTATAGATAATGATGCTGCCAGATAAATATCATTAGAGTATGAGACATTTATCAATAACAAATGTCAAGCCTCAGCTGATGTGCATATTTTATCCAATAAATTATTTCATCAGGAGTGCGTAAGGTGCTTATTTTTGCAGCAAGGTTAAGCAAGTTGACGATTACCTTGCCTTAAGGTAGTTGTTACTTAAGGGAGGTAGTTTCTTTTGTTACCTTTGTGATTAAAGAGGCTGAAGTTCATGGTTGAAGTTCTGTGGTTGCCAGACCCAGGAGTCACCATTGGTATCTCTGGGCAATGCAACCTTGCATTGCCAATATATACATGATAGGATAACTTTGGTACATGTGGCTCAGAAGCATGCTCAAAATGCAGTGTAAATGTAGCAAAAGACTTGCCTATCAAAAGTATGGGTCTTCCATAAGAAATTATGTCCTCTGCAGGCAGCAAAACTAGGAAGAAAATGGAATGGTGGTTGGTGCAGGACTGGCAGTTCTCATGAAGATCAGAAGTGTGATTGAAGGCTGGCAGCTTGTGTTTTATAAACCACAGTGATGATATTTCATGGTTGATATGCATTGCAAAGTGAAGTTTGAAGTAATAGTGATATTCTTGATTGAAAATAAATTATTAGATTAATTCTGGTAATTTCATAATCTGATATATTTGAGTTATTTCTTCAAAATGTGACTTAAATACCTTTAACAACATGTCTGTGTTCTAAAAAAGACATCTTTAGGGAAGGATTTTCTTAGTCAAGCAGCTTGATTTCCTGTTAGTTTGCTGAAATGTTTTCAGAGATATCCTTCATGCAGTTCTAAGTAAATTCAAAAAAGAAAAGAGTTTTACAGGTCACTATGTAAAAACAATGTATGTACAAATTATTTCATAGGACCCTAGTTTGCAGCATCATTGATCTCTGCTTCAAAAGAATTGTGATTGACAGGTACAGTATATGTTCGATTTTCCGAAAGGTTTTGTTGGATATTTAAATCTCTTTATCTCTTTTTAAACAAAAGTCAGAAATAACTACTTTAATCATCTTGGCTTATTCAAAAGAAGAAAAAGGTAAAACTACTTTAGCATCCAGTTTAGCTACTTTAATATTTGGTCTGGTTTACAGGGGATGGAAGTGTCTGAGTTTGATTTTTATTTGTTTGGTTTTGGTTCAGGATTTTTTTTGTGTTTTGTTTTTGGTGTTTGGTTTTATGCTGGTTTTTTTTTGTGATTTGCTTCTCTTTTTTTCAATAGTGGCATTGTGGACTTTAAAATATTTATGTTTTTCCTTGGAGGCAGTATTTAATTTAGGCAAACCAGTTTTCTGGAAGTAACCATGATTCTACCCTTTTTCAGTCTGCGATGTAAAATGTTAAGTAGATAATTGGATCTTTGGGAGACATTTCATAGGAGTCAATATTTCATAAAGTGATGTGTGTTGGTTATGTTTAGAAAATTGTGGTCACCACACCATTTGTATAAACCTCTCAATGGTATGTGATATTTAAGGTGTTCATACTTCTTGTTAAAAGAACAATTAAGCTACTGCCTACATTGCCTACGACTTGAAATACTGGGACACGAATAACATCTGCTCAATGACCATAGCTGCAGGATGTCATAAACTGTAGTCAAAAGGAAATCCAGTGAAGAGAAGTCTTGTGATGCATTCTGATTATAGCCAACATTGCTTTTGATTTAATTTCTGCCAGTAGCAAGCCCCAGAGATACGTACCATCCGCCAAGAATTCCCTCCTCCCGGCTGCAGAAAATAGAATGCTTGGAACCCATCATACTTTGTGTGCCTGGGTTAGAGAAGTGTAGACAGTCAGTCTTTGAAAAGACATTACATCCAGGCAATTTCCAATTCTATTGACTGCCCAGCAATGGGCATTTCACGTAGAGCATTGCCAGCTGTCACAGAGCAACAGCACAGCCTGAAACATGGTGTACGTTTATCTCCCACACATACTGTAGTATAGATAGATAGCATGATACAGGTGTATCATGCAAAGTCCTAGGCTTGAACATGGGAAGTCACATTTCACGGACATTCATGTGTACCATAAACACAAACAAGCCAAAAAAACCCATCTCCGACATACTGATGTTATGCAGTTTTTTCATACTTTGTCATTAAAAAACCCCAAACATTTAGATCTAGGCTGGACAAATTCATTTCCTGTCAACATTTTATCAACTCCAAACAACAAGCCAGTGTCAGGCATTCTTATCAATCAGGTATGCTGTGAAATTCAGGGCTTTTGAAGAACATTCAACAAGGATGGACTGATGCTTGACTTTTTATCCACTGCCTTCCTTCCCAAAGTAAAGGAGACAGATTGGGCTTTAGCAAGAAGAGCAAAAAATGTCAGGTATAAAAGCAGTACATGGAAGCTTTCAAAAGCAGTGTATCAATATTCTGATATTTCCCAAGCTTTTGTTATTTCTGGGCAATGCTTTTTGTTGTAAATTTGGCTGTACCAGTATTCAAAGTGCTTCATAAAACATTTCTAAATGTAAAACTTTAGACAACATCTAATATATGAATATAGGTTTGGGCTACTTTTCCTTACCACTGTAGTAACAAAAGTGATTTGGCAGTGATAATTGCTTTGCAAAGTTTACTCTAAATAGTACTGCTATTTCTTCATTTGTCATAGAAATGTTATCTGCCCAAATAGCACCTGAAGTATTTCTTAAGCAGCAGATACCATTTAGTTTAAAAAACAAGCTATCTGATGCTGCTGTAGGTAAGGAGGCTGTGAATAGTGCATGATAAGCAGAACTTAAATTCCTTGACATTTAAAATTTTAAAAATTGAAATATCATTATCAGTGTTGTGCTCTTTCAGTAAACAGGACACATTTGAATTTGATATCTAAACATTATCGTGTCTTCAGCTTAGACGGGCTTGTAAATTTTTTTCGTTGTTGTTACACAGTGCCCCACCCTTCTTTTGGGAAAACTTGCAAACTTCCCTCTGGTGATGACTAGCGCTTCTGTGTGGAGCTTCTGGTAGGTCCCTAGCAGAAGCAGAAGTTATTAGTTGCTCTTGAGAGAGGAAAAGTTCTTCTTCTGCAGAGTCTGAAAGATTTTCCTTTGGCAAATGTGTTTTCAGAAAGAATCTTGCCTGCTGTAAGGCTTTTTACACCTGTTACCTTTGCATGGAAGCAATCAATAACTTTATTACTGAGCTTACTTTTAAGAGCACCACTGACGAAACTACTAGTGAGAACTTTCTCCTTTGGTAAGATATTTAAATATTATTAATCAACTGACATCCTGTATTTTAGCTGATAATTTAGTATTTTTATATGTTTAGAATATATATAAGAATATACATATATGTTTAAGATTATATATAATGTGCATCTAAAGCATTCAGCAGTCTGCTTATTTTCAGACTGGAAAGAGAATAATACTTTTCCTAAGGGGGAAAATCCTTCTGTTCTCTTAATTGACTATCTTGAAAAGAGCTGGTGACATTCAGTGTTCTTCTGCATACAGCTCAGCTTTGAGTGCTTTCCTTTCCCTCCCATATAGGCTGACAAAAGGTTCTGTAGTATATTTTTAAGCATAATTTTGTTGTGAATTACAAGCTGATAAACTACTCCTAACACTCCTTCCTATTTCTCTTTTGTGTCTTCATTTACTTCACTGTTACATAAGGCAACTCAGAAGGAACACCATTCTTGCTACCAGATAGTTCTTGTGGGTGATACTGGATACTCATTTTTCTGTTCTTATTCTCTGTAATTTTTGTAGCTGTCCAGACAGTTCTTTGAAACAAGTTACTTAATATGTGTCTTGCTGTTATGGATTGATTTTCTTTTTTTAAAAAAAATGTTATTTGCTTATCTTTTCCATCAATGATGTCTCCAAATGTTCTTGCTGGTTAAATATTAGCATTCTAATATGAATGTGATCATTCTAATGTGAAGTGTCATGCTGGGCTGGTGAAGAGTATTTCTTCAGTCCATTGTCAGTGTTTTTTTTTTCTTCCTCCCTTTAGTAGTTGTCTCAATAGTAATTTTGGCATTGCCATTGCATGCCCTGTGATGCAGAGAGAATGAAGTTTGAAGTGCTGCTGTTGTCATCATAAGCTTGTGTTTCATAAGATGTGGCAAGGTGAGCTATCCTGTAGAATCCCACATCACTAAGCTGTGCTTTAGACTATCCATTGAGAAACACTAGGCCTTGTGAGGAACCTGCTTCCTGGGAAATGACATAAATAAAACTCATAAATCCCATTTGGTCCGGAAATCGCAGTTCTCTGCCTTTCTTTTAAAATCTGAAATATTTGAAGCAGCTTCCCTCTCATTCCCCAAGATTTAGGAAAGAGCATCCTAAGAAATCCTCAGACCCTAAGCAGTCCCTCTGGATCCTTTGGTCTCCTTTGTGCTTTGGAAAGCAATAAATTTTTGTCTTCTGTTTCTTTTTCTTTTGTTACCTATTTTTTTCTTTTTCCTTGGCAACTCAAGGGCTTGTATGTGCTTTAAATTAGAAAGCTGTGTTCTTCTGCTGATGCTTTCTTAGTACTGCTCTATAACCATGAGGCTTGCTATGGCAGTCATTTTTTATGTGCTTCAAAATAATTGTAGCTAGTCCTAAAAGACTGCAGTCTAGATGCAGCTTATTCAGCATATAAAGTACTTCCATTGGAGTATTGGACTGACCAGGTATGTGGAAGAGAGCCATCACCTGCAATCATTAGCTTTGTAAGGTGATGAAGTTCTTACATTCCAAAACGAGTCAGAACAACTGCCTTCTTTCCATAGCTTGTCACAACTAAAACGCAGGAGCAGGAATGAGAGAGGTAGTTTCAGAAAGTGTCTAGTTCCAAAGCATGGACTGTGCAATTTCCCATTTTAATTAAAAATTACTGGAGGGGACAAAGGTTAGAATGCTTGTCTGCTGGCTAAAGGTATGGATACAAACCAAAAATTGTTGTGGGTTGAGAGGTATATGTTCAGGTTTTTGTCTTTTTTTTTGTTTTCCCTCCTGAGGAATGCTAGGAAAAAGGAGGCATTTGTCTTGGTATCTTCTCTTAGTGGGCTCTCAGAGCCAAAGATTGGAGAGCTGAAGATGGGTCTAATTAGTTTGTCAGAACTGGTTTGTACTTGAGAGCATGTATGTATGCCTGTTTATACATTCATTCATATGTGTGTATATATCTACGTATATAGACATAAAATACAAACTTAGGAAAAATACTTGCCCCTGTAGAAAGCTGCAAGTCCATAATTTGTGTTTCTTTGCTCAGAGAAGGAACAGGGTTGTGTTGTCGTAGAATCATGTGAGGGTTTGGGTTGGAAGAGATCTTACAGATCATCCAATCCCCCTGCAATGGGCAAGGACACCTTCCACTAGACCAGGTTCCTCAAAGCTGCATCCAGCGTGGCCTTGAACGCTTCCAGAGGTGGGCCATCCACAGCTTCTCTGGGCAATCTGTTCCAGTAATTCACCACCCTTATAGTAAAGAATTTACTCCCTCTTTCATTTAGAACTGTTGCTCCTTGTCCAGTCATTACAGGCTCTGCTAAAAGGGCTCTCTTTATTGTAAGCCTCCTTTCTATATTGAGTGGCCACAGTAAGGTTTTCCTTGAGCCTTCTCTTGTCTAGACTGAACTACACCAACATTCTCAGCCATTAGTAGGGAAGGTGTTAATTATCAGAGTATTTGACAAATTTTGCATGCTAATGACTTTGGAAAATGTTTTTTTCCCTGAAATAGTGAATGAAATAGGCTGATCAACTGTACTGAGTTTAATTTCCTTTTTACAGTTATTATAACAACAAAATCTACAATCACGCATAATTTAAATATACATTTATTTAAATTAAAGCATTATATCTCTATATTAAAATAAAAATACATTTACCAAATGATGAATAGGAGTGGTATCAGTGGGAGATCTTTTTTTAGAAAACTAATTATCTAGAGTACATATTTGTAAAGAACTGCAGAGATAATTTAACTTTTTAATTTATATTGTTAAAAGAAAAGCCTGGAAGGAGAAAACAAATACTTAACAGTATACTGTAAATGTATATTTTTTAAAGTATGTAAGCCCATGACTTGCTTCAAATTTATTGATGATGTTAAGCATGGTAACTACGGCCATGATCAGAATGAAATCTGATGATGTGAAAACAGGGTCAAAACATTATGCTTTAAGTCATAATAAAATCTCTTCTGCTTAGGAACCCGTCCTGGTGGTATTGCTGAATGTTACCATGGAGCTTGGTTGTTGAAGAATGAATGTTAGCAGACAAGTAATGTAGAGAACTTAACAGAAAGCCAAGTGAGGCCTGAGCATTAAGTGAAGCCCGTTGCACATTGTGGGTGGTGGCCATGCTGGGCTTCCCATTAGACTCCTGCTGTACCAGCATTTATGTAGCTGAGAACTACTTCTTTTGGTCGAAACAGAAGAGGTGTGTTTGAGTTCTTTTCCTCCCCAAACAGTCTTTAACAGCAGGTACCCCACCTTTACCAGTATTTTTTTCTCAAAGTTTCTCAGTCTCTGTGGAAGTAATTACAAAGAGGGATGCCTGTTTCTTGACATATTGATGTGGCTGGTTGAAATACTGCCAATTTACTGCATAACTGAGGAGGGGATCCCTGCCAAATTATAATCAGACTGGGATCATAAACTGCTTTGAAACAATTTCCCTCCTTTTCCCACTTCTCTTTTTTTTTTACAGTGATGTGTTTATGAATTAATGAGGCATGTGTGATTCTTTTATTGTATTAGTACTGCGTATGCATACTGTAAATGTCAGCTTAGGTGGCAAGGCCAGGGAAACAGTATGTTTGAATTTACTGTGTTATACCACAGTATTCTGTCTAAAGGGAGGCAAAAGAATCTACATCTGCTGAGTTTGTTTATGGTTTTATGCTTTGTAAATATATTCTAAGTGAAAAGCTGAAATTGTAGTTCTCATTCAAAATAATTGTCTTTGAGAGGCAGTTTTATTTTGCACTGAAATGTGATCCTACGATAGTTACTCTTTTTGTGAAGCTTGAAAAAGACATGATGACATTTAAACCAATAGAATATAGGAAATTTAAAGAATGTTACTCTTAATACACTTTTTTTAATCTCCGGTTTTTTTCTTCCCCCTTTTGAAAGGGATGAATGTGACTGTGCTCTTCTTTTCACAATTTTGGTACAGGATTGAGCTTGTGAATTTAAAATCTGGATTTTAAATTCTATTCTTCTGGCTTCAGTAGTGCTGGTTTAAATCTGGAGCGTCTTCATTAGGACTGATGGTTTTAACATCATCTGTCAAAGTGCTGCTTTTGTTATGAGTTAGAAACTGATGCAAAGTAGCCACATTAGTTAGGGTCCTTATTGTCTCACCTGTGAAGAATTAGATTAAAAATGTTGCTAATAATTCCTTCCGTTTATCACTTTATTTAGATAAAAGGTGTGTTTTCCCTTCTGTTACTGATAGCCATACTCCTGGAACATCTACATCACTTTTCCTTCTTCTTTATGTCATCCTGGAGATCAGTTTCTTCATCTGTGTTGAAAGAAGGTAAACTAGGCAGAGGTAAACTGGATGTAAACTTTCAGTATGTCCACTGACATTTTAATGTTACTGGAGTGAGATGTCTTTTTAATAAGGTCTATGTAGCCCAGTTTGTAACTATTGTTGTAAAAGCCTATGAAATGTGTACCTTGTATGGGCTCTGATGGCAGATGTTACCATCTGGCACAGTGGTACAGAGCCTAAAAATTGCTTTCACAGGAAAGGAAACCTGATTGCTGGGGAATTTTTCGCTTTGTTTTTGAAAGCTGCTTTGGTGCTAGTTTCTGTTCTTGCAAATTTCCTGGGAGAGAATTTGGCTGCGTCTTGCACATTTGTGTAGTTTCCAAGTGACAGGCAGTTTAAAGAACCCAATTTGGCTTCTCTTGTGGTAGGAATGATTTTTGTCCAGCATTTGTAGCTACATCTCTCCTCACACCTGGTGCAGAAATTTACATAAAGCATATTATTCTTACGATATACTAGAAATGTAATGAGACCTTTTTTTTTTTTTTTTTTTTTGGTTAGAATTTTGTGCCGGAACTTAAGGTATATTTTTTTATTTGAAGAAAAGAGACTTGTGTTAATTCATCTGTAATTTTGGATTCATCATTTCTTTACCTCAGTTAGATGCAATAGATATGAACAATTTTTTGTAGTTCCAAGATTTTTTTGGCTTTGTCTTTGTCCTGACCCTGTGTGCCCATGTGTTGTGTTGTGTCCCACCCCCCTCTCCCTCGCCCCAAGCACTTTGGTACTTTGGTACTTTGTTTGGGTACTGGCTTCTTTAGAACTTAAGGCAGGAGTATTCAAGAATATTTTTCATTATTTGTGTTTCAAAGTGTATATTTAAGTGTTCTCCTTTTTATATATTTTCTACAGCTACAATTCCATCTACCTAAAGCTATTGCAGATAAACTGGTAAAGTTTATTCTCCAAGTGAACAGTAAAATCAGTACCTAGTCTGAGTGCTGTTTTCACAGCAGCCAAAGCAAACTATTACTTTATCTGCGTGAAGTGTCATAACCCCGTGTTTTTTAGAGGTGATACTCACTATGGCCTTGTAGACGTAAATCTTAACCAGCACTCAAGTAATTCTCTTGATGGCAACATCCTTCAGCTTGTCAGATGCCTGCCTCACTGTGCTTTGAGTTACAGCATTGTAATCATTACTCCATTAAACCAGCAGTCTAAGCCACCCTTAAAAATGGAGGTTGATAGGTACCTGCTCTGTTGTGACTGAGAACGTGTGCCTACAGCACATCACCTCAGCTCTGCTCCAGCAGCCAGGTGGGTGCCTGGCTGTATGAATTTTCTGTCTTGACTGGTACAGGGCTGGGGGCAGGAAGGGAGCAGGGCAATTAAGAAAGGGAGAAGGAAATGCCGTCAGCACTTCTTCCTCATGAGCATGTGAAGTAAGTGGAAATGCAAAAGGAAAACAGAAGGGAAGGTTGTGTAGCCTTCAGGAGCGATTAGTGATTTATTATTTTAATTTGTAACAAAATGAAATTGCAAGTATATGTTTACTGCAGACCTGCAGTTAAAATTACTTTTAGTCTTACATTCAGCATCATTATTTATAAGAAAGCAACTCTGTGTGTAGCACTATCATGTGCTTACATTTTTATCTTTTACCTCTAATTTACTAAGATTTTCATCCCCTAGCAGAAGTGGTATAGTGTTATGCACTGACAAGAGAATTTCTAATCTCATGGAATAAATTCATATAGTTTTTTAAAAGCTGAAATACAAATTTATTCAAATTAACTTAGTGAAGCAAATTTTAGGGGGTTGTTGGAAAGGGAACATCATGTTCATCAGAGAACTAAATTATGTATCTGATTATTTGAGAATTTGCATAGAAATAAGAAATTATGCAGAAATCAAAACTTAATGTTCATTGGAGTTTGGACAAGGGCAGTAAAGAGAGTTGGAGTTACACAAAGTAGATAATGAAGGAAAAATCTCTTATTGAGACTATGTCCAAAGAAAGATTCCCTCTGGAAGGGATTGTTATTATTCATTTTATGTGAGACATTGCCCTTTAAATATGTGTGATAGTACTGGATATATTGAGATCCACAACCCGATACATTTTGAAGTTGGTTTTTTCATGCATTTTTACCTTCCTGAAATATTTGTTTGTGTTCCCACCTATAAGAAGTGCTCAAGTGGATTTTCTTAAAATTCCATGTCTGTTTGTCTTGAACCACAGCTCATGGATAAAGTTAATGCTGAGGGAAGTAAAGTATTGCTGTTAGCTGTTAGGCTATAAAAAGTTTCTATAGTTATATAAGACATGGATAGCATATATTCTTTTACTCATAGACAAAGGATAAGAGAGTAGTGCCAAAGTAATTTTAAAGCCACCCACAGGCAAGGAACCATCATACATTACATATAACATCAGTGAAATGTTTTGGAAAAAAATACCAAAGTCAAACCAGAAATTATTTTGTACCTTTTCTTGTGCCATTCCAAATCAAATGAGCTGTATGATACTTGCCTTTGAGTTTCATAGAAGTAAAATGAAACAGAGTCTCTGAATGCATTTTAATCAAGCTGAAACCTAATTCTTGGGATAAGTTCTCTTTTTTTTAGAAAGAACTTCTTTGTCTTGTTGTCACCGAATGTGTTTTTACTTACGTATGTTAGATGATATTACAGATGTTAGTCAAGCTTATGCATAAAGAGAGCTGATGTAAAAGCACATAAAAAAGTGAAGGAAGAGGCATTATTTGCTGAAGTAAAAAATGTTGAAAATTCTATGGGAAGGTATGTAGAAAGGCCAAATGTACATGGGCCTTTGAATAAGGTTAAAAAGATCTATGCATTAGAGGCATAATGAAGTAATTTAAGGCATTTAGAAAGGTGATGAATGTCCTTGATACTTCAGAATTATTCTGAAATAAATATAGGAGAATGACAAAGGTAAACTTCACATCTAAAAAAAAAGGAAGACAGGCAAGCCTGCGTTTCAGCTCTCTTATTGAAATGAAAAGTAAATGACAGATTAGAGTGATGCTGTGAAGCACATCTAAAAGGCAGGGACTTAGGACATAGGAAGTCAGCTTATTGTGGTGAAGGTATAAATAGGCTTGGTCATCCCCATTGGTGAAAAACTTAAAAGGAAGTCTTACCTGAAAGCCTTTTGAGGATCTTTCTCGTTTTCTGTGAAGCATCTGATAAATAATTAATTAAAACAAAACAAATTAACTCTCTGTGTTACGGATAACTTTGTACCTAAAAATTTGTGTAATCTTAGGTGAAGATTTATCAGATTTGAGGGCAAGGCACAATGCACCAGTTGAAAGCCAGGGCAAGGGAGATTGTAAAAGGACATTGTGCAAGTAATTAGGCATTACTAGCCTACAAGGTGGTAATGGACTTCATGAAGCAAATTACCTCTTGACATTGATGCAGCTAAATCATGAGAAAGTAAACATATGGCTGCAGTTCACAAACACAGGTTTGTGGCAGACAGAACATGGGATAGCCATGCAATAAGGAAATGCCAATTAAATATCAAAACCAGAAAGGATTGCATTTATACCAAGGAGGAAGGAGAAATAAAGCAACCAACCAAACAAAACCCAAACAAGCTCTATAAATACAAATCATGAAGTAATAATAGAGAGGCCCTTCTAAAACCAGGAAATTATTTTGTAAAATTTGAAATAAACAATCAGTGAATTTCATTCCAGCTATAGGACAGGAGCATAATTTTGTGGTAACTAAAAACCAAAAAGCAGAAAGTATTTCTCTCCTAGCCAAGCTTCTTTTCTCGTAAGGTATGTACTAAATACCTTGGAAAATGGATTTTTGTGCAAATTACATGACTCATCTATATCCCCAGGGAGTGAAAGAGGGTGGAGGAAAAAAAATTATTTCTTTCTATCAGTCTTGCTGATAGAAGAAAGGGAAATACTAGCATTGCACTGAGCAAGCCAGAAATGTGATTTCCTTTGGATATCTGGAATAGCATTACTGTAGAACACTGCATTTCACCAGATCTGCCTTGCAACTGCGTGGAAGTGTGAAGTGTTTCAAAAAGGTTAAATAAAAGAACTAGACTTTGCAGTTGTTAATTATTTTCACTGAGAAGATGCTTAGAGATTAAATATTCGTTGAAGATGAATGCATGAAAACTAAAATGCTTTTAGTAAATGTAAATGGGGTTCTCACTGCATAGTGAATGGTAATGGTGGATGTCTACCCAAGATAACACAGCTCAGCATTTCCCTAAGAAAATATTCAGCATAAGGAACATTTTGGAATCAAAGTAGATCTAAAAGCTTTTGTGAAATTGTATCTTATTCACTGTTGGAGGGACAGAGACAAATCTCTGTTCTTCAGTGATTTTCTCCAAGTTCAGTGTCTGTGGATCCTTTGCGATGAAAGAATATGAGCCAATGTGCCAAGGTCATCTTCTATGGCTTCCTGCTCCTTCTCTGATTTGTCTTTTAATCTCTTGGTTAACAGTCTATGAATTGTTTTCAGATGCTGCATTCCTCAACAGCATCCTGCTTCAGCTCTGTTCTCAGTAGAAAGGCACTTTTCTGTGCCTCCGTGTGTCAGCTCTGGTGGAGATCTTGCTTTATTTATTGGTCTAATCAGTCCTGCTCTCTGCCTGGTCTCGTTAGCAACTTTCAAAATGACTGGCTGCTGTCACTAGTAATTTCATTACTTCTCTCTGTCTTGTGACAATCTGTTGACTACACTAAGCGCAAGTCACCTCACGGCTGTAATAAGTGCTGCATTACTTCAGTCAAAGGTTTATTGGCATATAGTTTCCAAACAGACTTAACAAACTCCCCAGGTGGACTCTTCTACAGTTCTACAATCTCTGGTCTGATTGATTTTCATGAACTTTCATGAAATTCATTTTTATGACTTTTCATTCATAAATTTTCACCAAAAACTTACTTAGTAAGCACTTCCCTTAGATTCCTGAAGTACAATTTCAGATACAGAAGGATATGGATTTCTGTCCATTAATGTTTTTGTCATAATATCTGATGAAGAAATGAAGATTATAGGTGTTGACATCCTAGGCTTAATTAGCTATTCTCCTCATCTTTGCTAATACATATTAGCTACTTCTTTTCAAGTGAGATATGGTTTTTCTTGAGCTCTAATAACACTGATTTCCTGACATGTTTCCATCAGATCTAGTTGCTGTTACTCATATTGGACTTAAACTTTATTATTATGGTCATGTACAGCAATGTGCAATAAATATATAGCACAGTTTGGAATTAATGCAGAAATAGAAGGATGAAGTTCAGATAATATTTGTACAATTTTAACTGCATGTAACAGAACCTGTCTCTACCTGGACTGGAAAAATTTATGCTCCCTAAAGTGCATGTTTACTGGCAAAGGGCATTCTTAAAAAAAATGTGTATGAAGGGTTTCTAAACTTGTGTGGTGTTTTGTCAGTTCACAGAAACAGAGAATACACTATTTTAAATAAAATTTTGTAATAAGTCTTACAGTAAAATTGATATCTGGGGAAGACTCTTTAGAAGACTTTGCATAATTTGCAGTACTTTGTGGTAATTTATATTTTTCTAAAATAGTTGCTTTGTGTTGCTTTTGGAGGTCAGTATTAGAAAACACATTTAAAAATCACTCATCTTTTTTCTGGTATAGCAATTTTTGTGTATGCTTTGCCAAAATTCTCTTTTCTATTCAATGTAGTTTGGCCATCTAGCTGATCTCAAGGCTTGTAGTTGTAAAGGATAACGAAGCACTGTCAATGCCAATAAGCAAATAATAAGCATTGTAAAATGCCTGTGTTTTGTTTTTTTTCTTTTTCTTAACAGTCACACAAAGAAAAAAAAAGGAAAATAGTTTGGAGCGGAACACTGTGGTGTTGCATTGCAAATTGTGTCAGGTTAGAAAAATAATAATACTGCATGTCTGTAAATACTTTGCAAAATATATACATTGGTATTTATGAAAATTAGCTTTATAATAAGACTTCATTGCATCTTCTCATCTTTGTTGTACATTATCTTTAGTACATGTCTTTTGATTTACCTCATTTCATACTTTAAATTGTTCATAGTGAGAAATGTAGTTCCAGAAGAAAGAATTCATACAGTATGAATTCCATAGCTGTGTAAATCATTGCAGTATCACTTTGATAAATGATATTTTTACTATGTACTTTTTATATATATAGCTATTTCTTATATGAGATGTCTGATGTGCAGGCAAGAGGAGAATTCCATACTAAATAGAGTAATTCAAAGCACTGATAATAAAATGGTCTTTTATTTTCAGTCCAGCAGTTTAGATCTAGCTGACCATCATTTATCAGTTGACAGATGTTGATGAATGTATGTGTAGAACAGCACAGAGCAGGCAGCAGATTGTGCACCACTGTTGATCGTGATGTACCTCTTTGACAATCTTGCTCAAGAGGCCACAGGTTCACTGGCAGCAGACAGAACTGTTTTCATGCTCAGTCAACACGGTGCCTTCCTTTGTACTGTCTCAGATAGGCAGAAGCTTTGTAATACAGGTAGAGAGTTAAAGAGAAATTATGAAGAGGTTTTCTACAATCTGTGATGTAATTTATGTGTGCCCCTTTAATTTCATGCTTAGAGAATTATTATTTTTAGTATAAAAATTCTTCGTGTAAATAGTCAAGCAAAAACTCAGTTCTGAGGAAACCTTTGGTATTACAACTACGAATATAAATCTGTATTCTCAATAACATGGTATAATCAGTTTGTTATTTGTACTCTGTGTACATATAACTTTACTCACCCAGAATATGCAGTATAAAAGTAGAATTTTAAGTATGAATATTAAGTATTTAAGTATGAGTAGTATGAGTAGTATGAGTATTGGTATGAGTATTACGAGTATTATTTACATTTCTCTTTGCTGCAGATTTCTTGGTTTGGACCTTAGTTTCAAGGTATCCAGTCCTAATTTCACTAAAAATTATGCTGATTTAAATTTTTTAAAAAATTACAAACATCATCCTGCAATATGTGTCTTAAAAGCCGTTGCACCTGAACACAAAAATAAAACATAGAACACAAAGTTATTTCAAGGGTTTGTTGTACCGAAAGAGCTCAGTTCACATCTACCAGCTCAAATAGAGCTTAATAATGTGTGATTGTTCTAGTTGGAGTGCTTGTCTAATGTGACAGACTAATGGTGTTTTGCTTTTCAACTCGTGAACACCAGCCCATGTGAAGAAGACATCTTTCATTCATTCAGCCTGTGCTCTGGCCATACTCCACTGTTACCTGCCAGTAATTCTGAATAATTTTCTGGCCACTTTAGAAATTCTTGAGTCATGGAGTGTTTAGGAATATTTTTTGCTTCCTTTGTGTGTACTTGCAATAACCAGCATTTGCTAGTAGCTCACAGATCTGCTTCTATATGCTGAATATATTGCATGCCTAAAAAGGAAAGAGAAAAAATAATTTGTCTTAACAAAATGGTAAATCTTTTGATCTTTAAGGGCAGATCTTTTTAAGTTACAGAACTTTAGTAAAATAACCTAGAAAGTGAAGGAAATTGTATTTTTGCAAGTATTCTTGGATACTTTGTTTAAGCAATATGTTTTGTATAAAAAGTAATTCTAAATTATTATTCTAGCAAACTGCATGACTGTGTGGGATCTTTCCAAAATTATATTCAAATTTCCTGTCAGACCCTTTAAAAAAGCAGGGATAGAAGTCTGAGTTTTCTTTCACTGAAATGGTTTTGTCTCTTGGCTCACAATAGACCAATTTATTACTGGCATAGTCCTGAAGTTAAGTCAACTTGTTTGCCAGCAAGGTTACTTTTTCTATTTTTCCGTATCCATATTGCTCAGTTTGACTTCTGTTTGTGAGCTCATGTGGCTTTTTATTTCCGATTTTGTTAATAAGATTTTGTTTTGAGCCTTTGCAGCTTCCCATAATTCATTGCTTAAATCTCATACAACTTGCAACTGCTGAGAGATTGCAGTGCTACTTTGGTTATTCATCAAGCCTGTTCCATAGCTCCACAGCATGGAGTAAAAACAAATGCCTTGTTTCTGTAGTGAGCTCTAGTTTCTCCAATTCATGTGTGCACTGTGAAAACAATAACTTTCCTTGAAAAATACTTAAATTATCCCTGTATTAAGCTCTTTATGTACTGTTTTTCTTTTGTTTCACCGTGTTCTAGGAATGGAGGGCTCACTTCAGTTATCTTGACATAGATGCCTAATGCCATTTGAGACAGCCCTAGTTTTTGCAGTTCCAACATAGCAGACAGGATAGGGGACCTACGGACTCCTCCTGGAGTGCCACCTGGACCCCAGGCAGGATTACCCAAAGCTGTCTGAAACAGCGCTAGACACACATGGTGATTAACTTTAGTGTTGTTATTTTTTAATTGAGTATTGTGTTAAGTCAACATAAAAAATTGAAAACTGCTGTTTTGGATCTGACTGGCCCGACCCAACAATTGCCAAACATAAATGATCAGAAAGAAAGATCTGAACAATGCAAGTGCACATTACCTATCTTTTTAGCACAGTGCCAGCCTCAGGCACTTTTCAGAAACAGTGTGTTTCTGTGTGTTTATTTAGTAATCTTGGTGCATTTTTCTTGCCTGAAACCATGTACATGTTTAGCAACTGCAGGAGCATTTCACAAGGACTTCAACAGCTCAGCAATGTACAAAGAGCCCCTTCCTTTAGTCTGTGTGGAACTTACCACTCACTGACTTTATCAGCTGTCCCTGTTTGTTCGTGATTCACCCCACCTGTGCTACCCAGGCTTTTAGAGTTTCCTCGTTCGTGCCCTCAACTCTGTCTTTTCTGAACCAAAGAGTTCTGGCATGTGTCCTTGTTCCCTGTGTGGGTGCCATTCTTTGCCTCTGGTTGTCTCTGTTGCTCTTCTCTGCCTTTCCAATTCTGCTGTATTCTTTTAATGAAGGGTAGCCGGACCTGTGTTCTCTGTTGGAAGACCTTACACTCTCTTTGCTTTTGTTCTAATGTAATTAGTCACTCACAAAGGGACCTTCTAGACTATGTAATAGCTCTATAGTTTGCCCAAAAACTTCAGTGAAGGACTTTAGAAAGGCTTTGACACAGGCTGACACAACATCATTTTATCTAGGTTGGGACATTTCATCCCAGATGTGTGGTCTTACTAGATGGATGAAAAACTGCCTGGAACATCGGACCAGGCATGTATCCTGTGCTCTTGTCTTGCTTAGTTCTTCATCAGTGCATGGAGGTGGAGATGCAAGGCATTTTTGTCAAGTCTGTGGATCGCAACAGATTGTGAGGTGCACTCAAAGCACTTGGAGTCTGGCTGCCAGTCAGATGAGCCTACACAGATGAGAGAGATAACAGTGACCTTGTGAAACTAGGTATATAACTTATTCTGGAGCCTGGGACGGACAAACTCCTGCCATCGGTACATCCTGGGCACTCCCTGGCTGGCGAGCAGCCAGCTGAAACAGACCTGTAGGTCATTGCAGACAGAAACCTGAGTGTGAGGTGGCAGGATGCCTTGGCAGCCAACTGTGTCCTGGGCTGCATTAATAGCAGCACAGCCAGTAGGTTGAGTGAGAGTATTTTTGCTTTTTCTCAGGCTCATTAGACTATACCCAGACTACCATGCACAGGTGTGGGGTCTCACCAGTACAGGAAAGACATTAATAAACTGGGGCAAATTCAGCAGAGGGCTCTCAGAATGGTCTGTGGCAGGAGTACGTGCCCTGTGAGGAGAGGCGGAGAAACGGGCCTTGTTAAGCCTGGAAAAGAGTTGGCTTGGGAGCAGCCTAGCAGTCACCAATTCCTTGTGAGGAAGTTATTGAGAAGACTGAGACAGGCTCTTTTACTGAGATATATGGCTGAAGATTGACTCATTAATTGAGAGGAGGTATTTTGCCTTGACTTAAAGGGAAAAAAAGTGTAAGTGTAATTAAGCGGTCAAAGAGATTGTCTCACAAAGCTATAGGATCTTCATTCCTGGATGTTTCAAGAGCCAACAGGACGAAACCCTAGGCAACCTGGTCTTGAAAGTTGATCACCTGGCTAAAGCAGATCATCCTGATCTGCTTGAATTGGGATGCTAGGCACAAAAACCTGCTGAGGTCCCTTTTGATCTGAATAATTAATTTGGTATGATCACTGTTCATTTTATACTTGTGTATTTACTACTATTCACCTTCCTATCTACATCTTTATTAAGATTCAGCTTCTCAGCTAAAAACAAAATAACGTTTTAAAAAAATAATTATACTATAGAAAACAGATTAGTTCATATTATCATTCAGTACTCATATGAGTTCTTACATTTCAATACACAGATGTAACGAAAGAACAGGTAACAATAATGTCATTTTTCTAAGGGATTCTGGTTTGAAACAAATCCTCCTCCTCTGCACTGGAGGAGTCATCTCCTTTTCCAAAGTAAAAAAAAACCCCACAATTAACTCTATCACAAATGCTGCATGCTTAGCATCTGAACCTGCATATGTATATATTTCTGCTGAAAATAACGTATGAAAAAATCTCAGCTGATACTTCATTCTATGTGTGGAAAGAAAAGATATGGGCAAAGCTTGGGTGTTTTCATGTCAGGGACAATTTCTAGTACTGGATATTTACACTCATCTTTCCAGAATAATTTTTTATTAACCTTTTGATTATATAGCATTTCCCTGATGAGCTTGTTCGTTGGTAAATTTATTCTGCATCTCAGATGCAATTTATCTACCTAATTTTATCTACCTGAAAAGGTAGTCATTGAGTTTAAAATAGTTGCCTGAGCTCCTGCTACAGGTAATAGAGATGATTCTTCCTCTCCCCAAACATGAGTCATCCTGTCTGCCTTAGAGGTTTGTCTTGTGATAGAATTAATCACTCTGCAGAAGCACCTGCTTTGCCCTATTAACTAGGAGGAGACTACAGGCAGCAAGCTCTGAGAGGAAAACTAGTTTTATGTGCTTATTTTGCAAATCTCTACATCCAGATTCATCCTGTATTGTGTTTCTCTTCCCAAACATCACAGAAATACCTTAGAGGAAGTGAAGTGAGCCTAACTTTAAAAAAAAAAAAAAAAGAAAAAAAAGAAGTTAATTTTAAATTGCTTAAATCCATCTTAGAACTTGGTAGCTGATGGAAATATCTATTTTTGCACAGTATTTGGTGATATAACCCAGGGGAAGCCTGCATGTGGTGTAGATACATACCTGGTGTGATGACTTGTTGGAAATGGGAAGTAAGTAGCATCAGTAACATAGAATGGGTTGTTTGCAGGACATGGTGGAATGGTGGTGCTTGGTTTTGGGGTTGTTTGTTTGTTTGGGTTTTTTTTGAGGGGGGTTGTTTGGGGTTTTTTTCCTGTATTCTTTTGGCATGTGTGTGTGGTTTTTTTTCATCTCCCCCATCTCTGAATATCTCACAGGAGACGTTACTTCTCTTCTTACTTCAGTAGTGAACTCTGGTGGAAACCTCAGAGTTTTCAGTAGAAGACAGCAAAGCAACATTTCATCTTAACCCACAGGACTTTTCCAGTATAATAAGAGCTAAATTCATGCAATACTTCTATTAAGCTTTTTTCTGTCTTTTTTTTCTAATAAATGGTAAGAAACATAGGCTTATAGCGTGCAATGTCTCTACTTCCTGAGACAGAGATATCTTTAAGTAGGATAGGTATCATTGGGAGACTGTGAAAACTGTAGAAGTGATGTTTGTGAGATAAGAATCCAAATGTATTCTGGAATTTCCTACTCTTTTCTTGATTGCTGTCTAGGCTTAGCATCAGATTGATGTTGGATATATACCTCTTTTCTTCTCTCTTAGCAATCAATATCAGTCCTCTTCAGGACAAGTCAGATATATGAGTTTGTATCTACTTCAGATTAAATCAGATGAAATCTGAAGTATTACTTCTCTCTTTTCTTTCAGAAAGTAATTGAAAGCAAGTTCATTCTTCTAGCAGCAGAATTGTATGTGCTTCATAGAAAACTAATGTAATTGATGAGCACTTTTAAAAGCCCAGCTTGAACTCATGGGCTAAAGGAAATAGCAATAATGCCTAGCATTCAAGGACTGCCTGTGGCTGAACAATGAAAGGAATATCAAATCAGCTCAATATATGGAATGTATCTGATGACTTAAGGTATAGATAAGGAAGCTGCTGTCTGTGTTGTTAAGATTTCTGTTTGGTGGGCAACGGTGTTGTAAGTGTTAAGTCAAGTGGATTCTTTTGAATAACTTTTCTTTTGGGGTTGTATATTCAAACATCTCTAGGAAATTCTGACACCATTAATAAAGGAAATGGATAATCATGAATGGAGTCAGCAAAAAGCTATTTCTAGCCTTGTACAGTCTTTGTGTCTAATTTTCATTCAGTAAATCTTGCAGATGTTTGCTGATCATAAAACAAATAATTATTTGGTGCTTATTTAAAATGCTTTTATATGCTTCTCTAATGATTTTAAGGCGATCGTGAAGTTCAAACTACTTCAAGTTTAAGTCACTGTAAAGTGTAGGAGGGGTCTTCAGAACCATGAATATTCTACATTTCTCATAGCTGGCTTTATTGCAGGCTAGTAAACTTCCAGCTGAATTTCATTTTCCTGTGCAGGTTTGATCTAACAATCCCCAATTATCTTATCAAATAACAGGATCAAATAACTTATGAATAATGCTTTTGAATAATTTATTTTGTAGTCAGAAAATATCTGCATATGTTAAATTTTATGCTTGTTTGATTAAGCATGTCGAATTCAGTAGAGGTCTGCATATTATGTTTTTATTGTATTTTTGTCCTGTCTTTTATTAGCTTGTACAGTGCTTAGGCTGGTGGATCCTCAGTTGTGGTTGAAGGCTCTAGGTGCTCCTATAGTACAAATACTAATTTTGCTGCCATGTCCTGTAGAACAGAAACACTTCCAGGGATTCTGCTTTCTTAAGAGACTTTTTTATAATGCAAACAGCAAAAGATACTTTCCAGAAATACAGTTCTTGGAAATGCCTGAGCAGTTTAAGACAGGAGGGAGTGTATGTGTATGCTTAATTATGAGACAGCTGCTTGGATGGAATATTTCAGCCCAAACAGTGAGCTTGTGAAAAGTATAAGTGTCTCAAAATAGGATCTTAAAATGAGAAGTGCTAAACACTGCTAGCTTTGCCTGCAACCAGAAAGAAAATTGTGAAACTTCCTCACTAGTTTTACATCATGGAATTCCACCAGAATTGTTTTGAAAAATTCCTTCCAACAAACTTGACTTCCTGCTGTTGCTGATTGCTTTCCTAGAAACTGTGATGTCTCAGGTCTGCGCTGCACACTTTCTTCCTCTTCACTGTCTTCATTTCAGGAGACAGCACCTCTCACCTTGGTTGAGGCTTGAAGAAGGAAGAGGAGCACAGGGAGGAGTGGCACCTTCCTTCTTGGCTTCCTGACCGCATCTTTGGCCTCCTCTCCAGTATCATGGGATGTACCTGTGGCAGTACATCCCTGAATGTGGCATTTGTTTAACTTGTGCAAACTTTTTTGGGATAAAGGAGCTGAATTTTCTGTTATGATGTGTAACTTGACAGGATGAGCTTGTAAAAAGAATCATAAATTTAATTGACATTCTGTAAGTATAAGTAGATTAGAACATCCTATAAATACATTCATAAAGTGTGCACATAGGAAGTTAAAACTAGGTAATGTAAGCAGCCAAAACAGGCTTTGGAAAGTGTGCATAACTTTAACCAATTATGTTCATGTCTTTGTATGTGCAGTGAAATGTATCAGCTTTGAATGGATGTTGCTACCATTCCAGCCAGTGAAAAGGAATTCAGTGCTATCTTAAATCAACCTTGCAATGAAAACAGGGAACAGTAGTTGTTATACCACTCCAGTTCACCCAGCAAGGCAATTTTAAAGACTTACACATTGCAGTAATTTGGTATTAATTTTGTTGAAGACTTTAACAATAGTGTGTGTTTGAAAATAATAATCTGAAAAGACAGAATGGTTAAAAGAAGTCAATCTACATGGAGGCTGGGATACAGAAGTACTCAATCCAAGAGAGAATATTTAAAGAAAAAAAAATAGGAGTAGTATCTTTGTAGGGCTACAGTAGATGGAAGACATAGATGCTGGGGGATATGTACTGAATTGAATTGATTTCTGTTACTGATAATAAGTTTGATTTAGGGAAATTGAGTACACGTAAGTCACAGGTAATTTTCAGTTCTGAGCAACTAGCTCGTTTAAATCAGCTTAGTTTAATCACTGATCTGAAGCCGACTTGCTTCTTATACCTAATTGGCATTAAAACTTAATTATTGTTTCTGATATCTTAGCATACCCTTTAATAATGGGGCCATTGTTTTAGGAACCAAATTTCATTCTGTCATGTGTTCTTGATAAGTCCTGTCAAAGTGAACAGACCCATAATAAAGGCAGTGATATTATAAAATTGTAAAAAAAGGTCCTAGTTTTAGGCTTTTAAAGAAAATTATGTCAGGTTTAGTTGCCAAGAATATTTATAGGTGCAATACAAAAGTAATCATAATTAAAGGACAATTTATGTTGCTATGTTAGTTCAGCTATTTATCCTCACTGAAAAAGAGTCCAATATCTCCATTCTAGGAAAGTTTGTGGCATTCCTGACATTGAAATAAGGAATTTGATTAAACTTCCGATAGTGTGCTGGGACCATTCTTTTGGGATAATTATGATGGTACTTCAGTGTTTTAAGAATGTGTCTAGTCTGTCAATGTCATGTGAGGTTGCTTGTCACTTGTGGTCTTGTAGGCAAAATGGCCATGGATAAGCAAGACATGATGTACGTTCTTCATAAATACAATTCAAACCATCAGTCTGAGTCTCCTTCACAGTTAAGTCTAATCAGCTTGTGTTTGGAAAAATGTATCTCTTCTTCTTTAGCAAGTTCAGAATCCTTATATTAGACTGCTTCCCATCTTTTATCACTTAGCAGCAAAAATATTAAAACATACTATTTTTACTCTTGAAATCATAGACTCATAGAATTTTAAGGGTTCAAAGAGACTTTAAAGATCAACTAGTCCCAACTGCCCTGTCATGAGCAGGTATATCTCCCAGTAGACCAGGTTGCCCAAGGCCTTATCCAACCTAGCCTTGAACACTGCCAGTTTTGGGATGTCCACGGTCTCCCTGGGCAACGTGTTCCAGTGTCTTACATCCTCACAGTAAATAATTTCTTCCTAATATCTAACCTAAACTTCGCCTCTTTCAGTTTGTATCCATTAGTCCTTGTCCTATCCCTACAGTTCCTGACAAAGTTCCCTCTCTGGCTTCCCTTTACGCCCCTTTCAGACACTGGAAGGTTACTATGAGGTCTCCACACAACCTTCTCTTCTTCAGGCTAAACAGCCCCAACTTTCTCAGCCTGTTTTCATAGGGGAAGTGCTCCAGTCCTCTTATTGACTTCAGTACCCTCCTCTGAACTTGCTCTAACAGTCCCATGTCCTTCTTATGTTGGGGACACCAGAACTGTGTGCAGCATTCTGGGTGTAGTCTCACTAGATCAGAGCAGAGGGGGAGAATCACTTTTTTCAACCTGCTGGCCACACTCCTTTTAGTGCAGCTCAGGATTCTGTTTGGCTTTCTGGGCTGTGAGCACACACTGCCAGCCCAGGTTGAGTTTTCCAAGTCTTTCTCGGAAGGGCTGCTCTCAATCACTTCTCCATCCAACCTGTAGGTGTGCTTGGGGTTGCTGTGACCCAGGTGTAGGACCTTGCACTTCACTTCGTTCAACTTCATGAGGTTTGCATCAGCCCACCTCTCAAGCCTGTCAAGGTCCCTCTGGATGACATCCCGTCCCTCCAGTATGTCAACTGCACTACACAGCTTGGTGTCGTAANGAGCGCACACTGCCAGCCCAGGTTGAGTTTTCCAAGTCTTTCTCGGAAGGGCTGCTCTCAATCACTTCTCCATCCAACCTGTAGGTGTGCTTGGGGTTGCTGTGACCCAGGTGTAGGACCTTGCACTTCACTTCGTTCAACTTCATGAGGTTTGCATCAGCCCACCTCTCAAGCCTGTCAAGGTCCCTCTGGATGACATCCCGTCCCTCCAGTATGTCAACTGCACTACACAGCTTGGTGTCGTAAGCAAATTTGCTGAGGATGCACTTGATCCCACTGTCCATGTTGCCAGGAAAGATGTTCAACAATACTGGCCCCAGTACCGACCCCCGAGAGGCAGCACTCATCACTGGTCTCCACGTAGACAATGAGCCATTGACCACAACTCATTGCATGCGGCCATTCAGAGCACTGAGTGGTCCATCTACTTGATCCCACTGTCCATGTTGCCAGGAAAGATGTTCAACAGTACTGGCCCCAGTACCGACCCCCGAGAGGCAGCACTCATCACTGGTCTCCACGTAGACAATGAGCCATTGACCACAACTCATTGCATGCGGCCATTCAGAGCACTGAGTGGTCCATCTATCAAATCTATGTCTCTCCAATTTAGAGACAAGGATGTCATGTGGGACAGTGTCAAATGCTTTGCATAAGTGTAGGTAGGCGATGTTGGTGGGCCTTCCCTGTAAAACAGTTGGCTCTGAAAGAGTTATACAAAGGTTTAGTTTTGTCCATATATTTTCCCCATCAACTTTTGCTATTATTTAACAAATTATTTTACTTGATGTATTGAAAAAGAGGAAGACAGACTTAATATAGCCAGTCTATTATAAGTCTTGAGAGTGGTGGGGTCCTATCCAATATATTTTAAGAATGTGCTCAACATATGTGGATAAAGATAACACTGTAAATTGATACTCTTTTAGTGTGACAGAGTGAAGGCTGAGACTGTTAGACTAATTACAGTCTTATACAACTTAAACATATGTATTTTTATTCTTTTCCATCAATTAGCTATCTCCTGGATAATATCATTTTTGGCTAAAAAGAAACTCAAACAGAAGATATACTGTGTAGGGACACTGGATTCAGTCGAATAACTGTGTGAAGGGATTTGTAATTTCCAGACTGTCAAACAGACTAACTGAGAATAAAGTGGAAATAACTATTCTCTCTAAACACAAGACACAACACAGAAGTAGACATATAACCTGTTGTTTTATGGAATTTACTATAAATTGTAGTTAATTCTGCAACACCTGGCTACAGGCTTTCAACCAGACACATTTAGCAGAGTTGTCATGACACTCTCATAAGGATTGTAATTGTTATTTTAAGTGTATTTCAGTTAAATCCAAACTCTCAAACTTGCTTTGTGTATGTAAAGTATACTCTGTAGAAAATGATGCATTAATGCAAGGACTTCTGCCTCTGCTTTCTGGCAGACAGAGGTCTAGAGACAGTTCTCTACTCTGCTGGGGTTTTTTATGCTTGTGTTTCTAATGTACTTTATTAGTCGATGTGTCAGCAGAAATTTCTTCAGTGTTTATTTCTATGAAAATTCAGATTTCATGCTTGGGAGCACATAAAATATTCCTCTGTATGCAGTTTAGAAAAACAGCTAGGATTGCACTGATGGAATTTCTGGTTTGTTTTCTCCATTAAATTGTACCTACTGTCATATAGATCAAAGAAGTTTGATTCTTGGAAGAGCTGAATTCAACTCTGCTTTAGATGTCTGTTGCATCTTAGGTGAGATACTTTGCCTCTTCGTGACTCCACACTCTGTAAAAAAGTGTCATTTATGCAGTCATAACAGTCACATGATTTTGCTACCCCATGGGAGAAAATCTGGGCAGGTTAGTGCAGTTGTTTTTCATACATCTTCCCTTTTCTACAGGGGCGACAGTGAAGTCCAGAAAGAGCAAGTGGATCAGCACAATGTTTCCAGCTGGACTGTGTGCAGTCCTGATGTGGAATCATGGGGTCCCCAGGGCACTCCCTGGTGCTCTCAGTCCTCTGAATGTTGTTGAGATGGGCCCAAATCCTGGTGTAGGGTCATGAGGTTCTCACTTCTCTCTTTTGTACTCTGGTTTCCTGCAATATTAAGTATCCTTAGTAACAGGACTGGGCAGGGTTGTTGTACTGTGTTGATGATGAGTCCTTTCAGATTTTGATCTTTTCTGATTTGCAATTGCTGCTCTTGCTGCTCACAGCCTGCTTGTTCCATATACTTTTGGATGTGTTTGCACTTTTTGATGATCATCAGGCTGTTTGCATAGTTTGGCTGTTTTCTTCAGCACACAAAAACTGTTCTGTTCTTCAGGACAGGTGGCTGACTATATTTCATCTGCTTTTGCCACAGTGAAGAGCTGTTTAATATTTACTGGCTTACGCTAACAGCTATCCTGTCTAGACGTAAATCATGCTAATTGCAACAGGGAGTGAAGACAAACTAAGGTTTTTGGGTTTCATGTTGTTCTGCCCCCAAGTTTGCTTGGTCATTAAGTACGTTCAGGGTGCTTTCCATACTGCAATGTTATTTGTGGGGGTGCCTTAGGTTCTCAAAATGTTGTAAAGAATTTATGAAGCCAAAAAATCAAAATAATGGATGGTAAAAATTCATGTGGATAAACATAAAATGGGGCACATAGGAAGAAGAAGAATAGTACAACATCCCAACTTCAATACAGAATGATGGATTCTGAGGTTGTTTGCCACACAGGAATCTGATGTGGGATTTGTTACCTTTTGTGGGGCTTGGGCTGTGTACATAAGCCCAAGGGATGTGGAGATGAGAAGCCACAGTCCCATTAGGAGTATTGCTCAGTACTCTGTGCATCCACCATACAGCTGTGCCAATGTCACATCAGCAGTGCACTATACGTGGAGAGGGAGAAGAGCATGGCAGTCACTTTGTCTGCAGACGCACCTCAGCTCTTAAGGAAAATGCTTTGGAAATTCTTGATTGTCGTGCTCTTCTTTGTCTGGGGGAGGTGGATCCAGACATTTAAAAGAGAAGATGTCCTTTCCCCAGCAGGTTCCTGCTTCAGTGTGTAGTGAACAAGTGAGGAGATGTTGTGCTCAGCTACCAGCTCCTCTGTTTAAGGGGTATGGCCATGAAAGAAGCCCCGCAGTAATCGCTTCTTGGTTCCCTAGTGCAGCCCTACTAGCTAGACATTGTGTCTCTGAATGTTAGCCAGGAGGTACATTGCAGAGTGTTGTACAGGGCTTGGAAGTATGCATTCTGCTGTCTGGCTCAAATAAGAGTGAGACGTGAGGCAAAGAGGATCTGTGCAATTCGGTATGATATATATAAGTAAGCTCCTTAACGGTAGGAATTAGTGAGGAAGTAGATTAGTCCTGAGATTACACCAATACCAGAACTGTCTATCCTCCTTCAGGTTCAGAGCCATGGGAAACATTAAGAGTAGTCAGCATGAATCAGCCTGCAATTTAAATTTAAAGTGGTTTAATAAACAGTCTATTTTGGCACAGAACCTTAGCGGATTACTTACCTCAGACTCATAGGGCTGTGCTTTTACCTTGCTATTTCTGTTCTTTGTAATGAACACGTGTCCTCACTTGTTGCTGCCATTGACTTCATCTCTTTCATTGGAAACTTCTTTTTCCTCTGGTGGTATTCAGAGCAATTACTTAGTCATGGAGTGATTGGGGGTTGACCCTGGCCAATAGTTAAGACTTCACCCACTTGCTTGGTCACCCACTTCAACAGGAACGGGGAGAGACAAGAGTGATGGAAAAAACCTCTAGGAGACAAGATAAGGACAATTTAATAAGTAAAAGAAAAAAAGTTATGAGTGATGCAAAAGCACTCACTCACCACCAGCAGACTGATGCCCAGCCAGTCCCCACACAACAGCTACTTTGGAGAAACTACCCCCCAGTTTGTATGCTAAGCATGACATTATATATTATAGGGTATCCCTTTGGTCTGTCGTGTCTCTGTCCCCTCCCTACCTTGCTAAGGGGCAGAGTGAGAAAGAGAAGGCTCAGTGCTCTGCAAACTGTTCAGCGGTAGCTGAAACACTGTTTTGATCAGAGCATCACCATATGAGCTTCTATAAAGAAAATTAACTCCATCCCAACCAGACAGAGAAGATGATGTCATATAATACAAAAAAACCCAGCAAAGGAACCCCTTAAAATGTGCTACTTTCTATGGTGCTTAGGTAATACAAGATTTTGAGAATTCACCGTAAGGAGTGTTTCTGGCTTTAGTTTGTAGATGTGCAATTTGCTCTGTATGCTTGAGGGTATTGGCATTGTCACTGAAGTAAGAAGTCCCATTCCCTCAGTAACAGCGGCAAACAATATTCTCTCATTGGATTCTATGAATGAAACAAATTTGCTTGATTTATGAATAGACTTTTCAGCAAAACAGAAATCATTTATTGTATATCCTCATGCTGAGGTGTCTAAAATACTTATAGGAGTATGAATTTTGTACTGGTTTCTCTTAGTGATTGTGTTGCTGACTCCAACTGTGAGATATTTTCCTAAGAATTTTAGGAGGTTGCTCGGTTCTCTGATAGTGCATGCTAGCTGGTTAGGGTAAATCCTTACAGATTAGGATGGTGGTTTCGGTACCAATGAAGCAGGAACGTGTTTCAAGCCAGCATGTGGTTTATCTATTCTGATTAATCACTTTTTCATTTGCTATAATATATAGACAGAGAAGGGGGATGGGGCCATGTAACTGGAACAGTGCTGGCTTTGTGCCGGATTTAAATCCTTGTGCACTGGTCAGCAGTGTTTTGACTCTGGTTTGAGAAAAAAAACAACAAAGGATGTACAACTGGATGATCTTTCTCTTGTCTTTTTTTCAAAGTCCTTTCAGCCAAATGCTGTACTTTTTCTCTCATAAGCACTTCCTCTAAATTATCCTGATAAAATAATTGGGAATATTTTAGAATTTTTATTTGATTTTAAGGAGGAAGGCTGTATAAGTAATTCAAAGTTCTTGAAATTTTAAACATTATAGCAACAAGCAAAACTGCCTTGTTTTATAACGTATTGCTTGAACAAAACTATACTTAGCAGGATCATATTGAATGAAAAAGGTTGGAAGAATTTCAGATGGCTTAAGCTCTGGGCAGGACTTCAGGTTTCATGTGACTTCCAATGTTCTGACACTGGTTAATGGAGATAATGGCAAGAGAATATTTGGTGTAGCCTATGGAGACCTCATAATGGCTACTGTGTGCATAAGATCCTTCATTTTGCTTCCTCTTTAGAGAGCAAGAAAATAGAGATGTTTTAATCAAGACTTAGGGCAGGAGCAGAGTCCCTGAGGAAGAAACTTTTTTGTCTTGAGCTATAGTCTTTGGAATGTTTCAGGAAAAGCCTTTTTGTGTCAGGCATCTGTGAAAGAGAAGGAAATTTTAGACATTTCATATTATATATCAGACTTTAGAATAGGTTAAGTCAAGCAAAATATTGGGGGAAGTTTGCGAGTATAGCCTCTTTTCTGTCAGATTTTAGCATATGGTTGTCTTTCTCCTTGACTGTGACAGTTGGGATCTTTTATATCTTCTACCACATTTCTAAAAAGAGCAGGAGAAAAAAAAGAAATTTTGCGGCTTACTGAATCTGAACTTTTGCCTAAACTTTAAACCAGGGAATTCTTTGTTGTCTGCTTAGAGGCCCTAAACACTGCAAGAATATGGTTGAAAAAAACTGAGTGCAACAAGCTGAAGTCACAAGAGAAGACAAGAGAGAAGCTCGCCTGTCTTAGTGAGCAGGGAACTGGTTGGGTCTATGGACAAAGAGGAAGCCCGGAAAGAAAACAGAGCCCCTGCTCTTTGGAAAGCCCTTGTGATGGGTTAGCTAGAATGAATGCTGACTTGATCCCATGTATCCCTGATCCCTAATTGAGTCTAAGCCTTTGCAAAGGTCTTTAAGATATCATGTCTCCTTTAATTAATCTGTTTTCCTGCCTATTAATTTCAACATATATATATGCTTCAGGATGTTGTGATAACTACTTAGGCAATCAGAAGACATTTTCGTCTTTGAGGTATTTGGCAGGTTCTGGCAGTTATTCTTATCTTACTGTTAACTCAAGAGATTATCAGCCTATTTTTAAGAATACTTACCCAGACACAAATTGTACCAAGCTTGTCAGCTAAGATAGGACAGTAACAGAAATCTATGACTTCAAAGGTTTCCTGTGCAGGAGAAGGGAGGGCCCATAGTTACAGAATCTCTACCCTATTTCACTGTCTCACAGCTGAAGGATTCAGATTCATTGCAGAAAAGTTTAATGCAGCTTTAGTACATAGGTGTCCTGCTGTCTAGAGCCAGTGCTGTCTCAGCCTTCGGTGTCCTCCATAGTTAGAGATTACTATAGTAATACAATAGGTAGTCTTTCTGCTGGAATTGGTTCCTTGCATGTCTAAATTCTCAAGCATGGCCAATTTCTGCTTTTTCCAGTTGGGATTTTATTCAAAAAATCTACTGTAAACATATTGGTTATTGGTCATTTGTCTACTGTAAACATACTGGTCTAGCAGTCACATGTATTGCTAATGTTTGAATTGACTTTATAATATGTAATAATGAGAATTATTACATATTATATCTGCATCTAATATGACTTGTGATATACAGAATAATTTGCAAGAATGACCAGGGCTATTTCATGCTTTAGTGTTCTGACTCCTAGCTTATACTCACAGAATTCTTAGCTTATCAGAATGACTCAGTGAACGGCATGAAATCCTATGGCTTTCATGTTCATAGATACAGTGCCAAATCTATTGTTTGGGGTTTTTTTTGCTTATCAGAGTTGTTAAAGCTGGTATGTTGGAGCTGTTGACAACTGTTGGCTTTTAAATAACAACTGTTGTTTGTATATACAGGGAGAAACAGAGGTTCCCTATGGCAATCGTGCAATTATTGTGAAGTACAATATTGGAGTATTTTATGCATTTATTTTTTAATTACAAGCAGCTAGAAACAAGATCAACATTAGTCCTTGCTTCTGATGTCTTGATAGGAGCTACTGAAATATCACAAACAGTGAATTTAAGTTTAGGCATAAGCATGCAGTTTTAGGTTAAAAAAAAGTATTCAAGTATTTTCAATTTACAGTAAGCCCCCATAATTTTGAAACAACAGAAAAAAAGCAATTCTGATAGAAACAATAGAAATGTCTGTTATTAAATAGTAGTCATAATGTAATCCTTATACAGCCTATCTAAGGTAGAGGAAAGGAAGTAAAAAGTATTTGTTGATGCATAATTGCTTATTGGATTATTTAAGTGATTGGTTCTCATCCAAGGCTGCTTCAGTGTCATTCGTGGTTCTTCAGGTTAGCTCAGTAACACACCAAATTTGATTACTGTGCAGTAAGACTTACAATTTTACAATGAATGCTCTCACTGATTGATGGTTCACTGTACAGGGGGAACCCACTGAGGAGTATATGTTTCTTAATGCAATATCTTTACTAAAAAGAAAGATATTTGGATTTTCTGATTTCAATTACTTGCTGCAGTTGCCAGTGTAGTGCCTAACCTGGCTTTTGCTGTAGATTCCCAGACATTGTGGAGCTGTTTGTGTTTTTTTTTGTTGGTCGGTTTGATTTTTTTTAACCTATCTGCACTTTCTACCCATGAAAGGGTGAGATAACATTAGATTATGTAAACAGCATTAAAAACATTACTTTTTAAAGGAATATCAATCTAATACTTAAAAATGAAAGTCTGCCTCTTTAAGCAATATTTCCTTCGTCTTCGGGCATAGGTGGTAAAAGAACCTGTTGAAACAATGGAATTTAATTTGGAAAATGAATCAGTTTGCCATTGCTGCTGCTGCTTTTTCAGTTCTAGATTTTTTTTTCAGTGTTCTACATGGATTTAGTGAATGAAAGTTATTTCTGATGTGGAGGAGGAGAACAAGATCACTTAAAGGCAGATGTAACTACCCCATCTGAGAAAGAGTGGCAACATGTAACTGGAGACAAGTGTAACTGGAGCCACCAAACTGCTTTCTCCAAGGACCTGTTCATGGCTATGCTTCATTAGTTCCCTATTTAGTAAATACCTGCCCATAATTTGTGCAAAAGTGTGGAAATTAAACTTTTAAGAGAAACCACAGCATCTGACATTGCCATTTTCATATGCATTTTTAAATCATGTAAATATTTTGTTTCATCTAAGGATTTATGGTGTATTACTTCCTCCTTGCACTTTTCCCAGTGCCAGTGTGGGTCCTTCCAAAGGCTGCAGGGAAACACCCGTCCCACGGGAGTCTCTCCCGGGCTACAGGGCCATCCTTGCCGGGGTCTCTCCTCCCCTCCTTCCCTCCCTCCTCCCGCTCTGCCCTCGGGGCTCGCAGGGCTGTTCCTCACGCGGTTCCCCTCCCTCAGCCCTGGCTGCCGGGCAGCGTTGTGCCCTCCCTTGCCCAGGTTTTCCCCGGGGCTCTCTCCTGGCCGCCCGTGGCTGAGGGGCTCAGCCGTGCCCTGCGCTGGGCCCGCTGGAACCGGCGGTGTCCGAGTGGGGCAGCCCTGGATGCTCCACAGATCCAACGTCTGGGCACCTGCACCCCAGTACATGGAAAGGATGGTTTTGTTTGGATTTATGGTGTTGGTTTTTTTATCATTAAACTGAGATAAAGTTTTTATATGATCTTAGAAAGAAAGGAAAAAAATTAGAAAGGGCCAAATTCAAGACAGAATTTTGCCAGCACTGTGGAATACAGGAACCCATGAATTATTTATGTCTGACTTCCCTGTATGTTCCCAAAAGGCTGGTAGTATTTTCCCTGTTCATCTGTCTATGATCATCTAAGATTTTAATTTGATTCTCTCAGGAGCGTGTATATGCTCTGACTTAACAGAATCTCATCTGTGTTTTTGCGACACGGATAGGAAATACCGTTGCTGTTGTGGAAATTAAATACAGACGATTGACTTCTAGTAATTTCTCATCTATGGCATACTCTGTTAAGCTGCTTAGCTTTTCTTTTTCTTCCCATGCTTGCTCTACTTTTCCCATGGTTTTTAGAGCTAAGTTACCATGAGTGTGGTTTAAAAGGCTGTCAGCCAGTTCGTTTTATGAGGGAAAAGAATTGGGGTTGCTTTTTTAGGGAAGGGAAGTCAAAGCAGAAGGAAAGGTACAATGGTCATCATCAGCATGTGGGATAGTGCTTTTTTGAAGACATCTGATGGAATAATTAGTTTTTTTGTGTCCATGCTGGATAGTACAGGAAACACTAAGATTAAATGTATTTATATTAAATAATAAAGCAAGTTTTCTACTGATAAGGCCAGTGGAGCCTGGAACAGAGTGACGTACCTAGAGGAGACTTCGGTGAGGGAGGCTGTGCAGGACTGGTTCTGTGTATTAAATATTCAGAATGACAGGAAAAAAACCTGCCTTATCTAGGAATTTGGTAGTGATCTAGGGGCACATAGGTCCATTTCAACCTTATATTTTGTAGTTCTGCAGTACTGGCAGTTTTAAGTCCCATTAAAACCTGAGAATGTCCAATTTTTTATGTTGAACACTGAGCTAAATTAAAAGTTCATCTCTGAACAGGTGGACTACTGCAAATGTGAGCCCTTGGTGTTTGCTATTGAAACACTGATTCATATTGCTGATTCATCTATGATTTTTTTTTAATCTAACTACCTTCAGTGTAGTAATGTCTCTGTTGCTTGTGAAAACTCATTCTGTGTTTCCTTTCTGTATGGCATTTCTCATACAAATTTATGTAATGAAAAAATGTTAAAGTGTATAATGTTAACAGCTGGATGACATCAAACTGTAGATTCAGAGATACTAGCCTACTAAGTGCCATTGGCTGCAATCTTTCTCCATTGAACAATGTAGTAATAAACTGAACTCATAGATATAGACAATTGAAAATACATTCTCTGTCCAGAAGAAATATTTTAATAGGGACACAAAGCATTCCTTTGAATGTCAGAGATGTTTACTGTGGTTTCTCTGTTTCTAGATGAAGAGGACATGCAGCATGCATTTTTGTGTCTTGGGGGTTTTTTTCCCCTCTTTTAAGATTTGTGTTTAAAAAAACCAAACAAATCAACAAACAAATCCTGAAAACATGCAATGGTTGCAGAATATTAATTACTGTCCAGATTTTAAGCCTTTTTGAAGCAAGTACAGTTTATTGCAGCAGCTGGTTGTATAATCAGATTTTTTTCCCCCCATATAAACTGATACTTGCAAAATTATAGATTACTAAAGCAGTTATTGAAGTGTTTTTTCATGGAAACCAAGTGTTTAAAAAAACTTACTGAAGTTGAGTGGTATGCTAAAAGAAGTTAATAATAGCAGCAGGGAGTTGCTGCCTATATCACATGGATGTAATTGTTTTGAACTCACATAAACTCTTTTTGTTGTATCACTAGCACCGTTTTGGTCACAGAGCAGCTTACACATGGACCATGCAGCCTTGTGGCCTCGCTCAAATGCACTTTAAATATTTTGGAATTTTTGTGCTAGGGCAAGCATTTTGTGTAGTTCTGGACTCCCAGTCTGGTTTACTTTGGGTTTTACCTCCTTGGGCTACTGTTTGTGAAACAGGCGACTCAGCAGATCCTCCCTGCCGGGGGTCAGTCAGCCCTGGGGGAGCATGGAGATGAGCTAAGAAGACAAAGGGGCTTTTTCCTGAAAGCTTCTTCGCCACTGCAGGGAAAGCAGCCCTGCAGCAGGGGAGCTACTCTCAGCCAATGCATCTGAAAGTATTTAGCGGGCACCTCATTCACAGCTCTTGTGTTTCCTCCCACCCCAGTGCAGTCTTGGAGAGGCGGCTCCTTGAGCCTCATGCTGTTGTAGTTCCAGGCACAGGCTGGGAAGCATGGCATCCCACCACCTAGAGTGAGCGTATGCAAGTGTGGTAGGACTGCTTCACGTGTCCTTACCAATGTTCCTGGATCCTGTGGATACTTTCAGACCTTATAGGCTATGGAGTTAATAGCAAGGAGTACTACACTATAGTGTTTTCTGCAAATATCTCTCTACAGAATGAACTATTATGCTACAAAATCAATTAATATGCCATTTGTGGTTTTTTTTTTCAGGTAAATAGCCACACGAAAAGGAAAATTATTTTTATTTCTGTTGTGATATTGCAATTATTAAAACATGTAGCTTCTTTAATTAAAATGATATAAAAACACATTCTTCAATATATAAAATAAGCTACCCTGAAATTTAGGGAGATTTTCCTTATGAAAAATAGCTGGCTTTTTTATAAATAGTCTTTTGTTTTCATCTTTTTGTCTTGCATATATATACTACTGTCCTAAGCTTCAGAAAGCTTTCAAAAAAGGCTACCCAGATGGGCTGAATGTCTGTTCTTGGGCAGCACTGTGGCTTCAGAGCCAAAGCTTTATAGAATGTCATCTCCCCTTCTTTTAGAGCTCTAATTTCCATGGCAGACTGATGCAGGGGTGCTTTATCTGGGTATGGAATTTTATATTTGCTTTTACCATCTACCCTTTCCCATTCTTTTCAGTCTGCTCACTTCTTCCACAAAAAGTTATATTTTGTATTTTAGCAGAATAGAGCCAAGGCAGGAGTTCTGTTATTGATGTGAATGGTGAGTGCTGTGCACATATGACCCCTCTCATGACATCCCTCTGAATAACCCCACTGGTCCTTAGGAGGAACATCCAGCTGGCAGCCTGTGGGCCACTTCTCTTCCACAGAATAATTCTGGCCAGCTCCCACAAGAACATAACCATGCAAGCTGCTTTCCTGCTCCTTTGCTTCTAGAATGTGACACGATGTCTGCCTCTAGAGATGTGCCTATAGTGATATTTAAACAGAGATACTGCACTACAGATAAATTATTCCACAGTCACATCACCATTTTGCTCTCTAAAAAGAAATGCCTTCAAGTGCTGAGATTCTTCTCTTTCTTTTTTGGTAAGAGGTCTCAAAAAATAGCTTTTCAGAGTGGTGTGATGTTTTTCTCAAAAATACTCTGACAAAATGTTGTCAAAATCACCTTCTAGACTAGAAGAAAGGGATTGTTTGTTAGTTACCTAAGCTTAAAATATAATACATGTTAAATAATCAAGTGGGTTAGTAAGTCAACACTAGATAATTTGTATTTCTCTCTTGTATATTTTCTTAGTTTTCTCTTTGCAAAGCATTTCATGATTCATTACTTTTACGATACTGTAATTTTATGCATGCTGCCACTGGAATACTATACAAAAATTACAGCTGTAAAATATTTGAATTCTCGCCAAATGTACTGATGGTGAATATTTCAGAGTAAGACTGAATTTAATATTTTGTTTTATAATTAATTTAGAAATAGTTTTACTTTTAAATAAGCCATACATTCTATAGTACAGAAGTATATTCTACAATTTTTTTACTTAAATGAGTGGTTTTATTTTTATAGGTATATGATTTCTGATATTTATCAGGTTTATAATAACAAATTCATTGTTTTATTTCTCCATAAACTGCAGAAACTATGCCTGTTCCAGAACAGCCCTCGTCTTCTGACAAGACAAGTTCCCTTAGTCCTGTGTTGAACACATCCAATGGCGATGGCTCTGAAACGGAGACAACCTCTGCCATTCTAGCTTCAGTCAAAGAACAGGTATGCAAGTCATGCATCTGCAAGCTAGAAAACAATAATATGATTTACTGGTTGTTTTTTTTTACAAAGATTTCATAGGTGGTACCTGAATAGTTCACAAGTGCATATTGCAAAGAGTGTTATGTATTTCTTCATGCATTAGTATACTTCTGTATAAATTTAATATTATTTAATTGAAATGCTTGTAATAGTCTGCACTTTCACTCTTTACTGTGGATGGCAGTTTTCAGATATCTCTCCTTTTCTTGTTGGCAGTCTGCATGTGGAGTTACAGTATACAGGCATGGCATATAAGAGCTATAGACAAATGAATAGTTGTGGAGAAGATGTGTTATCCTAGACTTTTTAAAGGATTTGTAAGAATTCAGAGATTTTAATATATAACATATACACGTTTTTGGGGTTTTTTTGTCTGTGAGATTATTTTAGGGCAAAGTTGGATAGTGATAGAGGTTTTCAGCTCTGGATGATTAAACCCAAAAGTATTAGAAATTTTTGAAAGAAAGGTTTTCAGAGTCATTCTCAGCTTGATGCTAATAAGACAGGTTTGGACATTTTAAAGTAAATTTTTGTGGGCTGAGTGTCAGAGATTTTGCCTAATGCCTTAGGAGGTGGTTAACAACTGCATCAACATGTATCCCAAAGAGAGATATTAAAGATGGCTGCTTTTAGTCAGCTTTTCCTTGCTGAAGGTGTCTAAGTTGGTGTTCACTTGTAAAGTTCACTTGATCTTTACCTGCCTAAGACATTCACTGTGTCTTTAGTTAAAATAATGCATGAATTCAGCTTATGATATATAACACCACTGGAATAATAGCTGTGGAATAGCAGAAATTTTATAAAAATTGTAACATTGTTCTTCATGGGGTTTTATGCTACATACCAGTTCTCTCTTTTGGGTGGTAAAGGTTAGTCATAGTTTCTATTCTGAAAACAGGATTGCAAGAAAGAAATGTTGTAACATGGAGTTTTGTCTTGAGATTTACGTTGCATTGTATTGATAATGTCCATGGTTTAGATGTTTGTATGCATATTCTCTTCCACGATAATAACATGACTTGGGCATGTATTAGTGTTTCAGCCTGTGTTACTGTATTATTTTATAGACAAATAACTGCCTTAGGTGATGTTGAAAAAATGTACAGGGAAGTTACATAGGTAACTGTGTTAAGATATGTGTTAGAATGTGAATCACAGTACTGAACAGTGAGAAGTACTTCTCCGGTGTTGGATATTGTGATGATTGCTGGTTTATGTCTGGTCATGTGTTTTGCAAGTGCACCTCTCACCCCCATAAATCAATGAATTGAGTACAATCTGTGCTGAATCCAACAGATGAAAAATATTTTAAGTGGTAGAATATTAGCAAAGTTATTTCTGATTCCTGTGAACCACAGCAAAAAGGAGCCTGTAATAAAGGAGTTCTGCATTCTCTTATCACCAAGAATAGCCGAGCTACCTAACCTAAGGTACTGCTGACTGAAAAGATAATCTCTTGGATTATTGCAGTTCAAGGTACCAGAATTTTACAGGTGTTCTGCTAAGTGAACTTCTTTTTTGACAATTATCTCTAGTCAGACCTATCTTGAAGCTGGAAGACTGTACTAAGCTCAAAAATGAGACTTCATTTTTTTTTTTAAATATTTGACTGTATTTCTCAGAGTAAATGGTGACTTCATTAAATTTGACTTAATGATACACATTTATGTTCAGCCATATGTTCCCAGTCACTACTGGGAAAGCCCTGTAACTCTAATATTCATCTATTTTACAGTGAAGATTTGAAACAAAAATAATAATAAAAAAACACACAACAAAACCCTAACCTACTTTTGGATTTTTCCTTTTCCCCACAATACTGTGAGTTTTGACACACTTCCATTATTTTAATGTTCTGTTGGGGAAATTCTAGGTAAGGCTTCCATCTGATTGTTCAAAGGGGTAGTCCCCTGCTTTACTGCGTGGTATGTGGTTTTGCTCTGTGTACACATTTATTATAGCCAAAGACATACCTAGTATTTTAGAAGTATAAATGGATACAGTTGTTCAGAAGTACTGCTAATAATAAAGGTAAATTTATTAAGTTCGTAATTAAGGTATATTTCAACACATCAAGTATGTTGAATTTTCTTCATCTGTGCTGATGTTTGGCTTTAAAAGGTTTCCTTGCATTTTTTAACTCTCTAGGAACACTTGGGGTAACTTCATGTGTTACTTCTCCTAAAATAATTACAACACTGTCTTTGAGTGATAGCAGTAGAGTAAACTGTGTTATTTATGATACTGATGACTGTAAAAGGTATTTGCAGTCTTTGAAGAGGGCAGGATACATGAAAGGCACAGAGAAGTAGTAATAAATGTTGTATGTATTTGCTCTACTTAAATTTTCTATGTGAAACATAAATGATTAATTCAGAAAACTCATTGTTGTGCTTAATTGGTACACGTATCCCTGTGCTGTCCGATTTTGAGGAACAGATTAATTTGGTCTAAAAAACTTACTGGGTCAAAAAATTGTGCTTGATATGTCAAATGTAAAGTGGCATACATGATTGTAATGACTCAATCAGATGATTTAGCCACCTGCTTTTCAAGCTGAGGATGTCTGTCAAAATAGAAATTAAAACCTGTATTTTGTTGTTGAATAATTAAGTTTATTTTGGGAAATGAAATTGTGGAACACCTTGCTTTAAAGTGTAAGCTATTTTATTTGTGTTTTAACCTCTGGACAAGTGTGCTGATTCACTTTTGGGTTTCAGACTTTACAGATGCAGTTGAGAAGTGATAGATACAGAACATGAATCCATTTTTTATTCCTTGTTGCTAACTTTCTGAAGTTAACAGGCAATGCTGGATGGAAGGTCAGAATCATATGGCATATGTCTAAGAAATCATGAGATGCCAGGCAGTAACCTTTGGCTTAGCTGTTTTCAAGCAATCCTCATGAAAAGGAATGATTAATAACTTCTGTGAAAGTTAAAGTTTTGTTTTGGGGTTTTGTTTTGTGTTGGTTTTGTTTGTTTGGCATTTTTAGACACTATCAAGTTCTTGAAAGAGAAATCATCAAGTAGTGTTAAACCGATAAACATATTTCAGTTTTCCATGCCATATAAAGTGTACAAAGATAGATTTTTTTAGTTCTTGTGATATACTGGCAGACATATTTGTTCCAACGCTTCATAGATTTTAGAACACTTAAGTCTGTTTCTGTTTCTGCTTTGTCATCTGTTTTTGTATCTGTAAATATGGGGAAAAATTTTCAACACAAAAGTGAGATATCACTCAAACACTCTGATTTGTGAGAACATGTGATGGATACAACTACTTCTGCAAAAAAAAGAATGATGTGTTTCTGATTGGGAACTTCCACCTGCAAAAGAAACTTCTGACTCTACTTGTTAAAAAAGGTCCTGGAATGAGAGCTATTGATGATGCTGTTTTGAAGGTAGAAATAGCTGCTGGGGAACCTTTTGAGTAAATATGTATTGAAGCTGATGCTTTTCCTGGAAGTTTCCAGACATAAATGGTTCACAGTACTTTGGTTCTTGGCATACAGAAACTACTCCCTTGGAAGCTGAGGAGGATTGTGATGACCTAGCAGAGGCTTGTTTTGGCAGATTTTATTTTGAAAAAACACTTGCAAAACATGAGATAAATTAATTCCCTAAGAGTGAGATCCATCTTGAAGTATGGACAACTATATTCAACTCAGAAATTGTATCTAAAAATACAATTGTATCTATTGTACCTAAAACCTTTGTTTTAGGTTCTTTGGGACTCTAGATTCTTTAGCATCTTAGTAGTGATCTATTTCAGAGAACAGCTTTCCCTTTCAGAAAACTTCTGCAAAGAACATGTTGTGCAGTGTTTAATATTTCTTTTGAATCCTTTTATATATACCTATTTCAAATAAAGATACTTGTTTCCAGTTGCATGTTTTCATTTCTGTTTTTCCTCTCCAGAAAAAAGTTTAGACTTCCAGGTTTTTTGAATATTTCTCACACTGTTTAAGTAAGTAATATGTTCTTTAAGTTGTATTGCTGATTCCAGAGAAAACAGAAGTCTTTGGCTTTTTTGTTGCTGGGGGCTTTTGGTTTTGGGGTTTTGGGTTTTTTTTTGTCTTTATAAGACTTGTATTTTTTTCTAAAGTGACTTACGTTACTTTTAAATGTGTACTGGTTTCTATCCATTAGAAAGAAAGCTACATTTTGGTCAAGAAATTCTGACTCAAAAGAACACTAAAAATCACATTCAGGCAATAATTACTAAGGGTTGTAATGGATGTCAGTATTAAGTAAGGGTAGTATAACTGACTTAAGTAAACTTCTATGTTATTTATAAGTACTCTTTGGAAACAGGGCTATGTATGCCATGTACATCTTACATATGTAGATGTAAGTAAATCTGCAGATAGAAATGGCTGTAGAAGTTGGAAAATTTATTTTCTTGGTTTTTTTTTTTTCCTCTGTCAGATTGTTTCCCCTTTGTCTTTATATCATGACTGAAGTTTTAGAAAAAAATCACATACCTAGATGGAACTTTCAGTTCAGACAATTTTTTTGAGGCTTTAAGTCCAGAAGAGACTTGTGAAATAAATTATCGAGTCTGACGAGCAGGCCATGACATTTCATACAGTTACCCAAGTATTGGGCTCCAAATCTGATCACAGAATGACCTATGCACTCTTTTCCCAAATATAATCGATACCATATTATAATACATATATTCAGCAAAATAAAATCCCATTCTGCACTGTAGGAACCAGTAATTACTCTATTAACATTAAGTATTTGGCAGGTTTTTTAAATAGGTTCAATTATGATATATTCATGTCTTGCTTCCCCTCAACCAGCAGGCTCTATTTCTGCCTTTAAAAGTTTTAGCAGCTCTATTTCAAACCCATGCTAATTATATTCAATCAATATATATTTCTTTCATAATCTCTCTAAGTATCATGCCAATATATTAACTTCCTTAGTTATAGAACTCTTTTTTTTCCAATCAGGTTTTAAAATATTCCCGAGAGATACTCCTCTTCTGTTTTCATTAATATATTGATTCTAGACAAGAATTAGACTTGGCTGTTTGATGTGCTTTGAGTAGCACAAGTCTGTTGAGTGAATGTCATGCTTCCAGTTGCTGGATGGACCAACTCATTATTGAAATACAAAGCTTTGGAGTACAGCTAGTGCTTCTCAAATACATCCTTGAGTTGATGGGTATTGCTTTTGAGATGTACAATCCCACTACTGGAAATGGCAAGTTGAGAGGAGAAGTTTTGAAAAGTGCCATCACAGTGGCTGCAGAAGAAGAAAATAATTTAATATACTTACTACACACAGTTTTCTATAGGATTCTCAAGTTCTTGATTTAATCTGGGACTGGTTTCACATAGCTTTTTGGAGTAGCCATGAGCATATTCATGCTGCTTCTGTGGAAACAGCAGTTAACAAGAACAGAGACCAAGACAAGCCTATTCAGAGCCCTGTATCTTTTAAGTCATGATGAAGGCATAGTAGCCATTATAGTTTCAGTATGAAGAAAGAAAAAATTATTTCACTGATAAAAGGTTGTGTTGATAATCCAAAATATATATTTCTGGGATTGTTTGAAATGAGCTGGCAGTGGAAAGGTTCCTGTGAAGATTTAGTCTGATAGAAGAGTATTGAGGCAATATATCTTCCCAGCAAAACCATCTTTGAAGAGAGGGAAGAAAATGCTAATTATCTGAATAAAATTAGAGTTAAATATGATGCTATTTTGACTTACAGTAATGTTAAAAAATTAATATTTCAAAGCCAAGAATTTCAGAGAAGCGGGATAGAATGCCACTTAGCGACAGCACAGTCTAATGCTAATTTAAAGCAGTAATAAAGACCATCATAAAAAAAGGCAAAATATCCATTCTTATCATGTAGCCAATATATGAACATTTTTCTGGTGATCCACAAGCGCTTTTGCCTTAGCTTATTTTTTTGTCATTAGAGGAAGGATTTCAAACTTGGAATAAAGATAGCCTATGAAAGTAATAATACTGATCTCATAGTCAAAAGGCTTTAAATTTTAATATATTAAATGTCTAACATTTTAACATACTACATTTATAACTTTTTAATATCATTGCTTACTTTCTCTCTCTTCTATTACTCATTGGGGCCTTTTTAAACATAAAATGTTTTCACTCCTAAACCCAACTCTTTTAACCAGCAGTAGTGGAAGACATTCTTGATTTCACCTTAAAGTCATTTGAGAAAGTGATCTAACTGAGCTTAAAATACTTAGATGGGGCATGTCAAGTTGTGCCTTTTCCTGTACTGATGCATCTCTCTCTGTTGTACTGACAAACAAGTCCTTATGCAGCCATATGGGGAATGCTGTTGGGGAGCTGAGCAAGTAGGAAATACGAAAAGAGGAAATGGCAGATTTTTGCTATGGAAGTTCAAGTGTGTTGCTTTCCTTTTTGATGAAGGGCGGTTGGATCAATGTGCCAACTTGTTTTCAAGTATTGGGCTTTTTTAGCACAGCTACTGTAAACATACACTTCAAACCATGAGTTTAGTCAACTTTTATGTAGTGTTTGGAATGATTCAGAAAGTCCAACATAACATGGCTATATAAGTGTACAGGGGAGCAGAGGCTTGGGGTTGTCTCCCCCAACTCTGCCCCTCTTCATTGTCTAAAAGCAAGTCACAGTCTTTGTGTTCCTGAAACTTAGCTATCAAACCCGTTTTCAGTATTTTTCTCTTTCTGTGGTTGAATTAAGTAATATCCATCAACAGTAATTTTCATTTGCATAGAAAAAGTTTGAGGCTTTGAGTGCCATGGCTTACAAAACCAGCATACTAGTTCTACAGAGAAAATAAAGTGCAGCTAAAAGACCAAAGTATGAACGCTTCAGTTAGTTTCAGTTGGTTTTGTTTCTTCTGTCTTCTCTGGAAATGAAAGTAAAACACTAAAAGCCCTTTCCGTATTCCATAGTGACCCTTTTCTCCTTTAAGTTGTCTTGCCAGTACTTTTCATGCAACTTGTTCTTGCAACTTCCATTTTGAAAGGGAGGTTTCACAGAGATTTAATTTTTGTAATCTTTTAGCATATTTGGTTCCTTTTATGGCATTTTGAAAGCTTGACTACTTCTATTGTGTTTGCCTATCTGTTTCTGTGTGTTTTCTCACATGATGACATTTTCTACTCTGGATGCCTTTGCTGCTAAATGAAAGCATATGTTCCTGGACAAAGTTAAAATCTTGTGTATTCCTAGAAAAAACTATTTAAGGGACAGTTGAATGCCATGCATGATATATTTTGATAAGTTACAATTCTGTTTATCCCCATACATGAATACTAGAACCCAGCAAATGCTACTGTAAGTTTAAACTTAAGTCTGACCCTGAGTTAAGGTGCATTACTACCCAAATAATCTTAGCTTAGACCGGGAGTTACATAGTTATGATAACAATAAATCAGTTTAGAATCACACAATAAATTGATCTCAGCATGTGGGGCATATACTTCTCTTTTTTATCTCCTCTGTGATGAAAATGCATTTATCTGACATTTCTCCTGTCAGAAACTTTTTCTATAGTTGCTTCTGATGCGGACATTGCCAGTGTAAAGGGATAAAAGGTCAGCAAAGAACATTATTCTTGATGAGATGATAGCAGCTGAAGTTTTGAAATATCTTTTCTAGGATGGTACCTTTTTTTTGTTATTGAGACCTTGTCATAGTGCAATACTCTTTGACCATAACATTTTAGATATTCCACATGTGGAGGACTTTTTAATGTATAGTACAAAGTTCAATTAATTTGACATTACTTACAGTTACAAGTGATTTTGACTTAGCACATTGACACAACAGTGCACTCAAATCACAATTGAATTAGAAATTAGAGTTAGTGGAGTAGAGCAATTGCATGATACAATTCACACAATATAAATGTGAATTATCAAGAATATGGTGAGCATCCCCCAGTCACCAGAAAGGAATATGTTTGCTGAAGTCAGATGAAGGCCACAATTCTTTTCAGGTTTCTTCTGTTTGTTGTTTGTTTGTTTTTGTGGGTTTGTGGTTTTTGTTTGGTTTTGTGTTGTTTTGGTTTGCTTTGTTTTTTTATTTTTTTGTTTTATGGGGCTTAGCCACATGTATGCTCTCCATACTGACCTGGGTGAGTTATTTATAGCCATGGCATCTCTAGGGCCAACGTGGTGCACCAGCTCTTTTCCCTTTATGCCTGTACTGTGCTGCTCTGCCTTTACTCTTGAAGGCCACTGCATCTCATCATGTTAGTGACATTAAATACTTTGCTCTACAGAGAATGACTGCTTGATACTTCTATCTCCTGATCTATCATTTTGTAACAAATTAGCTGTAGGCCCCTGCTCCATTACAAATGTTCCTGTTACAGCTAACCAAGTAAAACAAAGCTGCAGGCAAATGAAGAAAAGTTCAGACAGTTAAAGCCTGGCAAGGCTCAGTCCTGAGGTCTTGCAAACCTGATACAAAGCTGAGACGTTACTTGGTTCATTAAGTGCTCCATGTAATTCTTATAAAGCTATCCTGCAAGATCCCCAGTGGGGACCTTATTCCTTCTTCCATCACTCTCTGAGTTCAATAGAGTGAGCTGTCCTGTGGGCCTGAAGCTGAAGATTAGCAACCACTGGAGAGTGAGGCTGGTCTCCCAGGAGGTGTATCCCATCTCACTCAGCCCTCTTGCCTGGAGTCTGTGCTGTTGCACTGTGAGTTCATTGTGTGTGGGATGACAGGAGGCAAAGTCACTTACTGGGGGCATGGCTGGGCTCTGCAGAAAAGCATAAAACAATAATCTAAATACCTATTACAGTTATATGAGTGAAATTTACTTTAATTAGATTTATAAAATCATAATTTACAAGCAAATGCAGTACATATAGGAGTTATGCTATTTTAACCAGAAGCTAAAACTAGCTAAAACTAACAACCCCTAAAACCAGCTTTGTTTTGCTGTGAGTCTACATTTCTTTCATTCAGGGACAGGCAGTTAAGCAAAAGCATAGAAATACTTTGCTGATGTAGTCAGTTTGTCTAAAACAAAGGCACCCTTGGGTTTCCCTTGGCAGGGAGATGAGTTTGGCTTCCTTTTCAACAGTTGAGATCAATCATGTCATTATTCTCCCCTGAGCCTTCAGGTCATGTAGCATCTATTTATCTCTTCAGAGCATTCCTTCACTGTGAGTGTGTAAGGCGCTGTGTGGGGTGGGGGCGTCTTTGATCTGTCATAGCTCTTTGTCCCCTTATTTTATGTCACATGATATGAAATCTTGTTTTCTGGTGTGCAGAAATTTACCTGTTGGGATCATAATAACTTGAGACATCCAGTTTTGTAAGTGAAAACCTGCCACTGGTTATCTACTTGACAGCTTACGGAAAATACTTCTATTTTTATTAGTTTTTTCAGTCTGGATTGTAACATAGCAAATAGCTGCTTGTAGTCTGTTTCCTTAGTTGTGAGCCATACTTCTCAAATTTCATCTCTGTTCCTTTAGTTGCCACATTTGTTTTTCCTGGAGTCCTCAAAAAGCATTATTGTTTGAATTTTTCAGACAGTCCCATATCTTATGCATTGCAAGTACTTGTCTGTCTTGAGCTTTCCTTCCTTGGGTATCTAGCGCCCTCCAACATAATGATCTGACTAATCCAGAATGACATTTTGCTGCTTAGTGGTATTCCATCACTCTAACCTGCAATTCATGTTGCAGTGTTATCCCATGGTCATGATTATCCATCTACCCCAACAGTAACACAGTGAAATTATGTGCCTTACTGTGTAAATAAGATTTAAATTGAGCCTTTTGTATACCATTACGAGCCTCTTCATTTAGGAAATCTTTTAGTTTATGTTCACATTGCTAGGCAATTTGCAACAATTTTTTTCAGTGAAAAATGCAAAAAAAAAAGCATAATGGAAAAAGTTTCTGACTTTATCACTTTTATATATTTCATAATCTTCAGCGTCTTGATGTAAATAGGTAGATTTAAGAATTGTACTGTATGTTGCCTTGAAACTGTTTTTTTCACCCAATCTGATTCCAGCAGAGTAAAACATCTTGGTAAAATCCTGTTTGTATTTTTAGTGTATTGTTATTTTCTGAAGTACCTCTTTGCTTTAGATTTTACAGTTGGTATCTCTGGAAAATAGTATTTTTCTTTTTCAATGTAGTTTCAGATTGGGTGGGGTTTTTCCTTCTTTTTTTTTTTTTTTTAATTTATTTTTCCTGTACATAGTTAGAACCATCTTTGTTCGCCTCACTGTCAATCTAGGTCATTAGTTGAAGCTTTTGTTGACAGACCTCTTGAGGGTAAGTATATCTGATGCTAAAAATAGGCCTGATTCTTCATAATAAGTCAGCAGATTCACTTGAAAATTCTCAGTTTTCTACTAGGTCTGATGAAATGGAAGATCTACTGCATTCTTCTGTCAGTCAATAACATAATTTTTAATGAATTGATATCTTCAAAACTGTGACATTTCAGAATTTAGTAATTTTGAATTAANCAGAATTTAGTAATTTGGAATTAATACAGGATTAATAATTTTTTTCAGAAGAGTAAAATGGGCTCCTTAAATGATCCCTTTTTTAATTTTATTTTTTAAAACTTGTGTTTTTATTTCACAAAGCATTACTTGCACATAAAAACCTGTTCCAACACAGTTTCTGCTGTTCTGTTTGTTCCAGGTCACAGAAAATAGAGGATACCATTTCTCTTACCATATGTTTTCAGTGTTCTGTGCTGTGGAAATAGATGATTCTTCGAATTAGTGTTTTGTTTGTTACTGTACCACAAATTGTGGCAGGGACCAACTAAACAGTATGTATTCTTATCACAGAGTAAGGTAGTCACCTGGTACAACTCCAAAATGGTTGTTCTACTGGCATGATTTTCAGGCATGTAAAAAGCTGGGATAGGTTTTGTTTTCTGTATGGCTACAACCACAGGAAGGCAGTTGGGTGCAGCTCTGTCTGCAACATGTGCATTGGCACCTTTCTGAAACCTTTACTGTTATATATGATGCTTCAGCTGCAAAAAAACCCCAACATTACTTTCTGGACTTCTCCATGCTTCAGTCTGTAAAGATTTGTCAGGACCCCACAGCCTATGTGCAGCACCAGCAGGCCCTTTAGGGGTTTGTCATGCTGAGATTACGACAGACTGTAGAACATGAGCAGTTGTCCACAATAAATTTCATAGCCACTCAAACTGAGGTTTGACACAGTGCCTGTTTGCTGATTCTGAATAAGCAGTGCTGCTGTTGGTGTACTGTTACCTGCCAAATGCACTGTCAGACATAGAAATAGAAATTAATTGATAGCATATGCCACAGTGATGTCTACCTAAATGTAGAAGAGCTAAGGTAATGACTTAAAAAAATATCCTTTTCTCTTCACTAATACATGAATATTTGAAGGCTGATGGTAAGTCTGCTAAGCACTTTCCATTTAATTTTAGAGAAGTGAACTACAGTTTATTCCTCAAATGTGTACAAAGGTAAAAAGAAATGAAGAACTGCTTTCTGCACCAGTTGTGTTTGGGTGATATGCAACCATATTCCCATATTTGGCATGAGAAATTGTCCTATACTTAAAATCTTGCTAGGTTGTTTCAATATGTGTGTGAGAGAGCAAGCACCATTGCTGCTGTAAGGTAGTTTTAGTGCACCTTGGTTTGCTAAAGCCATAACTAATTACATTTCCTTGATGTGTTCAGAATGAAAGGATTTAAAGAAATCTGTTTGGTTGTCATCAGTTTAGTCTAAACAAAAACCAATATTTTTCCTCCCTCCTCTTTTCATCTTTTCGTCTTTTTTGTCTAGGGTGAGATTCATGTGAAGCTCTTCTCAGTTTTCCCCACCACATTCAGTTTAGCTTCTGATTTTGTTGTGTTGACAAATGTGTCTACTACCTCTCAGTTTATCTGTAATCATGCAAAGAGCTACATTGTGGTTTCTTACACTAAATTTGAATGGTGTATTGTGTCCCTTTTTTTGTTGTTGTTGCCTTTTATTCAACAAGATAGGCTGTTAATCTGTAGTTAGTTATAATGCAAGTATAATAGGCATAGTTAATATCTTTTACAAGGCTAACAGTTAAAGGGAAAAAATATGCAAGCTTTTCTCTGAGTCTAACTTAGGCACCTTAATGTTTACCCTTTTTAATTTTAATTTTAACCTTCTCATTACAAGCCTTCCCTGATGTGAAGAAGTCATATGATGATAGATGTTGATGTTCTTCTGATTCATTTGGTAGAATATTTTAAAAAAATATATATATATTGTAGTTTCATGAATCTTGTGTTGTTCATATACCTGGGCATCATTGATGGACCTGCACTGTTTGCACAGTTCATGCCTGTATGAGTACAGTCAGTGGCTCCTTTGAGTGTAGCAGTGCACATGTATGCATGCAGAAAAGTAAAGTCTTTTAATAAAATAGTGTGAATTTGTATCTCTTGTGTTCTGCATTTTAGAGATTTGTGAAGATTTCTGTTTTGTGGCACTTAAGTTTGAATGGGGTTTTTTAATTGACTTTTTTGATCCTTCATTACTTGAAAATGGAAAAATAGGCATAGAGGTTGTTCAAACTCTCATCAGTGATTGTGGTGAGGGAGGAATGGACTGACTTAAGGAAAGTGTGAATCATCAGGTTCACATTGGAAAGGATTTTGTTAACATTGACAAAGATGCAGAAGTTACTCAAAGTAAAATAATTTTGATTTTAATTTGAATATTATTGACGTAGTCCTTCCTAGTTGACTGTGTTTATTCTCCAAACTGATGTCAACAGTAAGCTGAGGAAGCACAGACTGGGTATTGAGTGGGCTGAAAATTGGCCAGACTACTGTACTGAAAGGGTAGTAATCAATAGCTCAACCAGTTAACAGACAGTAAGAAGTGAAATACCTCAAGGGTTGATTCTGGTACTCCTGCCATTCAGTTCTGCAGTGATTTGGATGACAGAAGTGAACAGAATGCTCCCTCAGCAAATTTATGAATGATACTAAATTAGGGTGATGCTTGGAAAGCCAAATAAAGCCTCAGTCTTAAATTGTCCTGAGACCTTGAGTGAACTGAGGACTTAGCCAATAGGAAACTCACGTATTTAAAAAGAGCAGACTAAAATTCTGCATCTGAGGTGAAATAACACCATGGCTGGGAAGCACCTGGCTGAGTCACAACCCTGCTGAAAAGGACCTGTGATTATTAAGAATATCAAGCTGAGTAGGAACCAGCAGTGTGCTTTCGCTGCAGACAAAACTGTCTGTGTACTGGGCTGCATTAGAAGGAAGGAGAAACATGTCTAGCAGACTGAAGGAAGCTGTTACCACCCCTACTTGGAGCTGACGTAGCTGCTTCTTGGACAACTGTGTGTCATTGTGATAACCTCCAATACAGAGGAGATGTTGAGAGACTGGAAGTAATCCAGTGGGGAGATATTAAACTTGTCAGAGGCCTAGACCACATGATGTGATGGGAGAGGTTAAGGAGCTGGGATTTTTAGGGAGCTGGGTCAGGTGAAGAGGAGGTTAAGGAGTGGCCTTAGGTTAGCCCACAATAACATCAAAAGGTGTGACAAAGATAATGGCACCAAACTTTTTTCAGTGGTGGTATATAGTTTAGCAGGGGGCAATAGCCATAAATTGTAGCTTGGGGAGTTCAGACTGGGCACAGGAAATTTTTTTATTGTGGAGAGGATACCATTGTAATGGAAGAGGTGATCAGAAAGGCTGTGAGTTTGATCTTTTCCATTCAACTACATAAATCCTGATCTGGTGTTGTAAATGATCATATTTTTAGTGGGACATGAGACTAAGTTGCTTCCAGCCAAAATTTCTGTGGTTCTATAATGATTATATGATAATGTACAATTTTACTGAAATTATAATTTATATCTTTGTGTGTAGAAAATATAATTTGAGAGAGGATAGTGTGCCTTAAAATTTTCCCCCTTGTGATTACTTAACTTTTAGTGCTTTAAAAATAAGGTAGAAACAGAGGATAGCTGATTATTAAAGAATAATCTCATTACTTTTCAAAGTTTATATAAAGTGGTGAGCAATGAAATAGATCAGCCAACAGAACTGGTGGATGAAGGGAAAATTAGCTAACATAGACTGGAATATTGGAAAATTTTGGTAAGACGTAGATTTTTTTTTCCCCCTAGAGATGTCATTAGAGACTAAGTTATTACTTCTCAAAGTCTACTGGACCTTAATATTTGCAAGAGAGAAACATGTGGAAATGAATAAATAAATATGGTGTTTTCTTAATGTTAGTAATACAAAAGTGTAAAGGTAACCTCACATTTAGATCTGATATTCTTTTTGTCAGACTTGGTATGACCCATTCTTTTCACAAACCTTAGCTTTTTTTAAATTTATTATTTTTTTAAAATTTGGAATAGTAACCTTTACCTTTATTTTAGACAGCTTGCATGTATGTGTTACGTGAAGAGAGACAGTATAGGTTGCTTAAGGGAGATAGGCTACTTCTTTTCTGTCAGTTACTGGTGTCAGGTAGAATATCTGGAGAAGAGTAAAATAGGTATGAAAATGATGTTACACACTTTAATATGGCAAAGATTCCTATCTCATGAGGGCTGAACCTTCCCTTCAGAGGATTCAAAGCTAATTCATAGACATCTCCCCATGTGATTTGGACCTCAGGTCACATAAAATAAGGCCAGGCAAGTCAGTTAGACCTTCAGCAGAAAAATTAATCACCTCATAGGCTGCATGTAGCATATAAAAAATTAGGCTGGAAATCAGAGCAAGGTATTCCCAATAAAGGAAACTGAGTGACTTCATGTTGCTGCAGTAAGCTGACTGGCTGTGACTGCTTGATCTCACTGGCACAGAGAACAGTCAACACTTTTTGAATGCATGGTCGGGTCTGCAGGAGACTATTCTTTGTGTTAATCCTTGGATTCAGCAAGGTATTTCCTGATGTTTGTTCAGCTCTCCCAAGAGCTGAGGGCAAAATACAACGTAATAGTTACAATGACAGATTTTAGGATATGTTTTGTTGATTGTTATCTCTGTAATACTGAAGTGATTGGCATGAAAATACATGATTGTTTCAAGTCAGACACAGTTCTTTTAAGGGTTATTAGGGCAAGTTCCAGTGTCAACATGCCAGATGAGGATTTCAGGCAACAGAAGTGTGATTGTGGCCTGGTTTTGTTTCTTTTATCAGACTATTTATACAGTAGTCATATACCAATATCTCTTCCTGCACTTCTTCCTTCTAGGTTAAATCCCAAGAAATCCTTGGTGCTGTAAAGAAAATCTATATTTTAAGAGCTTTTAGTGAGCATCTTGTAGTTTACTGAGGTGCTGTTCAACAGTACTGTTTTAGCTTTTGTGCTTCTCTTAATGAGTATTTTCTTTCAATTTTATACTGTACCCTACTGGCTCCAATATATTTGAGCAGTGCCCAGAAGGGGGTTGTAATAATAATAATATTAATATTAATAATAATGAAGTTTTCAGCAACACCTGCTGCAGCTTATATTGTCTAATGTGCAAGCATTTTCTACAGCAGTCTGTTCATAGTTAAAGTTTACTTTCTTCAATTTCTTCTCCCAGTAAAACTTACTCCCAGTAAAACTGATGTTCTGCATTATCATTGTAATTTCATTGTAAAGCCTTATTGTCTTCACTGAGTTTCTTTAATTTTGGTTGTTTAAACTAGTTTTGCGATGTTGCTCTTGGTTACCATATATATGAATATGGTTTCTGAGTAAGACACTGTGTAGATTTGGATTACAGATGTCATCTGGCATTGTGTTATTTTTTTCAGCAGTTTTTGCTTTTCTGCACTGGTTAAGTCTAGGCCTAATGAAGCTACAGCACAAGAATTTCTATGCAGTTACCGTGTCGTGCCCCAATTTTGTTTCTCTAGTGTGATATAGTTTGTTGTGGGAGGGACATGCATAGTGTGTAAAAAGCTCACTTTTTCTCCATTACCATTTTTTTGCCCAACACAGTAAAATCCTTTCTGAATTGTTAGGACCTCTGGATGCTGTCATGCGATTTTTGAATTAGAATAACTTAATCTTCATTACCTTTGACACTTCCTAGTAAGTTAACACAATCTCCAGAAGCAAGTTGTTCTTTGAACAAGACTTTATCTGCATTCTTATGTAATAGAATGACATAAATAATACACGTGTAGCTGTCTCTCAGTGGCTTGACAGGCAGTCAGTGTCTGGGAGGGCTAATGCTGAACTTGTTAATATGCTGAGGAAGACCTGAGCTGGCTTCATGTGATCATATGAATTCCCCATGGTTTTGAGCCCCTGTAGTTTGCAAAGAAAAGAAATGAATTGCTTCTAGATCCCAGTATGTGTTGAATGGCTTGGTTCTCTACCTGTCTCTTGACCTCTTATCTTTCCATGGTTCCCTAGGTACAAGACTTTATCTTGTTATGTTGCTATCTCCTGAGATTCAATTCCCTAAACTTCATTTTTTCCATGCTCCAAAGTTGCTAGGGTGCCTTTGTTGGAGCAAGCTGAATTCAGCCTTCTGAGCTGTGAAAGGTGCTAAAGGTTTCCAGCTACAGGGATGTTAGAAAATGAAATAGGATAAAAAGAAATTCTATAAACGGAGATCACAAAGCACATCTATTTGTCTGGTTATAGCAAATATGAAATGATCTTACTTTTGGGGCAGGAAAGAGTTATTTGGTTCTTCATCTGACCTTCCTGGCATACTCTTGCTATACTTAACGTATGTGGGAAGTTCTTTCTCGTGTACTTCCTTACCACAGAGGATGTGGAGAACAAACAGTATGATGTAGCTGTCAAATAAGCAGCTGTATTTATGTAAATAGGTAGAAGTTAAATTTTCAACCTATTTCTGTGTAAATATAATTCCAAAAAGGGGACTAATCTTGCGGATCTTTGAGCATAACTAAACTCACCTGAATATATTATAACTAGTGAAGTTACTTGTACAGGTTGTTTGCAAGTTGGCTTTGAAGACTGAGATTCAAAAGAGGTTTAAGTTAATTCTAGAAAATTATGTGAAAGTAGAAAAGCAATTTTTACATAGAAATTTCCAAATGTACATGATGTAATATCCAAACCCTATGTATTTTCACACCAGCTTTCTCTTTTTTTCTACTGCTAGAACTTACTTTCCTGTATGAAAAGTATGCAGGCTGTATTTACATAATTTTTTAAACAATTTCTGAGTACAGCAAATAACCTGTTTGTGAATATTTTGTACTAATAACTCATGCTATATATCTTAAAGTATGTAGTATGCTGTTCAGCTTTCAGAAGGGTTTTGTCTAGCTTTTCACAAATTTCATACTTGAGATGGGTTTCAAGTTTAGGACATCTGTATCTGAGATATGTATTTGATACTTATGAGAATTTGTAACTTTCCTTTATGCATTTCAAAATACTAAAAAGCTGGTAGAATGTTAAAAAACTAGTCCACTGCTGAAAAAAAGTCTAAATACAGAAATTAAATTAGTGCTTCGTCAGAGTTTTGAACTCCTGATATTTCTCTCTTGTTAAAAAGTACATTTGTTTTTGTGTCTTTCCAGGTATTGTTTTTTTGTTTGTTGTTGTTGGGGTTTTTAATTGGGATTTAGGCTTTTTTAACTGTACAAAAACATGTTTGGGTTTTTTCCAGAAACAAGTACTGTTATTTTCTGAAAATGCTCAAAATGAAACGTTTCATAATTGTTGAAATATTCCTTCTTTCTTCCCTTCCCCCCACTTTCTGTCCCCTGACTTTCAAGATAGCATCTTGGCTCCTGACTAATCATCACTTCCCAACAAGGAAATATGTCAGTGGAATGTTTTAAGGGGAATCTAATTACGAATACAGCAAAAATTTAATATTATCTAATTACTCTGCAGAGCAATTCTAGACCACTGGTACAACCGAACTCCAATATGATAAGCAAGTGTAATATACACAGTGAACATTATAAATATTACCAACCGGCTGATAGAAAAGAATTTACAGTTGTTTATTTAACATGAAGATGAAACTATTTTAATGATCTTACTCATTAAATGCATTTCAAAATCTGCACTTAATGAAAACTGCAAGGCTATTTTATTCCTGCTAGTATAGTAGTGTTGTGAAAGAGTGAGAAAAATCCATTTTGTTGTCATGCAACTGCTGTCTGACTTTTCTCTGATTTCTGAATGTTTGCATTCCGTCTTCATTTACTCCTTTTCAAGTTAATTGAATTTTATTAGTTATCACTGCAAGCCAAATGGAAGAAAAAGAGTTGCACAGCTGCAGTGATATGAGTCTGAACTGCAGCATCATCCTTACTTGCAGTAATATGCAAACAGGAAAAAATGAGCTTGATTATAGGTCTCAGGAACTTGGCCAGAATCAATATACAAGTAATTCTCTCAAAACAGAACCATTTTGCACTAGGAGTCTTGAAAAAAAACCCACCCAAAACCCAGAAAACTCCTCTTGAAAAAAGAAACACAAGAAAATATAGATGCTGAGCATTCTTTGTTTTCTGAAGTCAATAAGAAGTGTGAGCTCCTGCTGTATTCTAAAAATTGGGCCAATATGCAGAAAGCTTTATTCATATTTATCTTACTGTAACAGAAGTGTATCTTAATGCACTTTCATTGAGCTTGTGTAATTGTGGCAGAAACAGCTTTGGCTGAAAATTGGTATTGGCTATCACAATAAAACTGTTTATTTTTGTGTACAAAGAAATATATAATTTAAGCTTGCAGAATGAGCCCTTTTGTATTCTGCAGTTAAATAATTTCACAGTATTACAGCAGGCATAAAGACTGGAGTGAGGGGACATCTCTCTAGTGGGGTTGTACCTGTTCAACTACCTGTAATTCATATTTAGTGCGTATTTAGTGAAGCGTGTGTTTACTTTGCACATATTTTTCTACAGTTCCTATTTGTATGCTTACAAAAACTATACCTTGAAGATTTCAAGCTGATTTTCCTTGAGGTTTTTAGCAGTGGTGCAGGTTGACTTAAGAAGCAGAGGTCAAGGTAGCGTTGTACACAGTTAGTGTGTCTTTTGAGAATGGAATTATTTGTAAGAACTCAAAATACACTCTGTACTTTCACACGTGCAGTAGGTCTGTCCTGACTTCTACTTGAGCCAAGACTTGAGTCTTGTTACTTCAACAGAGTCACAGAGTCATGGTGTGGGTTAGGCTTTGCAAATAGCTGATAGAAACATGAAATGGCAAGAATGCTAAAGGAAGACATGGAACTGGGTATCTGTCATTAAGATTAAGTTGTCTTCAGCTTATATAGGCAGGAAGGACTGTATGGTCTGTATAGACACAAAAGGATATAAGATACCTTTACTGTAAAGCCAGCCTCACTTGAAGGTAATGAAAGACTATTTAGCAGTAGAAGAGCTGAGGAGATGTACGGTTCAGAGCAATACATCATATTTTGCCTTCATTCCAAAAAAGTTTTGAAGTTTATAATCAGCTTTTGTCTGTCAGAAAGGCAATATGGAGTCTTAAAAAGATAAAATTATGCTTTCAGTGTTTTCTGGGATGCCAGGTCTGAGGGTATGAAACAATATTTAGTCTTAAAACTATTTTAATTATGTTTGTAAATTTAAGAATTTTCTTCCTTAGCTGTAAGTTTTGTTGTACTGAAAAACTGTAACTATTCAAGCCACTCTTGTTGGATTGGGCATAACACACCAAGGACAGTAAAACAATACATATAAATTGCTTTGGTTGTATTTATACCTAATAGGTGTCTTTTCCAGTCTTGCATTTGTTAAAACAAATGTACTTTTTTTAATCTGATAAAACTAAAAATCAGGTAAACAGTTTTTGGGGCATATCCATGAAGCTGTTACATGAACAGCAACAGTACCTGGAGCAGACATTAACAAGCAAAAGAATTGAGTTCAGTCCCTGTGGGTTTTTTTGTTTCAACACCACTTCTTTAGATTTTGGATAAAGCAAAAGTATAACAGCGTTTTTGAATATATGTTTTGCATTTTTGCACTGGACTTCCCAGAGTGCTACCAATGCTGCTACTAATGCTCAATATCCGGCCTGCTCATTTATGAGTTTACTTGTAAAGAAAGAATCTGTAACAATCGATTACTTGCTTTTTGGTCTAAACTCCTAAGGTAAATAAAATAAATGTTAAGTTTTGTTAGTAGTTTAAGAAACAAGACAACTGGTTGATCAGGCATTTATTCTTCCCTCCTCATGCTTCTGCTAATGGCAGCTTTTGAAACTAAAGAGGACGATTGAAGGAACAATATCTGCCATCCAAATATTTTCAGTATTTTGTTATGGGTTATTTTGGTTTTGTATTTATAATTAATCTTCCTAGTGTCAGTTTCAGTGAAACAAGGAAATATAGTAATAAACAAAAGAGGCATTTTGAAATAATGTCTAAATATTTTATCTTTGTTTTTAGTAAAACATGAGAGTTCGAATTATATTTTCCTGATTTGATTGCAGTTTTTTATGTTCTTGCCTGATGTGCCTGTGTACCCTCCAAGTAAACCTGTCAACAGTTTTTAAAAATGCTTTCCTCCTACCTGTCAGATTTTAATAAGGTGAAAGCTTTCAGTTGCTAAAAATCAATCCTTGTTTATTTGTTTTGTTAGAATAAGAAATTATTCCACTGTAGAAAAAAGGTGTTTGTATTCTCTCACTTGAAGAGTAGGGCAAATTTATTCATACAAAGGTATATAATAAAAATTAAAGTTTACATAGATAATGTGCTTTTGTCTCAAGAGGGGAAAAACAGTGTTGTGTCCTTTTTTTTTTTGTTTTTGAATTTTAGTTTGTTTCAAGTCTTTGAGTAAGACATGGTTGATGCTTCAGTTCCTGTGTGAATAGCTGTTACAGTCCTCAACTCTGCTAGCTAAATCCATTACCTGTGGCTGTTGCTGATACACTGTATGACAGTAAATAATTTAACACTGAGAAGAAGCAAGACACTGTGCACATGCTCCTGACTTCGGGTTACGCTGAGTGTAACATATCCTCTTTTTCCAGTATAAGATAAAGCACCATCTCTTCTTTGGCCAACCTATAAGGAATAGCCATTATATATCCAGGGGGATCAATATGCAGCTGGCTGTCTGGAGGATAAGGATCATTATATTGGCTTACCAATATTTTGAAATATTTTTACTTGAAATTCTTAGTAAGTTTTAAAATATGCCAAAGGGATCTGCATGGTTTGTTTCATCGTTCACACATAGTAGTTTTGTGCATACACTGAAACCAGTATATTTTCTGTCATGGTTCACATATGGAAACAACTGTTTTAATCTTTTGTTGCAAGAAACACTTATGTCACTGTTATATTACATCAAGAAGAATGCGGTAGAAAGAATGTCAATATTTGAACTCTACAGTACTTCTTTAAACTTATTTGGAAAACTAACCAAGTTTTCAATGGCACTGAAAAGTTATTGTAACTTGCAATGTGAGAAACTTCTGCTTCTAGCTCCTACAAGGCTGTTCATTGTAGGAAAGGGAAGCAGGATGGGCTCTTGCCTTGTGCCGCCATAGTGGTGTCTACAGAAACAAGACTGTAAAGATTTCTTTTTCTATATTATGATGGAGAGAATCAGCTTCCTTCAGACAGGATTTTTAGTACCCACCATGTGACTGTTCCTAGATAGGCCAAGAAAAAACCTTTTATTTTGAAAGGCTTTTGTTTAATCTTTCAGATTTTGAATTTAGGAGTTGGCTTTTTCATGCTTTCGCATAAACATAGGCATGTGTTTTGATGAAAAATTAGATTTTTTTTTGCCAACTACCAGAGAGCAAAGAAGGCAGAGGTTTTGGGGAATGTGACAGAAAATAACTGAAGGCTTCCTTTTTTTACCTACCTTTTGTAGTACCTAGGGACAAAGTATGAGAAAAATCTACTGTGTCCCTTTAGGAACAATAACAGTAGGATTTATTATTATTCTTGAGAATTCTTCAGAAAGAATTCTGAAATTCCAGAAATAACTCTTCATTACAGAATCTTAAACTAAGAAATAGCCTATAAAGTTGTCTGAAGTTACTTAATTTTTCGGGACTATTAGAATTCCTAGAATGACTGTTTTCAAGTCTCTCCATTACTTTCTGATGCTTTTAATAAACATGGTCTTCAGTTTAGTGTGCAAAAGTATACTCAGCCTGCCCCCCTTCCCCCATTTTTATCACTGACCTAAATATTTGTATCAGGAGAACACTGGCAGTGACAGCACTGCCTTAAAAAGGCAGTAAATAACACTCCTTATGCCAGGTAGTCAAAGTGATAACTCACACTTGCAAATTCTTGAAATGAAGAATCCATGATGCAGAGACTTGGACCCGGGAGCAGTGAGCAATAGTGTGTACATGAAATGTGGTTTTGGCTTTTGGGGAGCATAAGAATGAGGCATTAT
>VYXB01003576.1:44279-74551 GCA_013397135.1 Pachyramphus minor | reverse complement strand
GTACTTAGCATTGTATGGTTTGGGGGAATAAAGGTTTTTTTTTTTTTTATTGTTGTAGTACCAGTATGTAGTAGTAGGGCCTCAAACTCTTAAGTGGCTTAAGGAATTTTTTTTACAATTTCCAAGAAGTTATGTAAAACAAAATATAAAGGCAATCTTCAATGTTTCTGCTCAATCACTTCCTCTCCTTTAATGGTTTAAATAGTTCAAAAGATAATGCTGGTGTTTGCATTTCATGGCCTATGAGTCTCTAAAAGATTTTAACTTACTGTTTTTATAATGCCCAAAATTCTTATGTCTACAAAAGAGGTTTTTTTTCATTCAGTCTGTTCCACTTTTTTTCAAGTTACAATTGCAAGAAAAGTCTTCTCAACCCTTGTTAGAATTAAATTAAACCATCACTCAGTAGCAAAAGTTCATTGCCCCATCAGAAAATTTGATTTAGAGTGTAATTTGCAATTAAACTAATATTTAACTTCCTGTCAACGCTGCATTTAAATAACAGCTTTATTAGAAATTGTGACAGGCCAGCACAGGTACAGTTTTTAATTTATTTTTCTGGATGCTGTTGTGCTTGTGCAGAAATCTCAAAACCTGAATAAAGTGTCACAACTGTGAAATTTTACATGGGCAGAAAATAAAAGTAGCATAGCACCCATTCAGGATAGACTAGAAAATAATTAAACAAGCTGAAAATGGGTACTGCTAGTTTTTACCAATGCCATTTTACTATTGTTTTATGGAGAGTGATAGACCTCAACCTGTCCAACTTTCAGACGCACAATAAGGAGTGGGGGAATTTTTGAGTGTCACTAAAATGAAAGTATTTGAATTCTTTTTAAAGTCAAAGTCAGCTTAATTCAGCTTAGAAGCAATTTGTGTTGTGTTGGATGGTGTCCTACCCCCAGTGACCCAAACACGTGTAAAGGCAGTGCTTGGTAGTAGTAGCAGGTAGTATAGGATTCTCACTAAGGTAGGGAATGTTCAAGTGGTACTGTATACTCCAGTTGATTCTAATGGTATTCCAGCCCTATGTGAGTAAATGGAAGAAAGAGCAGTCGCCAGAAATATACCCTGTGGTGCAATACTCCATAACTACTAAAATAGTCCTCTAAAGCAGCATACACAAATAACTTTGAGAGATGTTAGTGCAGCATTGAGTTACATTGAAAGCTGAGCGAACACTCACTTTGATCAGAACTGATACATATGAAAACGTGTGAAAATAGAACGGTTCAGTAGAATAGTTCAGGATTTGATTTGTCATGTCATTGCAGTCAGTAAAACTTACATTGACTTATAAAGACTTCCCTTGTTTAAAGAAGTCATGACAAAAAATAACAATGCAAAATTTCTGAGAGAGGGAGAAGCAAATTAGTGAAAACAGGGATGCAAAATGTAGGGTTTCTTACCATAAAAAAACCTCTCTAATAAGTTGTTTTGTTGTGGGGTAGATGTCTCAAGTTGCTTTTGTCTTTAATTCCTTTAAGCAAGAAAACCATGTCTAGTAAAAATGCTGGGTGCATAATGTGTAATGTGAATGAACACTGTAATACCATAGATTTGCTACATATTATTTCTGATCACAGGAAAAGGAGTAAAGTGAAAACTAATTCCAGCTGAAATCTGTGGTCGTGTCATAGTTACAACTGATTAGTAGAGATTAATTTCCTTGTAATACAACGCAAATTATACAAGCAAGTTGGTATTTTGATTTGATGAATGATTCAGTTTGCAATTTTTGTTTTCCCAGCCGCAGCCAGTTCTGCAGGTAGCTGAGACTAAAAAGATGAGAAATTCTCACTGTCTCCTCATTCTTAATTAGTGCATTGAGCCTTTGTGTACTAACCCCTGTAGAGTAAACACTGAAATTTCACTATAGTTTTCCACTTAATTCATTCTTACCTAAAAATCCATGGCATCTCATATTTCAAATAAAATGTACTTTATATAAGTTGGATTTTCACTTTGTAGTCTATTTACTATTTACTATGGGCAGGCTTCACATTGTTCAGATGTTCTTATTCACTGGAATCTCTTTCAAATAACCATATTAAGTCAAGAAAATAGTAAGTATGAAAATCATATCAGCATCTGCCATCACCTCTAGTTGTTCCCCATTACTGTAACTCATGAAAAAAAAAAAAGCTCTTTATTATGGCAGTAAAGACTTATGTATTTAAACCTAGATATATTCTCTACATTTTTCTGGTTTTATACCCTCTCTTTAGGAAATGTTTTGGAGCATCAATTTTCGATAATACAGTCAGTTTCCTGTTACCTGTGATGCAGTGGGAATACCCTGTGTCAGGGTACCCTTGGAAGTGCAGCTGTTCCCTGGAACACCTGTAAAAATAGACACCAGGAAAACTTAAACATACACACATATCCTGGTGACTGCACAGGAGCAGGTTAGGCCATGTGTAACTCAGTGTGTGTTGAACAAGACAGCATAAACGAGTTGGCTAATTCTGAGGTAAATCCTACATTTGTGTGTAAAGCTCCACAGTGCTCTGTGAACCAGAAAAGTTTATTTGCTCACATATGACCTTTCAACTTAGATGGTCTCCTGTACATGCAACGAGGGTGTTCTGATAAATATCTGTGGACGTGAGATTTCAGTTCATCATTAAAGTATCTACTTGTTAATTAAGGCTCAGCTTGGGTATAAGCCACCTTGTTAGCTCTGTTTCAGTGTTGACCATACTAGAGCAGACCTAATCTTTGTAAAGGCGCACTCAAGAAAGTTGACACCTTGTTCTTGGTTCTCATCAATCTTCTCATCAAGCAGCAAAGAGCTGCTTATCTCAGTGCTGTGTGCTGCTGGACATAGTTAAACCTGCCTGTAGAAAACTGAGATTAGTCAGTAGGATGCTTCTTATTTTTTGCAGTTTTAACATGTAAACATGTTCATATCTCCAAAAAGAATACAGCTGCAAATCTCACCTCTGTGTCTAGTTGCTCATGATGCATTGCTGGGAATCAGGAAGACTGGCATTTCTGTAGCTCATAGCTACAAAGCTCAGATGGTGCTTAAGTAGTTTTTGAAAGACTGGAAGGCAGCGCTAATAAGGAAATGTCATGTTGAAATGCAGTTTTCATTATATAGCCCATAGATTTTTGAATGCCTGTAACTTCAAGTGCTTTTCAAGGGGCTAAAATTATTCTGGGCTCTGTTTCAATTTAAGGTCATTAATTTAGAAAGGTTTTTTTTTAAAAAAAAAGAAAAGAAAAAAAAAGGAACACCAAACGTCTTTATTTCTAATTAAGGGGAGATAGTTGGGGTTTTTTAACTACAGTATAAAAAAATAAAACTTTTATTTAAACCTTCTTTCTTTTATGGACTGTGTAAACCTTTGAACAGTAATCATCTCATAAAGGAAACTGGTGCAACTGGGTCTTTCCCTGTAAAATGTGGCACTTTATGAGATATTAACTCTGTAACTATATTACACTGATTTGTATGTAAAAGAAACATTGCTGAAATAGTTTTTGTGAAAAGCAGACAAACCTAAAATACCAGTATAAAATTGAACTGTGAGTTGTGGTTCCATAAATTTCAAGTGTTTCATTCAAAGGTAATTTGTTGTAAAAGAAGTTATACTCAAGCAGTTAGACTTGTAATGCCTACAAATTTAATTTACTTATTGATACTCAGTTTTCTAGGAACAAATGGTAGAACGGCAAAAGCTATGACTATTAGTAAAATTATATTCACTGAATATTTACAAAGTTGTTTCTTCTAGACTGTTGAAAGCATTCTATATAAAATTGTCACATTGTAATATATCCTACATACTAGAAGTTCTTCTGAATGAAATAAAGTTATCTCATCACTTATCTCCTTCAAGGAGTTAAAACACAACCCATAGACTCTCACATTAAATCTATAAAAGTTGGACTCTTTTCCTTACTCAGGTTTACTTTGCTTTAAACAATATTGCATTACTGTTTTGTTTTGTTTTGCTTTATTTGCTAAGAGAATTCTATATGGACAGTACCTCTATTTTTGCTGGTCAGAATAAAGCAAAAACCCAACAAGCAGAGGTACACAGAAGTTTTGTCTCAAAATATTTTTTTTTTTTACAATTCAGACATAGATAGCCATTTCCTCAGAGGTCATTAGCAGCGAGGTGAAAGTTAAATGAGGCTCTTAAGTAAAGTACAAACACTATGGTGGGTGGCGTAACGTGTACGATGGGAGGGATTGCGTAGGCTGAAAACAGTGTAAGCATAAGCAGATTATTTTCTTTATATAGAGTAAGCTGGGTGTTTCAGTCATTAATTGAGTGCAGCCTTCAAGTAAAACTGTCTAAGTTTGGAAGCGGTCTTCGGAGAAGGGAAACAGTGCTGACTATAAGACATGTAACTCAAATGCCAGATTCTTGAGTATACGAGTAATTGGATTTGGTTTGCAAAGACAATGGATAGCACTGCCAAATTTAACTATACTCTGACCATGTATCTTGGCATTAATATAAGAGATAATGCAAGTATTTCTTTCAGGAGGCCATGATCACACAGGGCAGACGTGAGGATTGTAGCCAGGGGTTTTGGCAGTGCTCTTACCATGATTTACAAGGATAATACACAATTACAAAGGGCTTCTCCTCACTTCTCTGCACTGCTGTGGGAGTGGCTGAAGCTGGATTTTTTCAGCTTAACTGCTTAATGAGACTGGTGAATGAAATCACAGTTTTGATTTCAGCCTTAACAACTTAAGGCATCTGTGGGGAGAAGTAATTTTAAGCATCTAACTCTTAAATTTAAGCTGATTAACTCTGCTGCTCTACTCCCTAATCTCTCATCCCTTTCAGCATATAGGCCATTACTTTAAACTTCTGCCTCACCCACAACATCTTAAAGTAATTTTAGAAGATGTTACTGCTCTAAACATTGCCATTTTTCTCTTTTGTGCTTCTTTAGTCCTGTGTGTGTGTATATTACAACAATGTATTATGTGGACAACAAAAAATAGTTTTTCATTTATCTCAGCTTATATATTAAATTGTTCTCTCCCATTGACTATGTCTTCAGATGTCAACTCACAACCAAAATTTAAGATTTATTCATCCCTCTGACCATTTCCTCCACTTCAGTAAGTCCACAGAGGATTCAGTAAGTCCTCAGGCACCAGAATGGGCCAGGGAGGTGGTGGATTCTCCATCCCTGGAGGTCTTCAAGAAAAGACTGGATGTGACACTTAGTGCCATAGTCCAGTAACTGCAGTGGTAGGGGATCAAGGGTTGGACTTGATGATCTCAGAGGTCTCTTCCAACCCATCTTATTCTATGATTCTATGATTCTATCATCATTGTCATTAAATCACCCTTCCACAGAGTAAAGAAAGGGAAAGAAGTCAGATAGGAAAACTGGAAGTAGGGCTTAAATGCAAATCCGAATACAGCTATATCCCACTGGTTTGGAGACCATATGTCTTTGTTGAATGCTCATTCCTCATTACATATGTCATGTTAGTGTCTAAAATATGTATCTAGTAATTAGAACATGATGAGAGCCTTTGATTAAGACCTCCAAGTCCAACAAATGAGTAAAAAAAAAACCAAACCAAAAACCACAAAACACAAAAAAACCCCAAAGAAAACTGATCATTTTTGAAGTCTCTTTTCCTCCTTTTTCTGCCTCCCTCTTTCCATTCATTCTCTATCCCCCTCCAAAATCTGGATCACTGACACAACCCTTTTGAGTTCTTAGTAAGCATGCAGTTTTCAGAAGACTTATAAATCCTTCTTAAATGTAATCTTGATTCTACTAAAGACAGAGGCACAAAAGGTTCTCAGATGGATGAGAATGCTTTATCAGAAATCTAGAAAATGCAAAGGCTTATTCAGCTCTGTGGTTGTGCATCACCTTGCCCAGTGGTGAGGGCATCTGTCTCAGGTAACAGTCATGCCTGTTTTCTGCATTTCATCTCCACCCAGAGTGCCCCTCCGTAGGCATCTCATATTCTGTCCAGAGGAGCAGGGTTGGATCTCAGGACTGGTCACAGTGTGACAGGGCTGTGTTCCCTCTGTGGAAGGACATAGGAGGAGGAGTTCACCTTTCCAGTATGCTGACAAAGAACCTGTGGCTTTGGAAGATAGGGATATCAGATCCAAGTCACCTGAAGCAAAAATGAAACACAGATAGGTCTGAGATTCTCCCTTCCCCCACCCTCTGATGAGCGCGAAGATGAGAATTGTATCCACCCTTTATCTTCCCCAATAACTTGTAATCTACTATCCAACTATCTTTCTGGATCTGAACATCAGACAGCTCTCAGCGTGCTTGGGTGCCCATCGTGTCCCACCTCTGGGTTGAGATCTCTCAGGTAATCATTGACTTGATCCTCCTTCATGCCTGATAATTCCTCTCCTATCCAAACTTCACCTCCGGAAACAGAGGACTGGGAGACCTTCAGGCTGAGGCAGAGAAGGCATCAGTTACCTTAATGTGTACTTATATCTGGTGTCATTAAATCACTCACTGTACTTATATCTGGTGTCATTAAATCACCAACAATTCCACCATGGTCCCACATCTTCCTTGTTCCACTTTACTGATAATGTAACATCTCTCTTTGTATTCAATTTCTGCTGCAAATCTCTAGTTCTACTTCAGCCTTTGCTAATACCATCCTTGCATGCCCTGGCAATGTTTTCAAACTCCTCCTTTCTAGCTTGTCTCTGCTCCCATCTCCTGACAGAGAAGGGAGTTTTATTCCATATATATTTAGCTTTAGTTATGTGAATGCTCACTGCATGTCTGTGAAAACTGGGAAATTGCATAGAAAATAGAAGCAATTGCAGCTTGCACTTTCAGATGTATAGAGGAGTCTCCTACCTGGGCTTTCTCTCATCAGCTTGTATGTAACAGTTACTGAGTGAAAAAACAGTATTAAATGCTTCTGTGTGGGTGATGTGATATGCACAATGTGAAGTGTTTGCTTTCTGTTATCAATTATCCTCAGCATCACTGGAGTGACTGTAATTTAGCCCAGTTTATTTATAGATACAATACAACAAAGCTGTGTTTGACTAATGCTTTTAGCCTTTCAATCAGTGATAAAAATGTTCGGATTCATAGTTCTATTCCTTTTCAAACTCACTACTGGTAATTATGTTGGAGAAAAAACATGTCTGTCTTTGGGTTCTCTTTTCAAAAGTACTATGTGTGTGTTTTGTAGTAATGGACCAGGGAAATTGAGGACTTGAGGGCAAAAGAATTTTTAAAATATAATTTCTTGAGGTAATGCTTCAGGTATTGACATAGATTTGGAAATTTTACATAAGATAAAGATATTTCAGAATGAGAGCTACATTAGCAAACTGGAAAATCTGTATAGAAAATACTGAAAGATTCTATATTGTATGATCACTGAATTTTAAATATAGACTATATGAAAAAGGAAAAAAAAAACACTAAAAAATATCAGTTATGTTCCTCTGTAGTTGTTTTGTGTAGTAAGGTTTTTTTACCTGTTGTGTCTGCACCTACCACTGTAGTAACACATTTATTTGAAAGAATCACCAGTTATTCTGTTCCACATGTTTATTATAATAATCTAAGCAATTTTCAATTACTATCTTTTAAAATTCATTATAATTATAGCTACAATCCACATGATGATCAAATGTTTTCTTTTCATAGTTTCTTATTACTACTCATAACAGACTCATAACAGAGTATGTTGTTTATTTGTTTATTTGTTGCAAAATACATGGGACAATAATGTTACTGAATATTCCAGAATTCATAGTTTAAGGAGAGTTATGTAGGAATGTTATAATTTAGAACAGTTATTCAGTGAATCAAATCAAGCCCATTACATATGACAAGATACAAACCTTATTTAGAGGCATTAAGTTTCAGCTATTTCTGTCTTTTCTAAAATTAGGTCAGCCATATTGTGATATGAAAATGTACACTTAGGGTACTCGTGTAGCTTTAACAGCCCTATCACCAATGCCCACACAACCTTAACTGCTTTATCACAGCTGCTTTCAAACACACACTTCAATTTCATTGAAACCTTCAGGGCAGAGTATATTTCTACACAGAAATAGCTCTATTTTTGCATAGCAAAGCTTATGTCAGACTTAGAAGTTGGTTGTTATATAACCGAAAATGTTTTGGTAAGTCACCAACTTCCATAGATCTTAAAAGCTATTCTGCTTTATGCTTTTAAATACAGATTTTGAAACCTCACTGCAGTTTTTATCTACAGATAGCAGGGCTAGTTATTTCCTTCCAGCACAGTTTGGGACACATGAGCAGAGTACTGCAGCAATAGAATAAACATTGTCAAATAAAGGGCAAAGAGCTTGTTGGGGTGTGTCTCTTGAATGTCACAGAGGTGTTAATTCAAGTAAACAGATGACCTGAAGAGCAGCAGTGTAGTGCCAAATGGTTCCGAAATCCTGAGTGTCACTACTGATATCCCTGAGCAGCTACACTTGTGAGCAAAGTGGATACCGCAGTCTATTTTTACAAATATTAATTGTGGGAGTGGGCATAAAAGCAAGGAATTGTCTAGGTAGATTCTTGATATCGATATTCCCTTCAGATTTACTTGTATTCATTTTAGAGCTGCACTGCATATGCCAATATTCTTGAAGTGTGAGTATCTGTATATGTCACGTGTAGAATACCTCGAATCCAGTTGATAATTGATTCATCTGAACTCTGTCATATCGCAGAGAAACAAGACCACTTCAATTCTGTGCTGTCAAGCTCTATGCTATTAAAAACCCTGTGGAAACCATTCCTATTTTTAAAGCCAAAAAATATGCCAGATTTATTGTCCTGATAATTTTTAAAGTTTGTTTATGCCTATTTGTAGTTTTTAAATTGTGAGCATACAGAGTGCAGGCCTGGTCTCACAACATTCCCTTTTAAATTCCCAATACATGAAGTATAATGTTGACTTGTAAATTGGTCATTTCTCTCTTAGCACACCCAAATTAATATTTTAGATTTGGTAAGTAAATGCTCCTGCTGCCTTATTGTGGATAGCAGCTTGATCTTGGATCTCAGCAACTATGTTTTGACCCTCTGTGGGAAGAGAGGATATAAAATATGTGCCACAGAGTGTCACTGAGTAATTGTTTGGAGTAAAATGGGATTAAAGAGTAAATCCTACCTGAATAGCGCTGACTGACAGACTTCATAGTGTGAGGAAATAAGATAAGCGGTTATGAAGAGGAAGTGTTAATCTTATGCATTGTGTTTTTCTGTAATGGTCATAATTTTTGATTTTTTTAATTTGAATTTGGTTTAATTTACCTCATTGCTTAACACCTTCCACCACGCATTACTTTGTTTTGTGATAGAAAAGGGAGACCTGCTTTCTCAGCTGTAACGTTTAGCTGACCTTTGCTTCAGTGTTATGGAAAAAAAAAACTATCTTTAAAGGCTGAGGTTTCAGTAATTAAGGATCCTGAGAAGCACAATCCTTATTATCTTCCTTTGTTCAAATGTGATAAATTTCCTTCATATATATAGGGTTTCAAAATGGAGCTTATGTGGGTAAACAGTGGATATAATATGTGTGCAGGTATAATAGTATGTCCAGTGGTGATGATACTAGATGTTTCTGTAGGGGATACTTTTAAGAGAGTTATCCTTCCTGTCTTTGTGTTTTTTGTATTACCTGGTTTCTGGAAGCTTTTTTATTCAACTTGGCTGTAATGAAAACAACAGGATTATTCATTTATAAATGATGTGTGTTTAACTGACTCTGGAAATGAAATAATGTATCTCTATTGTCCTCTTTATATTTTGGTTAGGCATGTAATCTTCTTGCTTTGTTAATGACTTTGTTTAGAAGCCTCACTGACTACACACTCAATATTATTTAGTTTTCATTTTATCAACTAACATTAGTAATGCTGTACTTAGGACCCCACTAGAGTTGATATTATATCATGTTTTGACCTCACAGTATCTAGATATATAAGGTTTATTGTAGCTGAACTGTGTTTTATTTGCTGCCTAAGAATGATTTTTAAACTATTTGTACATCTCAGATTGATAAGAAATTATTTTGATCAGTTCTACCTAGTTAAATTCATATCCTTAGTATTTTTCTAAAAATTCAGAATTTCTGCCAGTGGGCTTAATAAAAATAGTTTTGGAGCTTGACTGAAAAAGTAATGTCCATTTCTTTGTTCACTTAACTTAGAAGTGGTTTCTCAATGTCCTAGGCTTGAAAAGATGCAACTCTTTTAACTTTGAAAATTTGCATAGGAGTTTCTTTTTTAATTGTTCTGGTTTTATCTGTTGTGGGGTTTTGTTGCTGTCACTGTTTGCCTGTAATGATGTAATCATGGTGAATACTGTTTTCCCAAGAGGCTTGTTCAAATTAAGGGAGAATGACAGACACTTCTGGCTTCTTAAGTGGTTTCAAAAAATATCTTAGTGATTTCAGAAAATTCTTGCCTCTTCATTTTGATAACTTTTGATGATTGAGATTATGGTAGATTTATATTTCATTATAAGATGACATAATTTTCTAAAGAATGACTGGGGTTTGAGGCCCAAGAGTATGGCACGACAGGTGTGAGGCAACACAGGTGTACCTCACAGGCTGCAGTGACTTTGCCTTTTGTTAACGCTGGTTGGTACAACAGATGCTCTTGCATCACGTGGTGGAGCACCATGTCTGTATAACCATCCCCTCATATAAACTAAAGCTGCATCTTTCCATGTGAGATGCTAGTTTAGAATGAAGATATATGGTTTTTAGTGCTTTTAATCTACCAGTTTGAATTCCATGCAACAGAGTTTATTGGCTGTCAGTGGCTTATCTTTCCTCTCCTACTCAAGATTTACAGAGTACAAGTACACAACTGAAGTAGGAAGAGGCCAATCATAAGTGTGTAAAGTATGCTTATTGCCAAATATTTCAATAATCTGGTTAAGTTTTTCCTTCTGCTTTTGGAGTATGTGGAAATCCTAAGAGTTTGTCTGTAGTCTGAATCTTCTCTTAAATAAAACAGAGTAAAAGGAAGTGGAAAGAAAGAACAGTTTTGTCCTAAAAACTTTCTGAATTATGTTCATCACAGGTCCCCTTTCTAGGGTACTAGCAAAAGGTGTGCGCTCTAAAAGCAACTGTTTCAGCATGTGTATTGTACTGTCTGAATTGTTATACTAATTTACATGCTGGAATATGAGTCACATTTACTTCTACCACTATGCAATTCAAATGTGTATCCAGAGTAGTTAATCATGAAGGGGCTCAAAGTTAGGGCAGAATGTAACAAGATTAGGTTGGTTGCTTACCAGACAAAAATCAATAAAAGAAAATCTAATTATCACTTGAACTCTGTCCTTGTCAAATCAGCTGTGAATTTAAAAAGGCCAGTGTCCTAAGGCACAACATAATAAATAAAATAAACTTTGAAACTTGTTTCAGGAAGGAAATGCGATTTTCTTTCTTCTTGAATAACTAAAAAGACATGTGATGTACATCCCTATACTTCATGTATCTTCTCCACTAATGAACCAAAGCAAGCTAAATGTTAATTTTCAGTGGCAAGGTTTATGCCTAACTAACTTTTTTATTCTCACTTGGTGATATTAAATTAATGAAGAAAGATGGATATGGAAAAAAACCCAAACCAACATGCACAAGCTGTAGCACTCCTGTCTGGTTTTGATTGGCTTTCAGGGATTCATGATTTGTTGCACAGATGTCAGGAAAGTCTGAAGGACTCTCTTAATTTCTCGGATTGTGTGGGAGAATGTGCATTTTTTTTGAAAAACAAATCCCCCCATCCCCTCTTTAGTTACCGTATTTCAATGTGTCATGACAGAAACAGGTTAAGGTCATTGGAACGGGCGATCCTTTTCAAGTTGCAAATACTGTGGATAAGCATCTTGCTTATGACTGATTTCAGCTAGATTTCCACAGGGTTTCTCTCTTTGTTGTGGCTTCTGTAGTGATAGTCCAAATAACTTGAATTGTTTAATGGTACTATTTTTGGTTCCAGGACTAGTTAAGAGGAAATATCCCATTTTCACTGCATAGTTGCTTTACAAAGATAAACTTCCCTTTTTTCTGACCATGCTGGAAAGCAATGACAAGCTTCAAACAGAAGTTCAAGGAAGCTTCTAGAGAGTGGAACACTTGATTGGGATGCTGTGTTCAGGATAACCATGGTACATGTCTTCTTTTAGAAGATGGGATTGCTCTTACCATTCTGTGCCTTAAAAAAGACCATCCGGAAAATGACCAAAAAAAATTGCTCCAGCTACCCAGTGTGTGGAACTGAACCCTTGATTGTGCAGGGCTTTATATTTTCTGTTATTGCCTAGTAGTAGTCCAAGGAAACACTGTGAAAGTAGGAGTTATGTTTAACCCCAATAATAATAATAATAATAAAAGAGGTGTGTTGAACATACCTTAAGTCTTCCAATGGAGTAGATTGCTTCAGTCCTATTTTGTAGCCCATGTAAATGCCATTGTACTGAGGAATTATGGAAAATAGATTGATTTTGTTTGTAACAGAGCTAAAGGAGAATAGAAACCAGCAGTTTTTGCCCCAAACCTCATTAGGTAGAATATTATGATATTTGTTAAAATAAAAATACTTCTGTTTTTCCAGAAGTGTGTCTTATCTCAGTCTTCTGTAGTAATTTACTGTAACATTCTTGTCTTTTTGTTATGTTTTTCATAGCCTTTGGTTCTCTTTTGGTCTTTTTATAAGCATCAGCCATATTCAGTCTTGAAGATGTTCGATGATAGTTATATTGTCCAATCTTAGGTCTGGTGGTCATCATTGTCCTCCGTCTTTCAACAGTATTATTTCTGATAAGGTGACTTAGTACTCTTTGGACTTGGATTAGGTACCTCATATTGTATATATTTTCTTAGCTCAATCTCAGCATATCTTCTTGAATCTCACTCCATCAAACTTCATTGTTAAATATCACCCTTAAATTTTCCAAGCATCATTTCACACAGATGTTCAAGGTGCTGTGGTGTCTGTTCCTGTTAGGCTCACATTAAGTGCCTGAAATAATTGTCTTAGGTACTAATTATCTTCCCAAACACTTAGATAGTATTTAATATATAGTTGCCCCTTGCAAGTAATAGTGCTTCAGATAAAATACAAATGATAAACATTAAAGCCAACCTGTTCATGTTTAACCTATAAACAGCAATGGAAATCATAAATAGGGTCATTGTGAGAAGTTACCAAAGCCTTTTATGTACAAAGATTATTGCAAGAACTGACAGCAGCAAAGGGAGAAATAGGGTGTGTTGATTTTAATAAAGATACAAGGAACATGTGTCACCTAAGAATGTTAACACATTCAGGAGAGAGTTGAACACAATTGCAAATGATAAAGTAGATGGATAGAACAAGGTAATAAAAAAGCTTCACCATAGAGAAAATCACACCTTTGCAGATCATCTCTAAGCAAAATGTCAAATCAAAGTGGGAGGCAATCCCAGGATCACAGATTATTAAAATCTGCTTATGTAATCTTGAAAATCTTAATTCTCTAAATATGCAAATAAAAAGATTCATTGAGTGACTTTATATGTGGCTTGAATTTCAGCTTTAGAACAGAAGGGCTCGACAAAATAACTAAAAAAAAAAACCCAAAACCCAAAAAGCAACCCCAAAAAAGCCACCTGGTTTTGAGCCCCATATGTGTAATCATAAAGTAGCTTAGATGTGGTAAAATGTCTTAAAGCTTTCAGAAATTCTGCATTAAAATAACTGTCAATTTTTGGTGCCTTCTTAGCAGGGCTTCTAGAAACTGCTACCAATCCAGTCCCATAGTTAAGAAAAGAGCTATCATAAACCAGGAGTAGCTGGTTTTTTATTCACTCTGCCAAATAAAAAGCAAAATATGTCTGGTGGTACCCTACACATTGTTAAGTGATAATCCTGCTGGAGGGTTTTTTTGTTTTTAAAAAAAATCACTTTTTAGGTCTTCAATGGGAAGCTTCTTTCTCTTTCATGACTCAATAAGTCAATGGGGATAAGGATGGTGTTTTGTTTCCTGATTTCATGCTGACAATAAGCAGTAAATTCAAGAGCCTGTATCTTAATTCTGTGGGCAAATAGTTTTATTTCTATGTTGACAAAGTTCTTTTAATCTGGTGATGAAAAAACTTTGATTTTTAAGTCTCAAATAATGTGGTTCAGTACCAATTTTAAAGTGCAATTTCAAAAGTATAAAGATCAGTTATCTTGGGTGAGATAACTCAAGTGTGTCTACAGTTGCCCTTGCTGCCCAAGTTTGCTGTTCTGTGGCTTTAAGTACCTGTTCTGAACTGATTCACTCTGCCTAAATATCATTTCAGGGAAAATATGTGCTGCAAAAGCTTGAAATAGAGAAGGTATTTGATTGTTATCTAATTCTGTGGCAGTTTCTGACAGAGGCAGGGAGGTTCAGTCCTAGTACTGACACAGGTGCATCACACAAGCAGGAAATCTGGCCTTGGCAGTGTACCAGGTGACTGCTACTTCAGAGTGAATCACTTTTTTCAGCTTCTACTGGGTCTGCACCCTGTCTCTGGGAGTTACTGTCACCCACATTCCTCTGCTGAGCTGCTCTGCAGACGGGTATGGCATACACAGCCTGGCTTGAGCTGAAGGTGAATTTAAAGAGCTTTGGTCTTCCATTGACTTCCACCACCTGAGGACTCTTTTGAAACTGTACAGCTGCTGAACTTTCTACTCTTGGAAGCTTCAGTGTTCCAGCAAGTGTTTTCTACAGCCTCTACAAGAAGATTTGAAGTCATGTTATTTCCTGGTATCACATGGACTTCTCTAGAGTTTGGTCTCCTTTTGGTTACTGCTTCTGTTTCAGGAGCTCTTCTGCAGTGTTAATACCCTTATGCAGCCTTCATGCCCCCCTTTGGCCTTTTTGTCTTACCCGTTACCACCTCTGAGGATTACAAAAAGCTGTTATTTACTGGAGGAGGAGGAGGCACTGGCTCTATATTGCTTCTCTCTGTATGTTCCCCGGGGTCTTACACGTGTATCTATTCCCTGGCTAGTGTATCCTGGAAAGTTTTAGGTGAATTGTTTGATGTTGCCAATGAATGGCAGGAGGTTTTTTGTTCTGGGGAAGAGAGGAAAAGTGGCTGAGGCAGACAGAAGTGCTTTCTCTCACTGATCCCTACGGCCTATGAAAAGAAAGCAGAAAGGATATATAGAATACAAGACTGAGTGTTCAGGGTAATTCATGGCATCTGGACTTTTTTTTAGATTTGCTGAATCACACAGGAATTGTGACCCCAGGAAGGGCCAGAATGAAAAAGAAGTTAAGGAAAAAGGAGGCATGTGCCCTGTATGAATACAAAGCTGTTCTCTGACTTTACCAAGGTAGAGTAGGATACACATTGAATATTTTCAGCCTGTAGCAAAATAGTCCTTTCTCTTACTCTCTGCCCAGGTTGTATTGCACAGATGTTGCTTCTTCAAAGTACTGCAGGTGCACTGGACTTCGGTGTTTCCTTGGTATAACAATATGTATTATCATTAGAGGAAAAGGATCCAGTGCTCTTTCTGCTCTTACTGTTTTGCAGCTTTCAATGTATTTATGGAGACTCTTGAAAAAGAAAGAACAACCAATCTCCCTAAATAACCTAAAGCAAAACAAAAAGCCCAGCATCAAAACAGCCTAAAGAAATGTATGTGCCTGAAAGTTTGTCATGAGAGATTTAAAATAGGGAGGAAATTAAATACTCCAAGCTTAGCCTTATTGGTCTCTGCTTGCTGGCTGCTTCTAAGGTTAAGGTTTGGGGTTTTCTCTCAGCATTTGCTGAAGAGTATATATACATATTTATGTGTATATTATTAACTGGAGGTGTTCTGATCTATTGCTTTTTTCACGGTTAATCTTTATCCTATTGATAGCAATTGTTGGCTGTTCGCTTAACTTCTTAAAAAATTCTCTGAAGGAAAGAAAGGCCTGAAAGGAAAGAACGAAGGATAAGATTAGCATTTTACACTAATGCATATTGTGGCAGTGAGGGTAGCTGAGGTGAGTGGAAAATATGGTTATAAAACTTGAATGAAGTAAGAGTACAGATCAAAATCCCAAGCAGCTTTTGAAAGCAAGCTGTAGGCCTGGACTAATTCACTTTTTTTAGTATATTTACATTTTCTTGAGAATGTTATCACGATTGGGAAATTAGTTAAAATTTTGTTTCTGACGGCTTAAGTTTGTGAAGGGAATTTTTGGATTCTCTATTTTATTTGGTGTTGTAGGGTTTCCCCCCACGCCATCCCCTAACCCCTGCCCCCCCATTTTCCTTTCACCGTCTGCCCCCAGAGATGGTATCTAGAGAAATAATACACTGTTCTGGCACATTTTAACTGCATGGATTAAGACTGGCATCTGATATATGTATATCAATGGACTGCTTTGAGAAGTGGTCTGCTTTGAGAACTTAACTAGCTGGCTGTTTGCTGTTTTGTGTTTCCCTTGCAAGAACATCTCTGAAATTCTTGGCAATGTAGGGGAAGTGCAGTATTATCTCATTGCCATCAATTTTATTAATAGCAAATAATAGGTATGGCTATGTAGAAGGATTCTGTGGTGAACTATAGTTCTAAATGGATTGGTTTAGATTATTTTATAAACCCTCTTTTAGCAGCAGAAGGAGTATCTATTCAGATACCCTGCTAGCTTTCTTAAATATTTTCCTTATAATGTTTGCATCCTGTCTACTACATAGAATGAAGATAATTCAAACAGTGTATTAAGATGCAATATGATTCACCAGCAGTGAGCTACAGATGGTCTGTTATTGAAGTACTAAGTAAAAGTGGGAAGGCTGGGACAACAATTATGGCATTTACCTGCACAGGGGCCAGCAAGCTGTTCAGACCTAGATGTCTGAGAGGACGACTTACTGTTTTGCACACTAAACCTTTTTTTTTTGTGTTCACTTACTGGTAATCAGGAGGCAACTGAGGAAAAGTAAGCCCTTTTACAGGATGGGTTAGCATACACTAAGACTCTGTTAAGGGTTTTCTCCAAATTTCTACTTCTATGCCAAAGATTTCAGACGGTCTATAAATAGTTGCAGTCAAAAGCTAACATTATGCACAAGAGATCATAGCTGTGTATCTAGCATCTCAGCATAGGGTGTGAGCAGTTTCTTATGGGGAGAAATGTGAAAAACATGCTTTGCTAGAATTTAGCTCAGTGTCTAACAGACCAAATGCATTTTTGGTCCTTTTTATCATCTTTAATACATTCTCACATACTGTGCTTTTTTATTTCTAATCTAAGTGCCATATAGATAAGCACTTTACACACACATTTATCACAAGAAGAGTGAAACATGTATGTAGCAATCTACAGACACCACAGTAGAAAGTATGATTATCCATACACAATTTACAACTGAGTAGGAAAAGAATGGGGTTTTTTACTAAAAAATAACACCTACGCAATTAGTGGTGAAGGTGCTCTACCACATAATTTAAAATGTATTTTGATGACAGTGTCTTGTAATTTTAATCCTTTTTATCTCAAAGTTTAGATAGAAATGAACTGCACAAACTCATTTTCTGTTTAGCAGTCTAAGTGCCTGTTTGAAAAACGTCTGTGGGAGAGCAAAATCCCCAAGGTGTGTTTCAGGATGTTTTCTACATTAGAAAACAGCAGAAAGCCTGATAACTCACTAGTTTTTATTGACTGTGCAGTTCTGTCTCAATGCATGAGTTTTGTCTCAGATTTCCTCAAGTTTGCTCAAATAGCAGAATTATGCAGTCCTGTTCAATGTCAACAGGTGCACCCATATTTTGTCTCTTTAAATAGTACATTATGGTTTGAAACTTTTGATAAACATCTGACAGCAGAAGACTGCTCATATTCTTTCTATTATTTGCTTAGAAATATCACTGAATCACACATTTGATTATGTAGTTTAAGTATGAATTTAATATTAAGCACATGCCCCAAATTCCTCTTTGTGCATAATATATTGAGCCAAACAGATGTATGTGTTTATGCATTTTATTTCATTGGAATCACAGTAACTAATATTTTACTGTAGATTAAAGCCTTTTGTTTTGCTTGATTGTCTCAAAAATCACAATGTAAGGCATGAAGACTTGGAGAGGATGATCAATTGGATGTCATGTTAGCTGTGGCTAATGACTTTAAGTGGAAGAAGCTTTTTAAAATGGTGGAAAATGACTGATATAAAATAAAGCCAATTCTTCTCACTTTTTTTTTCTCGTAGTCAAAATGCTCCCCCGGAGCTGCTGCAGATGGTTACAGTCTTTTCTCAAACTTTTTTTGTCTTGCATTTCCACAGCATTAGGCTCGATTATTTCTGTTGAATTGCTTTAGGGAACCCAACATCAACATTCATTTGCAATATCCAAATAAGATGATGCAGTATGATAGCTTGTTCTCAAAAGAAGGTCATTATTTTTAATTTAACCCTTCATACAAAAAGTCTATAGCCTGGCCTACTGTCAGAATTTCCAGTAGCTCCTTTCGGTAACAGAGGCTGCTGTTGGCAAAGGTTCAATGTTATAAGCTTTCACAGTATATTTAGTTTGTGTGTCTGTTTCTGTATTAACAGAATTCCATACAGTATTGGATGGTCTTTCTGTTGTTCATTTAAAGATTAGTATAATCTGTCATTTCACATTGTTTCATTTTGTTTATTTCCTAGAATCATTAAAAAACTGAGCTAAAGGAGACCTATGAGGTCATCTAATTCATCCTTAGAGTGCAGAGGCAGAAGTAACTCTACAACTAAATTATTATTGCCATTAAGTAATATGTCATTTTTCACTTCAAACTTTCCCTGCTTCAAATGTTTGATTAACTCAATCATGAGCAATTTGCATGTTCTTTCTCATATGGAAAAGTATTGGCAGTACTGCAGTTTTAGATTATTCTGCCTCAACTGCTAGTACAATGACTGATAAAATGTCTCCTTCTGTCTTCCAGTAAATTATTAGGAAGACACAGAATTTCTATGAGCATGCATATTTTTATTACTTAGCCAAGCCTAAAGTCTTCAGTTCTGCTATTTTAATAATGCTAATAGGATTACTATGAATAATATAATAATTAAGTAGTCATGGCTACTTATAATAATCACTATTTCAGTGACACGCTATTCCCAACCCTTCATAAAACACTAAGAAAACCCCATACCTTGATGTTTCCGCAGTTTTTGCAAACTTAGTCAAGGCAAAGAAAACAATTCTGAATTTGGCAACTGAAGAAAGATTAAAAAAAGGTGGTGTTGTTGACAAGGAGAAAAAGGCAGTATTTTTAACATAATTGATTTAAAAAAAGCCACAGTGATTTCAGAAAGAGACAATGAGAGGCATGATCATAGGTACAAAAAAATCCCCAAAGAAAACAAAAAAATCAAACCTCCCAAAACCCAATGAAAACTCCTCAAACTTCAAGAGGAAAAATAGTAAGTTTGTTATACATGGTAAAATATATGACCGGGAGAATACCAGATCAAATGAGAGAAGAAATATAGAAGCAAGCTTATTTTGACATCTTGAAGTGTTCATATTTTCAAAAGAGTTGTTATTAGTAACAGTATAAGGAGCTCTTGAGAGGGGCTGCTAAATTAAGTATAGGCACTACTTAAGCAGAGAGTTTTGTGTGTTGATTCAAGAAGGAATCTCCCTGTAGATTAGTAGAACAGTTTTGGTCTTGTCATAGGTCATAGCATCATGAAGAACCTAAAAAGATGAAGAGTTAGTAGCACTGTTAGTGAAAGGACAAGAAAAGAGCTGCTCAATCTTGTTTTCAGTTGTATCTTTATGTAATCACACTTCAAATGTTGCGTGAAAGTGTTAATGGGAAGCCTACTAACATGCAGGATGTTATTCTCTTGGATATCATAACAAGAGGCTTGATGTTTACTGGACTTCTCCCCCCTGCCCCATTTCTTCTTCCTTCATTAATTTCATTCTGTGTTTTGTTTCAGACATCCAGTGCAAGTGATGCAAAGTGTTGTTCCAGAGACTGCTGACTCTGTACCCCAGCTGTTTGTATGTACACACAGCAGGGGCCTACTGTCATGTCACAGTCTCCAGAAGCCTTAAAACATCTTGATATTAGCTGATACAAGTGCTCAAGTGTTTCTTTGTTACTGTCATCTGGTCTCATCTATGTAGAATTTTCAATGCTTTTGATTTCTAGTAATGAAAATTTCAATGCAAAAATCTTTCTTTATGCTTACGAGGAACAATATCTGATACTTGTAATATAAGAATAGAAAACTATAACTCTTATTTTGTTGGGTTTTTTTTAATATTAGGCTTTTACATTACTTGACAATACATACATATTGCCTACCAACATTATACATGTAGATCTACTCTCTCTAGTTGAGATTTGGTTTATACAGTTAGCTAAGATTGCAGAAAATGCACTTACACTTGGCATTTTTTTAATAAATTTTAGTCATCGGTGCACTCTATATGTCTTCTGTATTTAGGTTTTCTTGTAATGTTAGCTTATGCTTCCATTATCCGCACGCTTGCTTCAATACCCGTTTACTTTCCTAGATACAAAACACCATCAGTGGCATAAATCTTTGTAAATTTTCCAGATGATATTCAGGTTGGAAGGCACCTCAGAAGGAATTTAATCCATCCTCCTACTCAGACAGGCCTTTGTCCTTCATGTCCCAGAAACATTCCAGGAGGATTTCCTCCATGATCTTCCCTTGGACTGAAGTGAGGCCTAGTGGCTTTGTTATGATGTGGGCCATCTTTTTCGACAGCCTTGGGTGTGGTGCAAGGGATCCTGCAAACTTGATAAGTAGAATTCTCACAAATCATCCCTTACCTGATGGTAATTCCTCCCCTCCTTGAACCCTGCCTCTCAGTGCAGAGGTCCAGAAGCCTCAGCAGTATCCACTGGCACAGTCCCAGGTTTTCTCTTTTAAAACTTTTAATGTAGTGGTAGCAGATCCAGGTAGCTCATTGCTAGCTGGGAGCTCCGCAAGTCACTGCCCAAGGAAGGAGGAGGGACTGGAAGGTGAACTAAAGAACTGTGAGAGCAACAGTTCTACTCAGGAGTAAGGGGGAGAGGCTTTGCTTGATAGCAGATCTGTGAGTAGATGCTGCAAGCCTGGGAGACTTGAAAAGGGTGTGAACATAGTGGCCATGGCTTGGGACAGAGGGGGGCAACTTCTTGATGAGGGTTAAACCAAGGGCAAAAACAGTTAATTGGGCTTGTGGAAAAGAACCCTCTCGACAGGGAAGAGGGTTCCCTCTCTGTTCAGTGAGAGAAGAGCGTCCATCCTATTTTGCACACTATCCAACTCTCAGGAGGTGTCACCTCTCTCTCCTATGAGTGGCTATGGCTCTTCCACCTTAGGATGGATAAAAAGCGTGCCAAGGGTCATAATTCTGGTCTGAAGAGTTCTCACAGAGAAACAATTTCTGTTCTAGAAAGTGTTTCTGCACATAGAACAGTTAGTGACCACATGCCCTGCTGCAACAACAGCTAGACTAAAGGGAGCTATTCTTGGAGTGGACATGCCCTTCTCAACTCATGAGATTCAACTGACATATTTGGGCCTGTGATTGCTGTGTCAGCCACTTGCCCCTCATTCTCCCACAACCCCAAGGATAAGCATCTAAGGAATACATGTGGGAGTAATACTTCAGTGATAGATGGTGTGATCTTTTTAGGTTCTTGCACAAGACAAGCCTAGCAGTTTGAGTTAAAACGACCTGCTCATCCCTGATAAGCTGGAGCATTCAGTGATGTGCTCCTGTCTGAAACCCCTCTTTTATCGATTAAAGTCATACCTCAAAGTATGATTATTTTTCCTGATTTTGAGGGGTTTAGGTGTTTTGGGTTTTTTTTGATTTAATGAAACAGTCCTCTCACACTAGACTGCAGTCATAAGTTAGAAACCTGCTGGTGTTGTCATCAAGCTGAGACAAGACACTTGCAGCCCTCCTGTAGAGGTTAAGATACATAAGTATCATATTGTTGGGGCATGAAGTCACTTCTCTCTTTTCCCAGAGTGGGAAAAGGTAGCTGTTGACTGATAGGATAGAAAAGAGTTAAAAGTAGAAAAGAATAAAAAGTAATAGTAGCAAAAATTAGTTTACCCGGGGGTGATTGCAGTAGAAAAAAGTGCAGGTAAAGAAAAGAAAGGATTTCAGACCAGAAAATAGGTGTGACTGAAGAAAGAACAGCGGAGTTGAGGAACAAGTTGAAGACTTTCAGTCTTTGACAGTCATTTGTATAGTGCAGGAGCCTCCTCATGTTTCCTGTCCTTTAAGATCTTTTAATGGTGCTGAAGTTGCATATTATGGTGTCAGCTCTGTAAGAGTTGGGACCTAATTATCCCCATCAATGTTGTAGAGCACTGTGGTGCAGTACTTCCAGTTGATTTTTCTAAAATCTAATTTGTTCACAAAAGTGCTCTGAGAACTAAGCAAGCACATAGGAAATGCAGTGAAGCGACCCAGAGAATTTGGTTTGAGACTGCACTGTTTGTCCAAATGGGATTGCTAATGTGTTCACAGCCTCTCTCAAAACAGGGAAAAAAGCCTGACAACCCCGCTGCGCCCCCGCATATTTTGCTTGTATTCCACCAAAAGAATGAAGCAATTACAATTTCTTGTAAACTAAAACAAAAAGAAACAAACAAACCCTCCTCAAACAGCCTACAAGCAGAAAACATCGCTGTTTAATTGTGCTTTTTCAGATATTATTTTTCTTAAACACATGTTCAAGTGTTGGACTTTCAACACCCTTGCTTTGCATTTACTTCCTTTACTCTTGCATTCACTGTATTGTTTCCAGTGTTCTAAGCTGTTTAATGGGTTACACAGCTTTAAACTGCATTTGAATCACAGGCTTAGATCATAATATGCATGACTAAAAGTTTAAATTTACATAAATTTGATTCTTTTTTTCTTTACAGTTTACTGTACAAACATTAAATATTTTTGAAAGCTTAAAAGGTTACTTCATTTATATGTGACATCTTTGTTCTGACACATGAATTTCTCCATTTTCTTTGACTAGCTGTGTATAAGCTAGTCATCAAAAGACCAAAAAAATGTTTCAAGATAGTAGTTCAAATCTGTTGAGCCATAGTCAGTTCTCATTCCTTGTCTTCTTAACTTCCTATTCTAAGCTAACTCATTTTGCAATACAATAGAATGAATGCTGCTAAAAATAAAGACTGAAGAAAAAGATGGGATTAAATCAACTTCCTCATCACCTTAACTTTGCTCTCCCACAGTCAGTGTAGTTTGTTTGATACTTTTTCTTTGTACAGACTAATTAATTGTTTGCAAAGCACTTTTCAGATAAGTGTTAAATAAATGCTTAATATTACGAGTATATTTATTTGCAACTCATTTAATTGACCTCTATTTTACAACAGCTTAAAATGACAATCAGTTAAATCCTTTGTCTTCACTGATTTTCTTTCATCCCACACCATGTTTTCTAACTGTTTTTTATCTCAAATCCCTTCAGAAGATAGGTATAAACCTAAAATTGCTCAAACTTATCTTAGTTTCCCCCTCCTTTTCTCAAGCTAACCACAAAATTGGAAGATTTTTGCAGTATTTCAACTATAGAAATTCAGAAAAAACACAGTTATTCCAGGACCATACAGACTAAAGAACAATAACCTAATCAACTGAAGTGAAATACACTAGAATTGTGACATTTTATCAGTATGTTTGAGAGGAGTGCAAAAAACACCTTGGGTGTTTTGTTATTTTCAGCAGTAAAAAGGAAGTGAAATAGTCCTAATACTTTTTATTCAACATGGAGAATAACTGGTCAGTTCTATATTTTGGTTGCAGTACTCTACTGCAGAAATTAATTTCTAAGAAATATTTTTACATCTTCTGTCACAATTCTTTTTGTTTCTTTTTTTTTTTTTAATGTTAATTTAATATCCATCATGGTGTCCTCAGCAAGACTCTTAAGCTTTTTTATTGCCTTTTTTTTTTTTAAGGGTGAATATCTTAACTCAGTTTCATAGGATGCTTCCTTTCTCATAGTTGTAGGTGATTTGCCATTGACAGTGACACTAGAATCTCTTCTCTCTGGTACATCCTCTGTATCAATGCTTAGACAACTGATTTTCCAAGATGTGTTCTACATTTGGTATTTGTCACCCTGCATATTACTTGTCAAAGTAATTAACTTAAAGCTGGGTTTATTTTACTTATAAGGGCAGATTTCCCCGGGGTAGGGAAGTGTTTTGTATCAACTATGTTTACTAAAATGAAAATTTCCATTTTGCCATTCTTTTTCTTATATTTATTCTTGTGAATGGTTTTGAACAGTGAAGACCTGTTTATCTATTTGATGGAGCACATCAGAATTCCATTGCACAAAAAATCCCCCAGCATTTTATGAAACAGGCTAAGGGGAAAAATAAGAAAGACCTATCAAGGTGATTGAGAAACACAAAAGTAATGAAAAGACTTGAAATATCTGTGAGTGAGATAGGTTTTAAGGTTTTTTTTTTCATCTGTGATCATCTTCCAGAGTTACAAGTAGCTCAGAAAACTACAAGTAAATAACCCATCCTGCCACAGGAAATAGGAATACTGGCAAAAGTAAGAAGGAATATGCCCAGAGGTCTCAGTTCGTAAGTGTCAAGAGGTTACTTTTTAAGCTTAAGTTAATGATTGAAAGATCCTTTTTGCAACTGACCTGTTAAATAAAGGTTGATTAAGTGATATGTATAAAAAATTGGATTACTATTTATTGTGTTGAAATGTGTTAAAGTCTAAGCCAATAGGAATTACAGGTGTTATTTCTAAATAGCTGATTTCATTGCAGTGAAAACCACTATAAGGCACATAATCAGAAAGAAAGTATTTAAAAAAGAAAAAAGAAATAATAATTGAGAAGCAGTTAATTTTCAAGATAGGTAGGAAATAATGCTAATTGGAAATAAACTGGGATAGAAAAGAGCAGCAGCAAGAAAAATGCAATCTGAAGGCAGTTGGAAAATATGTATATATTCTTATGGGTATATATGCACATCCAAAGAGAATAAAAGTTCAAGCCACTGGATGTAAATACAATCAGAAGAAATCAGACATTTAGAACACTTCGTAACTGGCAATAAGGAAAGTCAAGGCAACAAAAAAGTGGGGTTTGAAGGATTATAAGAATTGATATTGCACAGCATGTTCATAGTCAAGAAGTTACTTCAATTAAAAGAGTTTTTATTGCTGTTATTAGTAGTACTACTACACAGTTCAAAGAGGAAACAGAACCGTTGCTGTTTTATTAGGAACTGAAGAAACAAGATGATTATACTTTTTTAAAAAGTCAAATGCATTGATAAAGATAAGAGAAATGGTATTATAGGCTTTCCCAATACACTTGATTTGATATTGCCTCTGTACTAAGAGATAAAAATAGCATGCATTAAATAATTTAAAAACCAGCTATTCGAGGAATTTCAGATTTATTGGGGAGAAGTCTTCAAATGCATCTACATATAGTGGACAGCAAAAGAATTTTTGTCTCTTTTTTTCCTGCAAGGTTTTTTTTTTTTTATGGTGTCCCAGATGACAAAATAAGCTTGCTGCTTTAAATATTTTCAGGTACCTTAAGGATGAATAGTACAATTGAAAAGGACTTGTTGTTGGCAAAGGAGCAGTCATGGCTGGTAAATTTACCTACAGGTTGATTAACATTATCTCAGAAGGGACAAAGAACAAGGCATACAATACAGACACACACACACATATATACGTATACATACATATATATTTGTGTGTGTATGTGCCAATATATAGATATATCCATGTATATTGTATGCACAAAGGTTTCAGACCATACTTAAAAGTAGTGAACTTTGCTGGGGAAGTGATTGGAAGTTGTGATGGGACAGTTCCTAGCGTGACTCTAAAGCCAAGACTAATTCTGGCTATTTTGAGAATGTCTTGGTTTTTAATTCAAGTCCTACAGGAGTTTGCTAACTAGTTCTTATGTGTCAATGGTTCAAGAAAGGTGCTGATAAACTTAGGAGTATTTGCAGAATGAGAATGACCAAAGATCAAAAAAAGTTCCTCTGTGGTGAAAGAGTCACGGAACTTGATCTGATTACTTTATTAAGAGGATGATAAAAGGTATCTGCCAAGGGAAAAGATATCTGATAACAGGGTTAATCTGTAGTCCACCAGAAGTAAATCATCTAAATTCTGGAAACTGAAGCTATGAAAATTCAGACTTGGGTAACAAATTATTAAAAGCAAATATGGTTTGATAAACTGTTACAAGAATTATCACATATATACCATCAAGATTATTCTACTGTGTGTGCTGTGTTTTAAAATGAATGCTTAGTTCCGAGAAACCTTGTAAGTTCATTTGTTTTAGAAACCAAAGTGGATATAGTTATTTGTTACAGAATATTTTCACCAGTCCAACAAACATGAGACATAATATATTAATAGTATCTCAAATGTCACTGTTCAAAACAATTTTTATTACACTGTAATCCTTTAGTGATTTATAACAGTGTGATTTGTACTTAATATAATCAGTGTTACACCAAGCTAATGCAAAGATTCACCTACCTCAGTGGCCTGTCTTCAAACAGTGATAAGCATGTGTCTAGAAAAAGGAATATAAGAGATTAAATACATACTGATGCTTCCCTGGAATGATTTTTACTTCCTGGCCCAGAAATGGTGCATTTTGAATTTTTCTCCCCTTAAACTCTTGTACATTTTTATCTTGCTTATCTGCACTTCAAATAGTAGTCCACATTTTAGAGTTTACTGTTGCTCATCAGATGTTATAGTCCCTTATCTATAAAAAGAAGAGGGGTCCAAATCTGAATAGTAATCAGGATGATCAGGTGAGTTTCCTGACTGCTTTTCAGTGAGAAAAAACTTGATCATCCTCTTTGAAATATTTTCTGAAAAGTTATAACTACTGCAATCTTGTATCATAACTAATGATTCTAGGTGATATGGAGCCAGAATCATCCTCTTACAGAGAAAATAAACTTTTGTAGTCACAATAGCTTCTCAAAACAGCTGAAGGCCCAAAACCTCAGAAAACGAGTTTTAATGCATTTGACGCTGACATCAGATAATTACAATAAGGAAGGTTTCAGAAGTTTTGGTTTTAATTCATACCTATATAATCCAAGCTAGATTCTTACCCAATACAGTCATGTTGCTGAAATCACTGTGACAGTGGATGACCAAAAGGAATGTCATTAAAACCAGTGTCAGCAAAAACTTCTGATTTGGATGCTAGTAGGAAAAAAAGTTACGTTGAAAACATGAATAGTGTTTTCTGTCATTTGTCATCTTTGCCAGGGTACATAGTTGTAGAGGAAAGTGCTCTATTACTAGTGTTTTCCTAGCCAGGACAATTAGTAAGGTTTTTCACTGTGGCAATGCATTCAGATTAGAAAGGAAATGAGCACTTACCATTCACCACAGTGGTTTTGTAATGATTCAAACTGGGTTTGTAAATTGCACCAAAGAGCATATTGAAAGTCTCATATCTGTATTTTAGCAAAATCACTTTTGAGCCTGCTTGGCTTTTGATTTGAACACTTTTCTTGACAAAATTATTTCTTTGGGTGGTTAAGGAAATGAGAAATGAAGAACACTAGCAAAGAATGGGTTTGGTCATCTTTAAACTTTATTAGTTGGAACACAAGAGTGGCAGAATCTCTCTGAGTTTGAAGTGCCAGTCTTCTGCTGGGGCAGATAATCAAGCTGTTACCCAAAAATTTTGAGAGAAGTTTACGTGAGTGAAGGTTTACTGACAGGGATCTGTGGCTTATGAGTCACATATTGACTCTATCAGTGAATTACTTTGAGGGTAAAAAGGAAAAAAGAAAGGAAGAGAGGAAGAGAATGAGAGAGAAAGGGCAAACTCCCCCAGTGACCAGCTGGGAGGAGAAGCACTGGGGGGGACCCCAGCCTGTTAAGATCTTTGCATGCATATATTGCTTGCCCAAATGCAAATCAAGAGCTACAGTGAAGGGATGGGAAAAGAGGGGAAGGAAGGAGTGACCTGTGGTAGTCCATTCCCTTAAGAACCACCACAAGAACACTGTTGTGGTTTGCAAGTAAAAGGGCATGGGAATAACACCACAAGAGCGATCACATGAGAACAGCAGAGAAAAATGCTGCCACTGAGGCTCTAGAAAACACTTCCTTCAGAGCTTGAGCAAAAGGATACAGATCCAAAGCTAAAGGGCTCTTAGGCCATTCAAAAGGCAAGGCATCAAAAGCACTGTTTTAAAATACCTCTTGATCTTTGTCATGAACACAAGTGCTTAATGTATCTCCAGTTGTCCGTAAGATGTTTTTCCCTTTCTGAAGCCTGTTCATAACATTTTGCATTCACTTGATGCACTTGCTGCTATTCATCACAGAATAACATGATTTTAGCTGCATTAGTATTCAGTCGTGAAATTTCACCATGTCTTGGTTTGAGTCTGGTAAGCTCTGTGATTTTTTCTTTAATATTTTTTTCCAACTTTGATATTGCTATTTGTTTCCATTCCACTTGACATCCTCCTTTCACTGCTTCCTAAACAGTTGTCCTTTCTAAAAATGGAGTGAATTAGTCATTTATTCTTAAGCCATGTATTGATTGCCTTTAATTATGTCCCCAACCTCACTATGTAAGACCTTCCTTGTTCATTTCTGTATTTAGTAGAATACAGTTGTATCTGTAGTCAGCCATTTTAAAGTGAAATGTAATATGTCTTAATGATTACTGACTAAAGAAAGTAAATTTTTTTGAAGGATATTAAAAAAAAGCACAGAAGAAGAGTTTTAAAACTTAGTGACTTAATTTCATTTTTATTTAAATCAAAGAACCATGAGCAAGAAGAAAAAGCATCCTTTATATACCACAATCTATTTATGCAAGAAGGTGTTTGAAAGATGTGGAATACAAAAGAGGGAACATTAAAAAGGGCAATTTAAATAATTCTTTAGAACTTCAAATGAACATGAGTTTGTTTTTAGATTTTATAAGTGGAATTGGTAATCTTAGCTGAGACAGAAGTGAAAATTTTATCTTTTTATTCCACAACAAATGGTAGAGAAGTGATAAGCCTGGTGTGTAGGTTTTTTTAGTTCGTTTGTTTGGTTTGGTTTTGAGGTTTTTTTGTGTGTGTGTATGTGTGGATACTCACTCAATATGGGGATTTTTTGCTTTTTACATGCATGATTCAGAAACTGCTGCAGGTATTCAACCAAATCTAAACAAGTATATACAAGAAAAATAAATAAACATTGTTGGTTTTTGAGCCAGTGAGTACATTAGGAAGTTTATATTTTGAATGTGATAAATTAATCATAGAATCATAGAATGTGATAAATTACAAAAGGAACAACAAATCTTATTTAAAATGGCATTTTAACTCTGATTTTTACACAAAATTGTATGATTGCTAGAGTGTTTCTGTCCATACAAAAAGATTGTGAAGTTTTAAAAAGAAGGCAAATCAAGGGTGTGTTTTTTTCCTTTTTAAAAAGATTTGCTATTCTTTTTTGTTTGCGTTTTATTTTAGTTTGGGTGTCTAAAATTCCTCAGTAAGAGCAAAAATATAACAAGGAAAGGAATGTAATCTACACTCATGACAGGGAGAGTTCTTTTTAACACTTTTCACACTTCTGTAGAACTGAGGACTGATGTTTGCCATTGAAATTGGAATACAAGATTGTTCCTTTAACCAACCTGTCTCCAGTGGAGATCCAGTTTTGGGTTTTGTCCTACATCATAAACTCAGTTAGCTCACCTGTTTATTTGCAACAAACCAACTGAGAAATACAAACAAAAAAGAACTGGTTGAAGAAAACACTATGCTCATGGTATTGAGCCTGTCATGATCGTGGCTTGGCTTCGCGAACGAAGGTTTGGGAAGGGCTCTACCCACGCTTGCTACAGGCTCACTGATGGCTGAAAAGGCCAATGTGCGACAGACAAGTCCGGTTGCAAAAGGCACAGTGGAAAGACTCCCCAGGCGGTATCAACTGGACACGATTCTTTCTGCTTTGTCTTTTCTCCTCCAGAGTGATCCTGTGTAGTTTCACATGCGAGGCCCACCTGGGAGACTTCATGCACACACCAGTATGATGATAAGGAAGCTCCAACTTTATTATTAGCCTGGTGTCTTTTATACAGTTATGCACATGATTATTTAATACTTGATTGGTTACAAAACTGTTCACATGCCTAACACTATATTCTTATTGGATAGATAGTATATCTTTATTTTAAAATTCTCTTCCTTCACACCTAAC
>VYXB01003576.1:0-37776 GCA_013397135.1 Pachyramphus minor | reverse complement strand
GGGAAGGGAGGGAAGGGGAGGAGAAGAAAGAAAAGAAAAAAATACTGGAATAATCAGAAGCCTGGGGCCAGTCACTGGTACTCAGTTTCAATTTTGGAGTGCTTCCATTCAGATGGTATTTCATTTACTCTTTCACACTGTTTTCATAACTTTAAAAAATGATTTTGCCTTACTGAAAAACATGTATATAAAAAACAATCATCTCCTTTCATTGTCATTTTTCCTCAGTAAAAACAGGAGGATATCCTTGCAGATTTCAGACTGCACCTCTGTGCATTGACTCATGTGAAATAAATGTCACATCCTATATTCATGCTGGTTTGTACTTCACAATTTATTCAGGTTGTTAAAGTTCTGGAATTCATTGCTAGGCTTCTGGTTCTTCATATTATCACAGGACAAAAGGAATGACCTCTATGGGTGATTTCATTTTATTGTTGTTTTCTACATGGGCTGATGATGGCAGCCCATGGGGCTGAGATGCTAAAGCTTAAACAGTAAAGCTCTCTTCAAGGATGAAGCAGTAAAAAGTGAGGGTATTTTTCCCTTCTTTATAAGTAAGAAAAATGGTTAGAGTTGATGAGTTTTAGCAATGAAATTGGTGAGCTGGAAAACTTCAGTCAGGTGAGAGGGCCTCTGCTCCAGTGAATTTTGGAGGCTGCTTGATGGAATATGTCTATTTAAATGGAAACTGAGAGTGTAGAAAGAAAATTTTATTGAGTATGTCATCTTTGTGTTATAAAAGAAACTCTTCCTGAAATTTAGAAGACAATTTGCCTCTAGGGAGCCTTTGAAAATAAGATGATTTTTTGTTTTTGTTTTTGTTTTTTTTTAATAGAGAAAGTCTTTAGGAATATTAGAAAGTAAGCTGACTTTTTCATCTGTACCAATTTTGATTTTAGAAAATTATTAGCTCAGTAACTGCCTGAGGCAGGAAACCAAATTATTTTGCTGTATTTCAGAAAAGTGTAATTACAGTATTTATTTTCAAATATGTTTGTTAGGAAAGAATTTGATTGAACTTTACTATTATCACTGCAAAGGAAGGGAAGGGAAAATTAATATTTGTATGAACAGGTACAGCTAATACTGACCTCATGCTTAAAAAAACTGAAGAAATAAAAAGGGTGATGGCTAGGCAGTACCAGTTGGCTTCAGCAACGTTTCATGATACACACAGAAATGGGAAAGACTGATCTAAAGGACAGTTAAACATACCTCCCACCCCCCAACAGTAATTAGACAAATTTACATTGTATTTTTTTCTATTAATAGAAAATAATACTTTTTGAGCCCAAAACTTCTGTCCTTCCTTACTGATGATTGGGTTGTAAAAATCTTCATTCATGTAGGACCCACAGTCATATACCTTGGAGACAGAAATGAAGTTGTATACTCATAGTGTAATTTCAGTCATCTCTTCATTTCAGGAAGAGACCTCTGATGATCATACAGTCCAGCCCTCCTGCCATGGGCAGGGACAAGTTTCGATGGACCAGGTTGCTCAAAGCCCCATCCAACCTGGCCTTGAACACTTCTAGGGATGGGGCAGCCACAGCTTCTCTGGACAATCTGAGGGACAACCCTCATCATAAAAAAGTTGTTCTTTACACCTAATCTAAATCTACCCTCTTGTCCTGCCCCTGCAGGCCGAGGTAACATGTTTTTCTCTCTCTTTCTTGTAAACCTGCTTTATACAGTGAAGGGGAAGTGGGCCTCTGGGCTAGGTAGGAGGCAGTAGGATGACAATGACTCAAAAGAGTGGAACCATCTTGGATATAAGTGGTTGTTAAAGTTAGCAGACATTGATGCACAATTCAAATGTGGAAGGCATCATTCAGAAGTAACAAGTAAAATCAATATTACAAGCTTGCATGCCCAAAGTAGTCAACTGGTTAGAAATTGTAAATGTGAATAAAGACAAGCCCCTGAATTGTGTGAGTGTTTCACTTTCTTCTATTATTGCTTCAGCTGAGCTAAAGACTCTGGCTTATAATCACACACCAGCACTCTAGAAGAAGCCCTGGTCAGCTTCCCCAAGCGATAAACCATACTTAGTTCCGTGACATTGCAACCCATCATTATTTGTGAATTGAGTATGTTCAATGAAATTATATCTGTGTAACCTTCTTTTCAGAATTTACCTTTTTTCTTTTGGAAATGTGTTACACAAGAACATTGTCAGCATTTAAAGAATGAAAGTTTTCTTTTTACTTCAGCCTGTGCAGATACCTAAATAACTGAGTTTTCTTTACATGGAAAAGCTTTGGCAGCTGCTGAATGGAACCAGATAACTGGAACCAGTGATTTCTTTTTCAGAACTCAGGAAGAAATAGCTTGTTGCAGTAATTTTCCATGCATAGCATTGTTCTTGCGACCAAGGCCAGTATTCCAAAAATTTGTCAAAATTTACCTACCTGCCTGCCTTGTCATAGTGCTTGTGTGAAGGGAATCAGTTTAGTGTTTTATTTTAGAAACAATATTCTATTTTTTATCAGGTTTTTCAAATGTATGGAGTTTATTGGCAAAAAGTGAGCAATGTACCAGCAATCCAGGGAACTTGAGAGTTTTCCTGCTGAGCTTAATATAAGAGCAGTTCTCGCTCCACAGGGGCGCTCTATTTTCTGCTAGCTACTGTCCACATGGTGGGCTTTTTTTCATTTAGTAAAGAAGATATTTTTGAAATCCACTTCAGAGCCCATTAACAAGTGCAGGAAAGCTTTTGAGCTGATGCTAGATGTAAAACGTTTACTTAAGTGCTTTCTTGAATTTGAGCTTTACATGCTGTCCCTGAAAATCTGGATTCTAATTTTACACCTGCAGGAGCTAGTGTTACAGGTGGAGGTTGCAATAACATCTAAAAATAGGTTAGTGTTACAATAAACAAGTCACATCTCTTACAGGAGTAAGGAGCAAAGACAGGGCTGCTTTGGACCATCCACTGCAATACTAGGTAGTCTTACATGGAAAGTCACTGCAAGGAGCTTAAAATTTAGTAGTCTTGGATGGTAATGTAGCATTTCTGTGACATGTCTCAGGTTACTGAACAACATCACTACTTCTGTAAGGCATCAGTTACCTGTCAGTCACAAAAAAAATTTTTTTCCTGGTCACTAAGAATTAATTTAATGAGTTGTGTAACAATAGTTATTTTCCTGGGGAATTTGTTTACTTGTAAACATGGAATAGGAAATTTCTTCCTTAAATGCCTTTTTAAAGACCTTTAGTTTACATGATAGCAATTTTAAGTTTCACACTGTTAGCTGGCCTTGAGCCATAGATGTGACTAGTCCTTACCTGAAATAGTATAATAATATTCCCTCATAGTTACATTTTGATTTCTTTAAATTAAAGGAAAAATAAAAGACATCATCTCTAGATTTGTTTCTCTGATTCTCTAAAAAGGCTTCTGCGTAGGGTGGGAGGACTGTTTCCTTCCTGGTGAGAAAAAGCTGTAAGATGTGAAGTCACTTCATACCTTCATGTAAAAAGTCTTCCACAGATCCCTTTCAGTTACAATTATCTCTGCTGTTGCTTGTAATTCTAAAAGACATATTTTTCAAACAGAAATCTAGTAATTTTTCTCTTACACAGGATGTCACAAATTGTAGGAACATGGCAGTCATTAGCTTGGAGGGGGATAAAATTAGTGAATGGTGTTTTCAAAAACATTTTTTCTAATTTGATTTTAAAAAATAATTGTATCATAAAAGGTATTTCAGAAGCCTGTGGAACCACTGCCATGTTTGTTACTTTCTTGGTAAATATGATCCCCTTTTAAAGTGCTGAAGTTAAAAATGTCATGCTTGAAATGTCTTCCAGTCTGTTGAGAAGCAGTTTCTCATCTCATGACAGGCCACTCTATTGTCTGAAATCCATTTGGGTTCCCAGTAATGGCAACAGATAACATTCTTAGTCTGTTAATCATTGAGATGGCAGTTCAGAATTCATTTAGAAGTATTTTAACAGACCCTTAATTCCCAATAAAGCCAACTGAAACAAACTATGTGTTTAAATGTGTGTGCTGCAAGGAAGACTAAAAGGCAGAGGCAGACTGTCCAGATGCTTGTAAAGTTTCTCTGATCTGAACAAAGCATTGCAAAAGCAACTTAAATTCTGCCCTTCTCTACAGTTCATCTACAAGGTTCAGCAATACAAACCCAAGTTCAAAAGTAACCAGCATTTATTTCCCTAGTAGTGTAGAACGTGGAGGCTGGCTTCCTGGTTAGCAGCTTGTGGTTTTGTTCTAGTAGTTATATACTGCACCTCTTGGCATCTTAGAGCGAGGATAACTGATAACTTTACTGGTGCAAGAAATGGTCAAAATGGTGCTAGTCTAAGAAAGTTATTCCAAGAAAGATAATGCATCTGTACAGTCTTTCATCTTTCTTGATTTTGGTGGGGCAGGTCAGATGCACCAGCTAAGTAAACTGACCACAGCAAGGGGGAATAAATCTATGGAGGGGGTTCTTATTTCAGTTTTTGAAAATTGTACTTCAGCTGTGGCAACTGACATGTTGAACTCATTTTTGTACAGGTGTAAACAATACCTATTGCTTCTTTTGTTTCTTTTGGTGTAATAAGTGTAATAACCAATATATAATCTAGAAAGCTCCTATACCAGGCTAGTATTCAGCATTGCCTGAGTTATTTGGGNTTGTTTCTTTTGGTGTAATAAGTGAAGTAATACACAAACCAATATATAATCTAGAAAGCTCCTATACCAGGCTAGTATTCAGCATTGCCTGAGTTATTTGGGTCTTTTTACCTAACAAGAGAATAACAAAAACAATACTCACTCACCTAATATGTAGTGAAGTCTTTCTGTGATTTAAGTTTCAATATCCCAAGCTGCAACCTTGGGCAATGATGAGCCTTTTGACAGAGCCTTTTGAACAGAGCCTCGTATATATAACTGATTGTACATCAGAAGTAGTGGATACCAACCATCTTTTCTGAAGGAGAATGAAGTAGATACTTGAATGGAAAATACTTTGCCAGTGCTGAAACTAAGATTCCTACTTTTCCCTCTCAACTTTGAAGATAATGCTAAAAGAACAGTAATTATTTGTGATTATGCCTTTTATTTCCCCTCCCCACGCCCCACCCAGTTGAAGTTTGTATCTTGGCCTCCAATTGGAAGTCATCAGAGTAGCAGCTGCTCACTTTGGTAAGCATAGGGATACCAGCTCCCGAGTGGCTGCTAAGGGTTAATTTGAGCTAATGTACTTTGTGCATTTTAAGACTATCTGATCTCTTTCAAATGTGCACGAGTAAAACTTCTTTGCTTTCTGCTCACTTCCTAATTGAGTGTCCTTGCAGTTCTCTACCTGAGTGCTTCAAGTGTAATGACTGAATATTAATGAAAACCTCTAATGAATTTAGATTATGGAATGTGTTTGATCATTAGATTATATCTTTGAAAAACTTCAGTTCAAAGAATGAGAAAGAGTTCTGTGCTGAAACTTGATCCAAAGTATATGCATATTAGGTTTGCTTCTTATTTTGTTAGAAGGTCATTGGGTTTCACAGAACATGTATTCTGCAGTAAAGCTGTGTTTTTGTAAAGGATTTACTGCAAAGTGTCAACAAAGTTCCTTTTCAGTTAAAATTAATTTTATTGCAATTCTTAATGTTCAGCTGCAATTGATTTTTAAAGAAAAAATAACTGTGATGAAATTCTAACCATATTAAAAAGGTAGTTGATAATTTATATGGTAAATGAACTGACTCCTCACAAAGGAAATGAAAATGCTGACTTTTTGCTAGTTCCTACCGTCTTTATTCACAGTGTCTTATACCTTATTCCACATGAAAGCTCTAGCTGAGAGACTTGGACTACTTACCTAGAAAAGCAATTACCTTTATAAATGAAGATGCCAGAGTCTTTTCTTAAATACACATGAATAATCCTTCCACCCATTCAGAAAGCTGAATGTACAGGTGCCATCTTATCCTGGCATAACAGTTCCTTAAAAAAACCCAACCTTTTCATTCACCATTTAAAAGGGCTGGATTAAACTACAGTTATTTCCATGCTTCTTACTCTTTATTCCTGGGTTTGATTCATAGGTAAGTAATAGGTATCGCAACAATTCGGGATGAACTTTCTAATTTTTGCATGAATGGATCAGTAAAATAGTCTTTTCAAATATGATAAGCCTTTGTAAATATTGTTGCAATTAAATTTTCATGAAATCAGCAGGAGTTTTTTTGGATACTTTTCACTGCAGACATTTTGTTTCAACAAAAAATAACACCCATATTTGACACAGTGAAAGAAACTAAGTAAACAATAACTTCTATTCTAGATGAAGTGGTACTTTATGTGTAATCCATTTTTAGTTCTGGAAAGTCTGCCAGACTTCTATATTTTATTAATCAGGTTATTTCCATTGTTGTTCATTGATTAATCTCTTAATTCAGCTATTAATGAAGGTTTTCTTATCATGGAGAGGAGGATTCAAAGCACTTATTCTTTCATCTGTATGGTATTTTTTACTTCTGGTTTTCTCTTAGAGAAAAGACAAGGATAAAATGGCAAGATTTAACGAAGATTTTAATTGCATATGACAAAAGAAATTAGTCAAATTTTCCAAAGCTTCATAAATGATTTTTCCTTTTGTCCATGTTGCAATATAATGCAGGAAGAAAATGCATATAGTGTACAAATATGTGAAATTTGCATTTCTTCATTAATATGCATTTCTTCGGTATGAGACTTCAAAAGGTCTTCCATGCCACTGGAGCTTTACGCTTCCCATCCCAACCAGCCTTGCCACCTGAATCCCATTTACAAGCCTCTACTCTCCCATCCTGTTCTTTTAGCCCTTTATCCTATTAGATGTAAAGGAGAATTACATAAGAACCTCAACTTCCTGTATAGTTGTCTGAAAACTTATAAAGCATGTGAAAGTATTTTCATTAATATCACAGCTGTTGATAACAGTCTTTGAATGTGTTGCCCTACACTCCTGTCTGCAAGGACTTTGGGTAAGCATCAGTAAATAAGGAATCAGAAAAAATTGAGACATCACAGTCAAATTTAGTTTTGGGTGGAAAAACTCCTGCCCCCTCTCTCAGCAGGTCAAGCTTATTTGTTTTGAATTGTAGCTTAGTCAAGCTGTCTGTCTGAAAGAATTTAAAAATTTCCTAATGGTCTCCAAACATGAACTAGCCAACTTGGCTATCTTGATGACTTACACAGGTGAACAGACACAGAGGTCTCTGTAAATACTGTACTGTCACATGTTGCTTGTTCTTCTTCTTTCCTTTTACTGTTTCTATACTGATTAAAAAGGCAAATGCATACATTTATTCACAACACCAGCTGTTGTTTTCTTAAGCTGCTATATTTCACCAGAAAGTCCCTGAGTGGACTGTTCTCACCACATTTTCTTTGCCTGGGGCAGGCTTCAATGCGTAAGTCGCAGAGACCTCCAAAACCTATAGTCTGTTTCTGATCACAAAAATGACCCAGACCTGGAACTTCCTCTCAGAAAGCACCAAGACCAGAACAGCCAGTACTGTCCATCATCCAAGGTTGTCACATCTGAGCAATGGTGTCAGGGAGCAGTGAGAGCAGAGCTGCTCCCAAGGGTTAGCAAACCAAGGGTCACTGCCATGGAGCAGTGCCCTCACCCAGGGTGCAGCTCACCCTGTGGTACCTGAGCCCAGCAAGCAGAGTGGTCATAGTAACAGGTCTTACTGGCAGTCCAGGCAGGACTGGGGACCAAGGCCTGACAGCCCCAACTTGGGTTTAAATGGAGCCCCAGGACAGAGGGCGTGGGTGAACATCACAGGTGAAGCTAGTCAGGGGCTGTACAGCCCTAGTAGTGCCATCAGGGCATTGACACTTGGAAACCAATGAGCTTTCAAGGCAACTTAGAGTCCTTTGCTATTGCTCCCCTTACTCAGCTTTGAGTTCAGAACTGGCAGTAAAGTCTGCTAGAAGCAGAAGAAAATACTTTGACAACAGTTATTCTTCAACTCAGAAGAGGGATATAGAGTTCTTCAAGCAAAGAACTTAATGTATGGGTTAGAGTGGACTAAATTCATCTGTTTTTAAAAAGGCATAGACCAGGACTGGTTTTGACAGAGCTATGTTGTATGGTTTATGTCACCAGTCATCCAAGTAGGCTGGACACACACTGAAATGGGTCTCATAACCCGAATATTGCTGTGTTTTTATTGTGCTAGGAAATTATAGAGAACACACTGACCTGAAGCATCTTCCTTTGTGTCACTGTCAAGGCTAGTGAAGCTGATTGTATCTAGCAGCCAAACCAGCCTCTGAATTGCATTTGCAGCAGTTGCTAGTGAGGCTGTTTTTGGTCCCCTGAGCAAGTATGCTGCAGCATGTGGGTGTAGGCCCCCAAAATCACAGTACGGGTGTCCAGTTCCTGTCACTGCCGGCCAGGCTTTTGCAGTCTGGTATGTTAAAGCATGTCCTTTGAGACTCTTGAGTCATGTGCCAGGGCCCAGGTGGACTCTACATGCTGGAGCCTCCCCAGTAGCAGCTGTAGTCTTCATCTGAACATCTGTTGTTGACTCCAGTGAGAAGGGATGTTGACAGAGGTGCCATTGAAGAGTTGCCCACGCAGAAATGAGCCTTGTAGTCCTATGCCTCTGGCCAGGAAAACCCACAACCCAATGCCTACCCTGTAATTTGCACTCAGCTCTGGATTGTTCCAAGTCCCATTAGACAGTCTTCCTAGGCAGCCCATAAAGCATTTCCTCAGAAAATATTCCCCTTCAAAGGTTGTAGTCAGCTGTTGTATCCCTGTCCCTATTAAGAACTTGGCTCAATAGCCAAGGTGCAGTGGGAACAGTCTTTCCATTTCTGCCAGACATTCTCTTCAAATTAAAGCCACTAATCAGACTGATGTTTTTCCGGCCTGATCCTGTATTGCACAAGATTTAAAGTCTTTCTTTGGCTAAATAGACTAAAAGCAGATGCTACAGGAGCTGGTGCTGAGTCCTCCACCATCCCTCCCACCCTGTAATACAGTAAATATGATTTTGGCTGGTCACAGGCTTGGTACTGACCTGACAGTGTCTCAGGATATATCTGGCCCTACCTTGGCAAGAGCTGGTTTTGGCAGGGCAGCAATTGTCTGGTGGCCATGTGCCTGTGGCTTTGCTGCATGGACTTTGCTTTCGGAACACCCAGGGCAGGGAGCTGGCACTCTTACGTAGTCACTGCAGGACAAACAGGCAATGGGGCTGGGGAGTGTGCAGCTCCCAGACTTTGCCTAGGAAGCATGCAGAAGGAAGCAGGCTGTGGTCACAACATTTATAATAGTCCCGAACAGATCCTAAGACCTAGGAAGAAAAGAACCCCAAGGTGAACATTGTACGGCTCTCAGCAAGTACCTCTAGATGCCCATAACTTGAGTATTTTTACCGCTTTCATTTTTAAGAAGGGACTTGGAACACAAAGGAACATTGAATGAGTGAACAACAGCCCCAGAGAAAAGCAATGGGTTTTATTTAGACTGTTAAAACACTAAATCGACTCATGACATTTGAGCATAATTCTGCCACTCTGGCAAGTCCAGATTCAGCTGCTGGGGACATAGGTGGTGGCACATAGAAAGGCTGTCACTAGAGAAGATTCCTAATGCAACCTGGCTTGCCTGTCAGGACCTCTCTCAACTGGAAAGGGATAACCTTTCAGCCTGTTTTATATTCCCTAATTCTCTCAGTTGTATTGAATCAAATACTGCAACCTAGCTGTCAGATGTGGCATTTTTGCCTTGGCACCCTGGGCTGCCCTTTTTCAGAAAGGTTGAGAGATTCAAAACACTCTAGAGTGTTCTGAATGGCAGCATCCAAGTTGTATCTGGGTAACAAAAAATTCCACTACAGATTTTAAACAGTATGGCAACCTGTTGATCTGTAACAAAATAGATTTTAAATGTACCACAAAATGGATCAACAAGTTCTAGTTTTTCTCAAACAGGTAAAGTGATCTGTCAAGCATCTCATCTCCTAGCTTTTGCCTACACAATAGGACTAAATTCTTACTGTTCAAAGTTTGCCTGAGAATTTACTTAGAATAATATTGAACTTTTTTAAATTGTTGGAACTAGTTGGTGAAGTAATTTCTCTTGCAACTTCATGATACTATCATGACTAGAAGTCTGTCTCCCCTTCCTTCCTACTCCTCTACTCTTTGTTATCTTGAGGCTAAATTCAGTGATGAGTAGCAAAGCTTCTCTAAATTAAAGCACTTCCAGCAGGAATGTGCCAGCATTCCTGTAGTAGTTTGTTTTCTCAAAGTATGATTTCAAGTGACCTGTATCATAGATTGGTTAGGGTGACATGACATATCATCTATTCAGGAAGAAACTGTGCTTATTAAGTTAGCATCTTTGTTGATTATGAACTCCATTCACTATTTTAGTAATTATTTCCCAAGAGCTACTTCACTGTTGCTTGGAATTTTTCCTGAATTAATCTGCTAAAGAAAGCTGTTTTAATTGCTTTAACATTTCAACAATCTATGCAATAAATCCACTTTAAAAGTTCATTCAAATTTATAATTATTACCACTTCAACCAATATTCTCTGTTTTGTGCATTTACAATGAGGAAACACTACAGGTACTGATAATAGTTTGAACTGTAATAAACTATATAGATTAAAAGTTATTTGTCAGAATATTTTAACCTAGGGTCATCTACTTGGATGCAAAATTTTTCCTTGAATTAAAATGTACCTGTTAAAAAGAATGTACTATTTATATGTTAGTATGACAAAAATAATTTAAAATATTTCTGTAGCTACTGTTCTTTTGAGTAACTAATTTCCTGCATGTTTTGTTATTTTTGTTGTTAAAAATTTAATTGACTTCAATGGATTTCGTTCCTTTTTGAGGTAGGATCAGAACTTCTGTAAGAGAAGTCTCTTCTACTTCTTGCTAATGCATTCATCCAATTCCCAATAAGCTGTTGTGATTTCCCTTTCATCAGAATAGTCAGATGAGTGAAGAGTCTGTTCCAGTATTCAGTGTATTTTTTGTGTTTGTTTGCTTGTTTGTTGTGGAGTTGGTCTTCCCCCTACAATCATGCAGGACTCCTGTCTAAAACTCAGTTATACACATTTACACGGATATGATAATCAACAGAGGTTTTGAACATAATGTTTTCTCTAATGTTAGCGGATTTATTTTGATATGAAATAGATTTTTTTCTGTTAATATTTATAAACTCTCATCTTCTGTCCACATGGCACTGAATGTCTGAAATTCTGCCTGCTAAAATACAAGCAAATAAACAATTCATCCTTACCAGGAGAAAAATAAGAGAAAATACATTACCATTCCATCCTTCCATTTCCTAGCAACAATGTCTTCAAGTTATATTTTGTCCATACAAAACTGAGTAAACTAAGCTTCACTCTTGTCCTAACCTAATTCAGTTTCTTGAGTTTTTTTGTTTGTTTATAATTTCAGTTGATTTGTTGACAGTTTCAGCAGATGTCATTATGGGATTGTGTCCTGATGAGTCTAATTTTTGCAAAGGATTTGGATTGAATTTTATGAGAGTAAAAATATTCATGCTGCTGGATCATATATTTTCCCTTAATTTTTACCTTAACAGTGAAACACCAGCAGTTTTCAACAGAATTTTCAACCCTATCTTTACTGTACAATGCAAATTGAAGCTTTGTTTCTTGCTAGATTTTTTAATATGCACAGTGTTGATCATTATTGTGAATGCTTTACAGGTGAAAACTTGGATCATCTCCAGTACTTTGTGAGGTTGAGTTGCTATAAGGATAAAGGTCTGTTCACCTAAAATATTTTAGTATGAGAAAAAAATACTATTTTCTACTATTTCCTCCCAAAGAAGTGGAAGGAAGCTAAACAGTAGTACATTTGTAAGAAATCTTCATAGAAAGAGAGTAAGATATGAGTGAGAGGCAGAGTAAGATATAAGAAGTCTAAAAGGCAAACTGGCTTGCTGTACACCATTCTTTTTAAAGTGTGTTGGTTGGAGAAGGGAGCAGCTGTACTTAGAGACATTTAATCTTGCACATATTTGGTGGGTAGGCAGGTATGCTTTATAAACAGGATGCCTGTAATGTGAATGTGTCCAGCTTCACATACTGACAGAGTGAGGAGGGAGACCCAGAAGAGACAAAGTACTTTGGTCTAAAAGGTACTTCAAATGTTTTTGGTTTGGATTATTCTAAACACTGGTTTTCACACTCCTTCACCATTGTAAAGACAAAATATTTCATATATGAAATCTAAGACAGAAGTTCTCTAAATATTTTCAAAAAGCCTTATTCACAGATAGCATAATTTACTCTTTTGGTGCAGTCAGATCTTCAAAATGGTGCCTTGTGGGCACAGCTGCTGGATTTATTGCTTAACACAATAGCTTAGCTCTGTATCCTTACTTTCAAATTCAGAATCAAACTAGTGAATTAGATAGTAAATTATTGCTTAACAGTCACAAATACAAAGGAAGAAATCAATTTTTAAAAAAAGTCAAAACCAGCTATGGGCTAGGTTTCTTAAACTTCGAGAAAAAATATTACTGCATGGTATATGCATGCATGCATAAAACTCTCTTCATGCTGTGTTCACTCTAAATGTATATACTTTAAACCTCTACTTTTGTGCACTGATACTTGCTGACATATTGACAAAGGATCTAACACATATTTTATCATTGGTAGCCTTAAATGTCTTAGTAATGCTTTCTACACTCACAAATTAACTCAAATTTCACTTAATTGAAAAAATAATACTGGAAAATACCTTTTACAGATAGTTAGGCAGTTTTGGAAAAACAAGTTGTTTATTTAAGAGCCATTGAAATGACTCTTAATATAGATAAGCCCCAGCAAGTGCTTACTGTGTTTTAGCTTGTCTGATGAGAGCTTTTCACGTATTTTTTCAGAATATCTGTCATCATTACAGGCTGGACATAATTTAGCTGTGGTGTATCACTGGTGCATTCTCCAGATGCACTAATATCAAATAAAGGACCCAGGGTTCCTGGAGGAGTCTGTATTGCTCATGAGCCAGCAATGTGCCCTGGTGGCAAAGGAGGCAAACAGGTATCTAAGATTGCATTAGGCAAAGTGTTGCCGTTAGGTCAAGGAAGGTGATTATTCCCCTCAGCTTAGCACTAGTGAGGCCACAGCTGAAGCACTGAGTCTGGTTCTGGGCTCCCTGCTACAAGAGACGGACATCCTGGAGGGCATCCAGAGAAGGGCCACTGAAAGAGTTAAGGAGCTGTTGCATCTCTCATATGAGTAAAGGTTGGGAGAGCTGTGACTGTTCAGCCTGGAGAAGAAAAGGCTTGGGGGAATCTTATCTGTGTATATAAACACTTAGAGGGAGGACACAAAGAGAAGGGAGCCAGGCTATTTTCAGTGGTGCCTGGTGACAGGACCAGAGGCAGTGGGCACAAACTGAAACTTAGAAGGTTCCCTCTTAACATGAGGAAACACTTTTTCACTGTGAGGGTGACTAAGTATTGGCACAGGTTGCCCAGAGAGGCTGTGTGGTCTCCATCTTTGGAAGTATGCAAAACCCATCTGGACACAGTCCTGAACAACCTGCATTATTTAGGTGGCCCAGCTTGAGCAGACGAATTAGACCAGATGAGCTCCAGCGGCCCCTGCCAATCTCAACCATTCTGCTGTCCTGTGGAGATACCTACTGTGCATGGTTAGGGCCCATGTCTGGTGTATCCAGGCATCTTAGCTTCTTGCACTGGAATAATATTTACTTCTTTTTTACAATCAGCGCAATTTAGGCAGCTGACATTGTAGGCACATGAGCAAAACCATAAAACATACTGTGAACTAACAAACAGTCATGATCTGTCATGTATTCCCAACAGGAGAAAAAGGCTGACTGATGAAACTATTTGAAGCCAGCCCTTTCATTGGCCCACCTGTTCTGGTAGTGTCCTTTCACTGGCAGTAGAAAGTAATTTTCTTGTGACAAATGGAATTACTACGAGACCTCAAAAGGTGTGCTGCAAGATAGCATGCTGTCTCAAGATAGCTATTTTAGTCACTTGACAGAGTGGTGTAATCAAAAGATTATGCATTAACAGCAAGACTGTTGATGCATGTGCACTGCCACCACTTACTTTCTGCTCTTGATAAATGATTGATCACGACAGCCTACGGGGCCACTGTGCACAGTGCAGCAGGATGCTCAGATCTAGTGATGTGGATTGAGGACAGAACTTCTGAGCTTTCACACCTGCTGTTACATACTTCTTTTTGCAGGTGTGGCTGTTTCTTTTATTTTCTGTCTTGTAAAATGGAGCATTTTCTTCCCACTGTGTTGTACGGATTAATTAGTTGGCATTTAGAAAGAGTTTCAAAGAGAGGAGTTAATAGGACAGTGTTAAATCTAAGACACAAGAGAGTACAATCTAGTTGTGTTTTATATGAGCTATATCACTGATGTTAGAGAGCCAAATTCCTTTTCTAATTTAAGAAGTGGGAGGTGAAAAACCTGCAGCTTGCATTTGAAAATGTTATTTAAAATCTTTCTGACCATGATTTCTGGCATAATGAATGAAATCAAAGTAAAGAAGCTGAATATATGACTTGATTTTCTGTTCTGAGTACTCAGCACCTATCACTAACATTAGGAGGAAATGTGCAAAGTTTTTGGATAGTGGGTTTTTTTGGTTTCCTTTTTTTTAAATTAGGTCACTTAAACAGCTGCTTTAAGTGTGGAATTAAGAAGCTAACTTTGGTTATCTTGGCTTCTCAGAATATTAAAAAATTTAAGAAGAGCTTTAATTATATAAGGAAATCATAATGTGCCTCCTCTGAAGAGTTCATCCATAAATAAACTCTTGTAAGCAGAGCTTAATATCAAATGAATAGAGTCTGCAGCTCCAGCAGGTGTTTGAAAGTCAAAGAGTGGCACCAATAGGCATAATTTATAGTTCATTAGCATCAGTGGAAGAAAATAGTGTATTTTTATTAAGTTCTGTATTTTAGCTTTACAGTGGCATATATGCATTGATTAATTTTGAAATTATAAATTTAACAACAATGTTCAAGCACTTTCTAATCATTATAATATGCTTCGGAAAATTCAGGAGGACTCCATTAGTACGCTTTAGTAGGCAGGGCATGGTTATGGTATCTATGGAGTGCTTGTGCAAATAACAAAAATCCCAGGGGTGGACTCTTAATGCCACAAGAGATATTTTGCCTTCGAAGCCCATCAGCAGGAACTCTATGGATTCGAAGCTGCCTGTTCAATGCCCAAGTCTCCTATGACTGCAGAAGTCACACGCCAGGATTGCACAGAAAGTGCAGCCTTATGTGCTGCTTTCCCAGCCCTTGGGGAGGACGTGGGGAGAGAAGAAGCCTGTCTTTCTGACTGCCAGGCCCCCCCATTAACCTCCAGATTGTTTTGTTGCAGCTGTGCTGAAATGTATTCCATACACCAGCTGTCAGCCTAATGTGACTTGAAATGGGCTGTTGTAATAAACCATTATCAAAGCACTTGAGGAGAATGTGAGCCTTGACCTTATCTGGATAATTATCTAATAGAGTGCACAGAGTAATTCCTTTAATTGGTGTTGTTATCCTTTGCAGCCATGCTAGAATGTGCTGGCTTGGACAGTTACTGATTCCTAGGGTGTCTTCACACTTTTAATATCAACATTTCCCTTGCAGTTCTGTAGACTTGGCTATAGGTGAGAATGATACAGGATTGACAAATGAATTTTATTGGGAACATTTTAAAAATTCTGTTATTTAAATTGCTTGCTGAATGACTCCGGCCAGTTCTTGACAATGATTAATGTTTTGGACTGTGTTAGGTAAGAAATCTCTGAATATATAACAAGCTTAAGTGATGGCCAGCAGACTTAAAATGCAGTTCTGCTTGGTCAAGACAAGTTTTTCACCCCTTCATGTCCCACTGTCATCATGTGAGGCAAAAGGCCCAGCACTTTTAGGACACAAATTTACACATTTTGCTTACCACACCAAAGCAAATCTTTTTTGCAAGGGATGAATGAGTAGGATTCAGCAGCATGTCTGTAAGAGGTAATTTCCTCTGGTTTGGTCTATATGGGCAAAACAAAGGACCCAAACAAGTTCTTACTGAGTTACTTTATTTAAGAGCTTGAACAACTTTGTTTTGCCATGTGCAAAGAAGGCATTTTCCAAAAATCTATATGTGCAGGTGAGAGGGTAGTTTTTAAGTCATTCTTCTCTTGTGTCTCTCGGCTGCTTTCTGTCAAAAATTGATCTAGTAGGAAAGATGGTTGAACTCTTTCTTAAAAAGCAAAACATAATATCAGTTCCCACTACAGGAACTCATGGTTTTTGGACTATGAAAAGTTCTGCCGGTGTTCATGTGCTAGTCTTATAAATACACTTAATTGGAATTTGGGTAGAATGTAACTGAAACTTAGTCTCAAATCTGTTTTATCATCTCTGAAAAAAGTCTCTCATAATCTGTATTGCTGTCATGTTTCTGGTCCACACTGTATTCTGAAAGGTCAGATGCTGGAAAGCAAAATCCATGGGTTTAATATATGCTGCCTTTTAAAAACACATTGGACAGTTTTTTACTGAATAATTATGGTACTGAAATACTATTTCATTTTTTTGCTTTGCCAAGAAGTCCTCCTCTAGCCTATACTCTTTGACTTTTGGCCTTGTATGGCTCCCAGAATTAGGTGGCCAGAAGACAACAGATCAGTGTTCTCATTAAAGATGTTTATATTATGGTTTTTTTCATACACTAGGCATTCTTGTCTTAATATATTATGAAAATACTCCAATCATTCCTTTGTGTTGGCAAATTTATGTAAAGTTACTTTTACTGGGTTCCTATATTTTCCTAATGAATAATTTAATCCACTATATCAATACACTGTAATATTAGCAGTTTTTCACTTGCACCCACTGAGAGATTTTAGATGTGAATAGCAACTCATATTTCAGACTCTGAGAAGACTGGAAATTGAATGCAGTGCAGATTTTTAAAAAATGTTCATAGATAACAAAGGCCTGTGATTTTTTTTGCACACATATAAGTGAAAATGCAATGCAAAGATTGTCATTATTTCAACAAAATAAAAATCTAAAATATAGCAAACAAATCCTTTGCACCAATGCTCTAAAAATAAAGTAATTGTGTGTGTGAGTTGTGATGTAGGTCGATTCAGCTGCTCTTCATATTCGTTGTGACAGTTATTGGAATAGCTGGAGGCGGAGTGGTTACTGATACACTATACTGTATTTAGAGTTTTAGATACTATGGCATCAAAAGGGAGACCAGTGGGAGCACTTAAAAGGATATTGGTGATACAGAGGTTGAATTTCATCCTGAAAGAAGAGGTAATGATTCTTATGGATTTTGGTGCTGAGGCATAATTGACAGCGCAGCAGGTACCAGCTGCTTATGTGACTTTTTTTTCCTTGTTATTTCTGTTATGAGACACTGAATTTTTCTGTTCTATAGTTCTCCACATTTCCCTACTTAATGGAGTACATAAGGAGAGAAACATAAAAAATGGTTAAATGTGAGATATTATTGTAACAGAGATTATTTAGCCCCCCATACATTGAATAAGCAATCAAATATGAACATTTTCATTCTAGGTACTGGGAAAACAGAAAATAGGTCCCATCTTGTCTTGAATAATTTAGTGGCCACATAGTTAGAGCATATGTAACATGAGGGGTGCACCAAACAAGAATAATAGAAGTAGTATTGGGAAAGTTCTGTGATCGAGTTCTGTTTGAGTGGGAAAGGTAGTTGGATGGAGGCAACCACTGAGAGCGAGAGAGAGATGACAGTAGGCAGGAAAAAACCCACAGGGTGATAAAAGCATGGGGTACAGTAAAGGAACAGGGATTGAGGGTAGGTCTGATTCGGCTATTGCTTCTCTTAATTGGTTTTTCATACAATTTTGCATGCAAAAAAAAACCGAGCAGAGGGAGTTACAGGAACCAGAACTGTTGTTACTGGACTATATTTTTAGTTCCAATGGAAAATATTAATTTTTTTTTAATGCAGCATTTACACAAGAATAAATTCATTTGAGAAATGGCCTATTTTTGTTTAGCACAGGCCACTGTTTCAGGAGTATTAAATAATATATGCCATTACCAGCAGAATTGGTATATTCTCAGGACTATTTCTTGTGTGGAAATAAATATCATCGCTTGGAAACAGATACACAGACCCCTGAAATGAGTGTAAATCTTCTCACTTCATGTTAAGCCTGATGCCTAGGCAGACAAACCTCACATTGCTGCAGATCTGTATCTCCTAGAAAAGTAATCCACTAGGGTTGAAAGGTGTCGTGGGTTTACCAGACCCGTAGGCTGAAATAGTCAGGTCCAGGTGGATTTCCGGAGCAAAGCCAATCAAAAGTTTTAGTAACACCTCTGCTAAGAAAAACGGAAGAGAAGGAGGATTGCGCAGAAGAAATTAGGAGCCACATAGGAGGGAGGCAACAGGCCCCTCGAGTGAGGCCAGGCCGAGTCCCCTCTCTCCCGGCCCTGGGCCAGGGGCAGGTGTGGCACGCCCCATCCCGGTCGAGACATGAGGCATCGTGAGAAGAAACTCCAGAGATAAACTGCCCACCTGAAATATGCTGCAGAAAAAATTCCAGCCCCAGTGGAAAGCAGAGGAGAACTTGAGATAAGAGACTACTCCAAGGTCAGTGTCGCAAAATGAGAGAGCCGAGATGCGGGGGAGCCCCCCCGCTGTCTCTCCCTCCAGCAAGGGAAAGACTGAAAGTTGAAAACCCCTGCCACCTGTAGAAGATTACTGATAAATAGGAGATCCTGGATTCAACTCCCAGTGGTGCTTCCACAGTGCAGAGACCCTCTGGCAGTTTATGAAGGAGCAGACGAGAACATATGGAGGCTGTGACCCCTCATGAGAGGCCTGAGATGAAGCAAAGACCTGTGGCTCATGGAAAGAGAAATCTATGCTTGAGCAAGTTGTTCCAGGTAGGACCTTGTAGTCCCAGTGAGGGATCCATGCTGGTGCAGTTTATTTGTGACCCTAAAGGACAGCAGAGTTATGGAAGAGTTGTTGTCCTAGGTGAACCTACTAGACTATCTCATGGGAAGGGACCCCACAGGAACAGGGGAAAGGACTCAGAGACATTCCCTGTAGCCTGTGGTGAAGAGTATGGTAACACAGGCTGTCCCCCTGCAGCCCACAGAAGGGACCCCACAGGAAAAGGGGAAAGGACTCAAAAGCCATTATCCTCTGTAACTGTGGTCCAGACCATGGTGCAGCAAGTGTCCCCTTGCAGTCCATGGAAGACCTCATGGAGCCTGGGTGTTCCCCCATCCCCGGTCTCTGGTCCTGTCCCAAATGGAAGAGGAGCAAATCCAGTCCTAACGTCGACATGCAGCCGAGGAAAGATATTTCATTTGTGTTATCATGTTACAAACAGGGGTTGCCACTTTACTAGGATCTGTGATTCATGATCCTGGCTCTAGCCTGAGGGTAGGCAGCTATGCTGATAATCAGGCTTAAAACTTTTGGTCAAGGTGTGAGACCAGCTTCGTGGCACACATAGAGCACTATACCCCAAAAGTAAAATCAAGCATGAGTTTTCTTTGTTGTCAGCTATTAGTTATGCTGCCTTAATCTTGCGGTTCTTTGGATCTTCATGAACAGTCTTTTGCAGGATAAAAGCAAGATTTAATTTGACATTGACTTGACTTTCAGATAATTCAATTTTTAGCAGCAAGTAGGTAAGATTTTTAAATGCACTTGAATAAATGCACTTGTACTCTGTGCTGATTCTCATTAAAGGATTAAACTATAACCATTTTATGAAGTTATTCTTTATAAAGTTATTTTTATCAAGTTATTTTTAATTGACAGAATAAAAAAAGTAGAAGAACTCAAAATAGAGGAAAGTGCCATTATTCAGAGGCTTCCAACCAGGAAATTATTTGTCTACTTTGAATACAAAAGTCCCAAGTACTTTATATTACACAGAGAGTATTCTGGGCAAACTGTATTAATTTTTTGGCGAACCCTCTATTAAAAAATTCAGCTAAAACATACTTCAGTGTCTTGGGTCATCATTCCCTATGTGAGGATTTTGAGTGTGAAGAGGAAAGGAGTTATACTTTTTTCCTCTTTTTTTTTCTTTCCTCTTTCATCTGTGAGAACTAGCTGTTGATCTGGGTTTATTCCATAAGAGGGTGAAAATCTACCTATGTGAAACCAGGCAGTGAAGGGGCTATTGAAGAACAAAGTAGCAAAAGCCTTGTGACTTAAAGATAACTTTTCCCCCGAAAGAAAGGCTGTTGTTTTTCATATGTATCCTGGGCAAAGGTAACCAGATATTTCATAGTGGTATTCCTTCTGTTGTATAAGCTGTTTTTATCTTACCTTTTACCCTGCGGTGATAAAAATCGCCTCCCTCCCAGCTCTCATTTTATGTCTAGTCCCAGTGGTCCATGTACTGTCCTGGGAGGATGAAAAAGAAATAGCTTGCTTTCTGAAAGAACAGTGTGACCTGACTAGCCTTAGGTGGCTAAGGATAGGGAACAGAATAGTTCAGGAAGGAGAATTGCAGTGATAAGGGTGAAGCTAGAAAGCTCTCTGAGTCTTGTCAGGAGGAGAGAGAAAGGAAGCAGCACTGGAGCTCAAAAAGCAAACGATGATGTTGGAAAAAGCCTAGGAAGGAAACTGGTTTACCAGGTCAGAGAAACAACTTCAAATACATAAATGTTGAACTGGAATGTTTTTGTGCTTATTTATATTCTACCAAAGAGAACCTGAGTTGTTTTATTTTAATAATAATAGATGGTGGTCCCAGTCAAATGTTCTATTTTGAAAGCAGCAAGTACCTCATGGAAAACATAAAGTATATGTACAGGTGTTCAAAACTGACCCCAGTGAATGAGATAATTGTGAGCATTTAAACGTGATAAAACCTATTAAAAATAGTATTTGTTTCTATACAGTTATTTCCCCTTCGAAGCATATCATATATCCCTTTTTTCCCTTCAGTCACAGTGCTTCTTTTGTATTCAAGCTTAATATACTGTTAACAGGCCATATAAATCCATTGAATTAAAAGATATTGTGTACAACAATTTGTTTTAATTACCAAATATCATGTGTTCTGTTTAACTGTGAGCTTAATGAATGGCTATTTAATTAAGGGTTTTAAATCAGGTAATCAGTTTGCATCACTGAGCAACAAGTAATCAGCTTATAACATGCAGTTGAACAGGCAAAAGGAGCAATAGGCAAACATTTCCCTGATAGTGTTTATTGGCTAATTAAATGATCTGGACTCCAGGGTAAATATAAAACAGGGAATAGATGGTATGGTAGGAAGGACACCAGAGGAGGGTACTTGACAGAGCTTGTTGAAGCCACATAAATGTTGGTAGGGACTTGTCATTTATTCTGTAAATATAACAGTTCACTGTGTACCCTATATCATATTTGGAAAAAAACAATGTCTTATACCTTTGTCTATCTAGCAAATACATTACAACTCTAATAATGAGATGCTAAAGGTACCTGTTGTAGGCTATGATATAAAAGAACACATCAGTTAAGATTTTTTTGTGGTAATATAAAATCCTTTATTTTCCTTTTTTTTGGTGGTGGGGGAGTTGTTTTTTCTTTTCAGTTCTATCACATCTTAGATGATTTCTGTTTGAATGAAATTGATTACACCTTTCCATGAAAAAGCTACTGTTTACATCAGTACCTTTCAGAACACATGCAATGACTGAGTATACTCACTTTTCAAGGCTGCTATACCTTCAAAAGGTGTTCAGTGAGGTAAAAGAAAAGACTTTCCTATCTTCTTAGTCCTCCTACACACTTGTATTTACGATTATCTGTCTTCATATAATGTCTCTGCTGTCATCAATTCCGATTTTGATTTTATACATTGTAAGGATAAAGGGGGCCATTGTGATAATCCATGATAGATTTTGTAGGCCATAAGATTTCAGCCAACAATCCTAGTATCTGTTGCAAAAGCTGTGGCTGATTTACTGAATCATTTTAGAAAGACAGTCAGTCTGAAAATGGGAAATGAAGCATAATCCAGTACAGTGCTGGAAAGTTACTCCAAAATTTTATTTCCTTTATTGTTAAAGTCTTATATCTTATTTCTCAATTTCTTCTAATTTTCTTCACCTGAGCATGCATGAACTGACAAGAGGGTTTCCTTCTCAAGCAGACCCCATTTATATACCATAGCTAAAGCTTTTCATATGGTTTCTTCCCAGTAATAATTTAAAGTAGTTAATTCCTAAAGGTTACAACTCAAAAGAATTGTTTTGGAAATGTTTATGGTTTGTAAAAGGTATTCTAGTTCAGTTGAGAGGCCAAAACCAAACATGATCCTGAACTGAAAATGGGGAAATGTCATGGATTTGGTTATTAGTTTTACCTTTAGGGTTATAGAGTTCATAAAACATATTGAAATCTGCTACACAGCACATGCACATAAAACAAGGGTTTTTTTCTGTTTAGATTATAGCAAATATAGGTTTTGCATTTAGACTTCAAGAATAGATTTCTTCTCTCCCCCATCATGAAACAGCAAAGTTATCATGGTGGCAACGTGTATACAAGACAAGCAAAACATACTGCATTCTAAATTAGTGCAATAATATCACATATACTAAAGTTCTTTTGCTCTGCTCCTTTCTGCATGGCCTATTAGTAAAGCAATTTTTTCTCTTTTCATATTTCTGGGGCACAGGAGGATGAGTTTTCTTCTGTGTAAGAGTTTTGGAAGGGGAATTGGAAGGTTTTCTTTTGCTGTTCTAGGTGCAACTCCAAAATAATTATTTCTTCATATCAGCCTACATATCAGCACAAAATGATGCATCTGTACAATATGCCGACTGAAGAAATTATTTTTCAACTTTTATAGCTATTTTAGATTGAGTCTTCTGTCTTGACTTTCTGCTCAGATCAAAATTTCAATTTTAAGACATTCAATGACTATTTGAACAAATTATAAAAATGTGAAAAAATGAAGATAAATCATGCTTAGATGTAATTTAAAACCAAGTGCAATTTTAATTCTTCTTAGTAAGAGCCCAGCATCTTCTGTAGTAAAAAAAAAAAAAAGTGTCAGTGATCATAACACGTTTCACTGTGTTACTGGACTAATGTTTTACAATAAGGACTACCTATAGATGGCACCAAGAGTAAATACTACAGAGGCTGCACAGTCTCTTTAGAATAGTCATAGCTTTAGAATCCAGCATATTTGAGATTGTGTAGATACAGTACTTACTGACTTTCTGAATATTTTTGCAGTATTACAGTAGCTTTGTTAATTCTTATTGCAAATAATTGAAATCTTTCATCTTACCTTAGCTGAATATAGAAATTCAGGACTGGATTCAGGAGATACTTTACCTACATGGCCTTTAGTTTAATTTTTGTCTTTCTAACCTGTTATAGGTCTTGTGACAGTTTTGGGAATTGTAACTTCTAGCACTGAGCAACAACATCTCAAGGCTCTTGACTCCTGTGTATGTTTCTGAGGAAGATGCAGGGCTAGAACATTGTCCCAGATGTTTTTCCTTTCCCCCAGCCGCAGCCTGGTACTCCTGGTATGCAAGCAAAACCTTTCTGGGGGAAAACAATAGAGTGCTGAGTTATGTCAGGGATGGTCCTGGTGCTGTACTAATTTTTTTTGCTTTCTTACCCTTCTCCATGCAGTGAAATGTTCTGAGACATGCTGGGAAGCAAAATTAACCTTTGAGCCAACGTGGCCCTTGGCGTCTGTGATTAGTACATGTATCACTATCTTTTTGCTGTCAGTCTTTTTGTCCAAGTTGGCTCAACATCTCCAGTCATAAAGCTTGCAATGCCAATTGGAAGCTTCATCATCAGTCATAATGTTGTGTTACTTTCCATCTTCAACTCCAAATATAATAACCAAGCAAAAAAGTGTCAGTAGGAACTGCACAAAGCAGTCTGTCCCAGTGCTATTCACCTTTTGTAAGTCAAAGTACCAGGCATTAAAGTAAAAAGAAGTCAGGTTGACACTAGAGCAGGACTCTCGAGATTAGTATAGAGAAGGAAAGTCCATATGATAAGTTTTCTTGTTCTGTCTTAGGTAAGGTGGGAAACAATAGCATTAAGATAATATAATGTGTAAAAAAAAAAGAACTAAAATTTTGTGAGGTAACTGGTAACTATTTAAATTTTTAAATTTATTTTTAAATCTCTAGTTGTGAAATAATAAGCACAGTGTGACAGTACAAAAATGATATCTTGATGAAACAAATGAAAAAGTTAAAATGTTAAAGACTCAAAAATTATGCAAAATGCTGTTGAAAGCTTTCATAAAAATGAAAAGATATGCTTGATCTGAAGTTACAAGTATATTCAGAAAGTAATCTTTCAGCTATCTTTCTTTTAAAAGATGTGACTGAAGCTGTTTTTCCATTGCAAAGATTAGTATCAATAACCTGTGCACGGCACAGTGCTAAATGAATGATGCAAGTGGTGCATAATAATGAAACTATGTGCCTCTACCGTTGTGTTGTTTTTGTTTTTGTTTTTTTTTCCCCAGAGGAATTAGAGTGCTAATAATGGTTTTGGTGTTCCAGGAGCTGATAAAGGCCAGAGGCCTTGATTCAGCATACAAATTATCACCACTTCACTTGTCCTCATGAAAATGGTTTTTATTACATGGAATTCACAGAACTTCTTAGATTTTTCCAGTTTCCTTAGTCTTTGTTACAATCTCAGTCTTTACTTTCACTCATAACTACAACAGAAGACGTTGTGCAAAGCCTGTAATATATAAGGCTATTAAGCTCCTAAAGTGACATAACTTTTTTTAAAAAAAAATTATACTTTTTGTTTCCTAACAGACAAAGCCTGACATGGCATGTGACATGCTCTTGTGGTACTATTCTACTGTGTCTCAGACATTTTGAAAATAAGACATGTACCGTGGCATAAATATTTTCATAGAGTTTAACCAAGTTGAAAACATTGCCTGCTACTTTAATGGTATTATTGCTTTTATTTTTCTTGACTGCCACTTTATAATTTCATTACAAATTCCTTCTTACGGAAAGAAGGAAATTTTTAATTGTTTTAATGTAACTGTAAGGAGATGTGTAGCTTTTTCTAGCCACAATATCTGACTACTGAACTGTACAGATACATGTGACCTCCGCTAGTAATATCAACTGGAGTACTGAAACAATGAAACTATGTTAACCTCCACATTAGCATGTGTCACCTATGAGGACACAGTGGCATTTTGTGTTTTGGAGAGTAAAGAATTACTTTGGATAACAGAGCAAAAAGTGAATTCTCCTTATCTTCCATACAACAGTTTAGTCATAACTTCTCTTGTATTGCCACAGCTTTACGTAAAGTATTATATACTGTGTCTGTATTTTTCACCTATTTGGTTACAAATATATAAAATTATGGTGGAATTGAAAGGAAGTGTTATTGTTTAATTTTACTTTAGAATTTCTTATGTACATTCCATTCTTTTTAATTATGCTTAGAGCTGATACACAGTTCTTACTGTTACTTTTATCTCCCTATAATTTAGAAGTGTTATATTCCGGTATTTTCCTCAGCTTAGCTGTGCAACTCTGACCTGTTTCAGTTTTCAGTTTTCAACAAAAGTATTAATTTTTAATGCATAGGGATCCTCTGGACATATGAACCTATTCCCATTTCTAAAAGCATTTTTCCAGAAAAGAACCAGTGTATTTTGATGTAATAAATAGTACTCACACAGTTTCTCTAAATCTACAAGTGCATGCATATTATAAGGCCATATGATAATGTCAACATTTGAGCAGTTCCTTAGTGACCCTTAATTGCTCAATATGGCCAACATCTACTTTATAAGTTTAATCCTGATAGGTTTATCAAATTAAAAATAAATTCACATTGAGAAAGATGTGACTCATGGCACACAGTGCTATCTATGATTTTTTTTTTTTTTTTTGCACCTTGGATATTTGACTTAGCTAGATCAAAGCATCCTTGTTATAGAAGAAATTCTGAAGGTACTTGAGGCTTGTATATCCAGTGATAGAGCAGCAGATGACAAAACGTCTGGGCCACAAGCAATTCTTTGTGTCTTCTGTGCCATATCAGTTTTTCCTTAATTAAAAACTCAGTAGTATGCTTGTGGTTTCCTTTCTTTTATGCAAATCCTGAAACTAAAAATTACCTCTCAATTTTAGGTGCAATAGAATTTAATAGATTTGTGAAGTAGTTGTCTTAATTAAAAAGAAAAAAAAAATACTATGAAGTAGCTCTCTTGTTTTCCATGTGAACTTTATACATTTTTAAATTTAAGGGAAGGAAAAACATAGTTGCCCTTACTTCAGTTGCCCTTATTTGCAGGAAAATAATTAGAGAGGCACTCTAATAAACACAGCAAAAGCTGTGAGAGGCAGGGGAAAGAAACTGGAAAAGGCAATATAAGAAAAATAGTTTCAAAATGTGAGGTTGCAGAGAGTCAAGAAAACAAAGCAAGCAAATGCTTTCTGCATCTAGCCTTGTGTTCAGTGCTAAATGCTTCCTTACCTCTTCACCCGCCTCTTTGTTTCATTAACACTACCAGCTGTCATTAAGAGACAAAAATTCCAGAAAAGGCCTTGCCCTTCTGAATAACTGAGATTTACTCGCTCATGTTCTTCTTCATGATGTTCCACAGTCTTCAATGCCAAGTTCCCAAAATATTTGAAAGCCCAGGATGTTGCTTGAGAATTGCTGAACAGTACAAGGAATATAGCTGATGTCTAAAATGGTATTTTGAAGTCATCATCCTGTTCAGGTGGAAGACTACCCATGAGCACACCTCCACAATCACTGTTCACGATTTCCTGCCATAGTGCTAACAGTGAATATTCCCCAGGCTACGGGAACAGGGGAAATAGCCACACTGGGCTCTACGCTCTCCTTACTCACTGCTTTCAATTATATTGCCACAGGCTAAATAATTTGGTTTAGGCTTATGAAGTAGTGTGAATTAATCTCCAGACGGACTTTATTCCACTACTTAATGCTAAACAGCTGGCAAAAGACTTGTTTTTTTTTACTGAACCATTCCTCATTTTCTCATTGTCTTCAGTGAGATGAAGAAGTAGAAACATGGACATGATTATCAGTTATGATTATCACTTATTTACATCTGCTTGAAATTCTAGATGCTTGAGAAGTCTGCTTGCCTTACTCAGTATGAGAAAAACCTTTTCCTTAAAAACCCACAACTTTTTGATAATTATTTTGGTATGTCTTGCTGTATTAATGCAGTCTCTAAGAACATGGTGGTTGTCACATATTACCTACTGGTAAGCTGTACTACCTGCAGCTAGAAGTAGTATAATATTCTATAGTTTTTAAGAAGATTAATCTCTAGGTATCCTTTGCATAAAGATTCCTTTTCGAGTATGGTAAAGGTAATATAAATCAGTGCAACACTTTCTGTTCATATATTTACTTCTGGAATGTGTGTGGCAACTATCCGAGCATACTAGTGCTGCATAAACATTTACCCATTTTAGACCTTTCAAAAATGCACAAATTTAACTTCTTTCCATGATTCTGCATTTATTTGCATTGATTTCGGTTGTTAGAATAAGTAAAGACCAGGCATGCTGTCTAAGCCGCGCTGGTCTGTTAGAATCAGTTCTTCGTTTGTTCTCCAGAACAGCTTCAGCTGACATGTTTAGGGTTTGCCTGCATGAGAGTGAGGGCAGAATTGCTCTCCCAAGGTCACAGGGAGTACCACCCAGTCTGTAAGTGGAAGAAACCCAGCACGTGCCAGTTTAGTTGTTTGTGGTTTTTGTTTTTTTTTTTTAGTTTAAAAATATGCAGTAGCCATCTCCTTCCTCATCATGAAGGAAATTTCAAAAGTAATTTACACAAATGAGTGCAGAATGTCTCAAGATTCTTTTAGGCCGACACGGTTCCTTTCTTCATGGAGCAAGACTCTGTTCTCTGTCATGTCCTTGATTGTAGTCTCCATAATATCCTAGCCGAGAGAAATTCTGTCTGACACTAGTAAAGTATAAAGGCAGCTTCATTTACAGTAATTAGGCCCTATCCACCATTCTATGAATGCACCCAAAAGCCAATGCTTTTCCTCTGGAGTCCAAGGGAAGGACACAGTCTTCCCTGAGATATGTTTGTTGTCAGCTATCTCAGAGTTGTTCCAGGAATCATGAGTTAGGGAAGACTTTAGCCATTCTTATAGATAGATGTACACAGCCAGAAAAGATTCTCATTAGCAGGGCTAATGTCTTACTCTAGTAAGACATCCCAGGAAATGTGTTACTACCTTTCTGTGCCCACTCCCTGCAGATATTTTGAATGTAGGTCAGTTTGAGCTCTTATGTGGGTTAACAAAATGTAACTTTTCATCTTCCGGTTTATAGAGTAATGTGGTCTCAAATATAAAACTAAGTTCTTAGACCAAACAATCTCTTGGTAGTTTCCACTAATGTTTTCTACCCAGTATAGTGTATCAGGTAGGTATGTTGAGAATTATTATGTCATATGGGGGCAGCTACTCGAAAAGCTTAGGAACGGATTTTGAATTTATGACTTGCAGGCAAGGTGTAAAGTCTGACAGACCGCTCAGTGTGGGCCAAGACACAAGCAGAACCTCTTGCACAGTGTGTTGCCAAAAAAAAAAAGGAGACAATATATTTGCATCACTGCATGGGAAGAGACAATGACCAAAACCCTTGGAATCTCTGAAGAGGGAGAAAAAAATAGCGTGGTAGAGCATTCTGTACGCAGGAAAATAATGATCCACTAGGTCAAAGCTACTCATGGCTTACAGGGCCCATAAAGGTGGGGTGAAGGATTGTAGGCAGTGATATGTATTGTTACCTCTAAAAAATAAAAGAGATGATATAGGACAGCACCCCGCTTGAGGAGGACACTTCCCTGCTCCTGGTACAGCCTCAGACCTCCTGCTACCTGATGGTCTCTGGAGCCAGCATTAGGTGCTCAAAGCAGAGCTGAAACTCAGCCCGTGGGCCCACGAGCGGGGGTGTGGATCCCTGGTGGGCAGTGAAGCTTGTTGGTGTTGCACAGAAAAAGGGAGGTTGAATTGAGGTAGTTGGGTGTTTTGGGGGCATGGGGTTTTTGGGGTGCTAATTGCCCTGTGCCATATTTTGGAGTGGAAAGAGGCAATTAGAAAGCAAGTTGGATTTAAAAAAATATACTACGGCTGTTCATGCATACTGCACTAGCAGCAACTAGCAGCATAGTCTCCAGTAGTGTGTGCAGAAAGGACAATAGGTGTTTTTTCTCCTCCAAAATAGTATTGCATTTGTTTGAGGAACAGTCAGAGGGATAACATGCCAGCGGAGAGAATAGTGTACTTGCAGAGTGTTGGCTGGGATTTTTGTCTTGTTTCTTAAGGGAACTGGATTTAGTGCAAAAAGAGGGAGGTGAGTGGAAGGAAAAGGTAAAGAGAGTGATTGAGAAGAAAATGACAAAAAAGGTGAAGAGTGAAGACGAAGTGTGAAAAGTATAACAAAGTGTTATCTAAATGTAACATTGATAAGTCATTAGAGTGAATGCATTATTGAGTGGGGAATGTTAGCAGAAGTTTAAATAACTTAATTGGTCTGTTAATCACTGACCAAGTTGCTTTCTCTTGGGTGTGCAAAAAAAGTTTCTTGGTTTTTGAAGCAAATGTTCTACAGTTAGGTAGAAGTTGAAGCCTTTAATGTTTACTATGATAGCATGTGACCATACTTCTTCATCTTCATGTTCTACAAAGTCGTTATGTCCTTAATAAAACCTATGAAACAGGTACACTGTGTGCTTTTTGGAGGAAAAAACCCAAACACCAAAAGCAAAGCAAGCCAAAACCAAAACCTGGCTCCTGTCTTTATCTGATTAAAAGCCTAAATGAAATCCCAGTAGCCACACTGTCATGATTGTGCAAAAGAATTATCTGAAATAGTTTTATTTTGTACCTGATATGACAGCTGTAGCAAGTAAAGATTAATGTGCCTGTCACCCCAGAAGAAATGATGGGTGGTCATTAACAGGTGCCTCTCTCGCTTTCCTGTTAGTGTCAATGTCTCAAATACCCTTCTGACCATCAGATTTGCTTTCAGGCTTTTTTTGTCTTTTATCTTTTTTATCCATCAGCCTCTACAGCTCCTTTCTGCTGAGGTTAACTTGTTTTCGTTTATGGCAATCATTCATCAGTTTATTCTGAGAAGTTCTACAGCCAATATGGAAATCCATTAAATTTATATCACGGTTTAATCTCAACTAATAATTACTCGTTAATCGTGCTGGAAATACACATTTTCTTCAGACCATTGCCAAGGCATAAGCCTGAGGAAAAAAGTAAAGTATTTAATCAGTTTTGTAAAGTTTGTTAATGACAAATTCTGGCAGACAGATTAAAAAATCAGGTCCACTGCATTGGGGTGCATTCAGTTTGTAAAAGTGATTAACTATATGCCAAGCTGTCAAAGAAATTTTACATGAAAAAAGAGGAGTTGTTAACATTATTATGTCTGTGCCCAATGATTTCATAATGTCCATTTTAAATATGCATGGGAAAAAAAAAAGTCAGCGCTATACAGCCATTTTCAAAAAGGGGAGTTTAATAACTATCAAGGGGAAGCCTGAAACAGCTTTTTTACTCCCTCACATCCTCCCCCAGTATTTCCTCCTGTAACTTTGAGTTTAAAAACACTTTTATCTGTTCCTCTAAAATTTTAGTTACATCTGCTAGCTAATGGAATTGAACACAAACTTTCGCTCTTCTGTCCTGAAGAGCTCCTACTTATTCCTGTTCTCCCATCACACCATGGCTGCAGCCTGGGAGACTCAGTTTTCCAGTGAAGCCAGATTTGCTGACACAGGTAGGTCATGGCCTAGGATGATTTAGAAGTCCCACACCTGCTAAATAATTCAACTTATTTTATGGCCATTTACTTAATACCCAATTTCTGTGGAGTTGGTAAAGTGTCTGACAAAAGGTCAAATTGATTGCACAGCTTCTCTCTGTTATCTTCTGCTGCTTCCTGGTGCTGTTCTCAGTATATCTTCACTTCTGATTGATTTCCTTAATTCAAAAATTGATGCAAAAAAAGTATTTTCTAATGAAAAGCATGTTTGTCAATATTCTTCACTCCCTCCATGGATTTTTGTTACGTTGTTACTTTGATTACTAGCTCCTGACCTGTTTATATTCTGGTTTGCTTGAAAAGCCAAATCTTCATTCTCCAAAGGCGTAATTAGATTTTCATGATCTTTTTGGAATCAGAAAGTAGCCTCATGTTACCAGACCAGTACCATATTTTTATATTCAGAACAAGAAGAAAAATAACCTGTTGTTGGCAGCAACTCTTTATTTCTGGTCAGAGATGAATTCCCAGATAAAAGGATATATTTCTTCTTTGCCTTGTGTCACAAAGTCAGACTTTAAAAGCCTTCTCTTTGTTCAAAGTGACTTGGAGGCTGAAGAAGTGACACTGTGTAAGACTGCGTGTGACACACACTGCTGCTCTGTGCTTGTTCTGTGGATTCAAAGTATTGAGTCTTGAACTCTTTTTAGTTTGACAGAAAACCCATCATAATGTTTGACTATTACAAAGCTTCAGCATCACAGATGTTGAACTTTTCCTGACGCTTGTATACATCATACAAGATGAAGCAAGTGAAGCTGGGTTACAGCCATTGTGATGATGAATTATTTTTGTCACTGATCACCACACCAGCAATGGAGTACATGGCTGTAATAACACATTTTCACATTCCATTTGTTAGTTCCAATATCGATTTAATCTTTTTCCGATGCACCATTTTTCCCCTTGGACTTACTTTGCAGTTAAATGCAGTGACTTTTGAGGTTTTCTTTATTCAAACAGTAATTTTTAGCTTAAAAAAAAATTCCTATCTTTGAAGGAAAAATAGCACGCATTATCCAGTCCCCCAAGATTTTATACAGCTGAGCATATCCTCTCATTAATTTGTTTTTCTGTGGTTCTGTATTGTTGAGGCACGGTGTAATAGGAAGGCACATGTAACAGAAACACCTTCCCTCCTTACATTCCTTACTGTTGTGCAAAATGGTGGTCTTATAGAATAGCAGATCTAATGATGTGATTTTCCCTGCTAATGCGTGTGGGAACCATGCACGCCTTTCTTCATCAGTTCTGTAATATTGCTAATTATGGAGAAAGGTCTTTCACTGCCTATGCTGTGATGTTTCTTTTTCTATTCCTCTAATACTTTAAACTAGCATTACGTGTCAGAAAGATGTGAGGTGAGACATTAAACTCTGAATTGGCATGGAAGATGAAATTTTGATCAGGAAATCCTTACTAGCAACTTGTTGATGTGAGAGGAAAGTGAATTGGCAGCCCAGATGGAGACCAGTGACAAGTGGTGTTCCTCAGTGACTGGTATTGGGACTGGTGATGTTCAGCATCTTTGTTGGCAACATGGATTGGCAACAGTGGACTGAGTTCACTCTTAGCAGGTTTGCAAATGACACCAAGATGAGGGATACAGTTGACACAACAGAAGGAAGGGATGCCATCCAGAGGGACCTGGACAAACTTGAGAAGCGAACCCTCCTTTAAGAGTTTGCTGGCCATTTCCATCAATATGAGAGATATTTATGAACCCCATAAGTGGAACATTGCTTGTCTAGCAATGATAAAACATTGCCTCCACGTCATGAATTCTGAAAATGAAGCTGGCTGAAGGTAGTAAGGGAGGTGTTTTCATATTGTGAAGGAATACATTAGTATACGTATCTCACAGCAAAATCCTAAAATGTTTCATACTGCTTTTAAAATAATCAGCCCAAAAAAGAAATAAAGAAGAATTCTCTGGCATCACAAGCACAGGTCCCACCCTAGAAAAACAGGTGAAAAGTGAAAACTGTGATAAATGTAAGTTTTGGCAAAAGAAAAAAAAAACTTTTTTCTTTTTTTTTTTTTTTTTTCAGAATTCACACACAGTTTCAGTGTATGACTTTATTGTACTGCACCAGCAGATCACACTTCCAGATTTGATTGTCATGAAGGACAACCTTACTTTTAAAACAGAAAACATGACATACAATTAATTAAACTTTATAGCTGTTAGAAATCTAATGAGAAACTTATGACGAACTTTTTTAATTGCAAATCTTAATTTTCATTTTTTTCCTGAAAAATGTATCCAGAAAATCCTTTTGTGAATTGGACAAACCAACACTAACCCAATTAGTTGGGATTTAAGTACAGTCTTTCCATAAGTGTTAGCTCCCCATTGAAATTGTAGTTGACCTAAATCTGTTCCTACTGGAATCAGAGTGAACTTTACTTCTGGTTTCCCAGAAATCATAGAAGTGCCCAACCCTTCTCAAATTGTTTTGCTTTCTACTCTCTGACTTAAAAGTGATTCATGCTCTGCGAAGTTCTTGCTGAGTGTAAGAAAACTCTCAGGAATACTTACAAAGCTGCTACAAAGTAGTAGGAAATGTCTTGGTAGCTCTTTTAATAAAGTGTTAGGAAATCTTCTTGTGTTTAGACATGTTCTTTCTTATTGTTAATGAATTGGTTATTCCTGCAAACAGTGAAACATCTTGAAGGCTCTGTGGGATGTAATATTACTTTAAAGTAATTTTGCTATTCCTTACGTAACATACAACATACATGAACATAAACATTCATATGTTGTTACACAACATAAAGAACAAAGTGATGGAGTGTGACAGAGGCCTGAGCGTCTGAAAAACATCTGAGGTTTTGCAGTACTTGCAGGACTATTTCATGGTAACTTTAGTGTCACAGACCAGAAAACGTTAACAGACAAAAAGGAAAGGTTCTGGAGTAATCTTTGTGTGCATATGCATAGATTGTCAAGCAGAAGAACATCTAAATGTCACCTAGAAAGGGTTTAGGAGGAAAAAATCTTACTGCAGCCCTACAGAAACCACTATCAGATGAATCCAGTAAATATCTATGTGACTTTAAATGAAACAATTTTATTCCTACTTTGTACAGCAGTTTATTGTGTGCATGAACCCTGTTGGCTCATGTAGACATATTAAGGATAACACAATCTAGCCCTTGACTCTTCCCTTATTACAACTGACTCGAAATGTTTGCAGATTGATGTCTTCTGAAAACATAGATGTGAGCATTGATGTTTTTCACTCAAATTACAAAGAATCCACCTCGTCGCTACACTCTTGAAGAACCAACATGAAAAGGATGGGAATGCACATTTGTGTAGATTAAAGTTTATGTTAGCATAAAACCACTGAATTATGGTTCAAAGATAACCATTCATGTGCTGCATGAGCAAAAGAAGAATCATAATCTCCTTTCTCAGCATTCCAACTTAAAGGCAGTTTTCCTTTTATTCCAGTATTACAGGAATATATTATATGGTTTCTTCTTCTCCCTGTCCAAGCTCTCAAAGTTTGCATGACGTCAGCGTACATTGAGTCAAACCTCAACGGGAGTTGATCAATTTGAAGTGTGTAGGAATTTCTGTGATTCAGAAAAAGTATGTATTCTACTGACAATAACAGTATATGGGCTTGAAATGGAAGTAGTTTTTCTTCATCAATCAGTTTCATGAAGTAGGCTCCCTTTATATAAAGATAGCAATCTGTACAAATGTCAAATGGTTAAACAACCCTTCCATGAGTATGTGGCAATCCATTTTAATACCAATCATTGATTTTGGCAATGAGAGTCAAATCCCTTTGAATTATATTGATAGGTTAAATTTGCCTGTGTGTTGTTCACTGCTGCAATAGATGCAATGACTTTATAGTACCTGTTTTCTTATTTTTTCAACAGAGCTTTCCTGAGATGGTGATGCATATTAGCACAGTGAAATGAAACAGGATGGCCATTCACAATATTTTGATGAAAAAGAACATGCTTAGGCTGCTGTGTAATTAACTACCCCCTTGAGATATTCTTGCATGTGGAGTAAATTTTTTCTATTAAGTTGCCATTTATTTGTGACCTTTAATGTGTCATAAACAGTTGTCTTTCTACATCCTAAGCAGCACTGGAGAACAATAATAAGCTGTTGTATTACTCTCCTTAAATGACACTGAAAGCTGGCAGAGTTTCAAAGAAGTTGGTAAGTTTGCCATTCAGGAGCTGAAATAAAGGACTTATCCATTGCTCCCAATAACATTTTACCTCCTTGAAATTTTAGAAATACAACTAACTGTTGGGTTTTTCCCCTTTGAAAATTTCTGGGAGAAGTAGCCAATTGTGTCCTTTATTATTGTTGTTGTTATTACTATTTTTATTTCATTGACCTGGGCGGGTGTTTAAAAGAAGTTTCTAATGCTAAACCTCTGAACCTGCTTGGATACTACCTGTTTCTTCCCTCTTCTCCCTTTTGGGAGGAAGCTGAGGGCAACCCCTGTACCTATGTCTGACCCAGGGAGTGTGTATAAGCCTGGAGTAGATTGGTAGGAGCCAAGTCAGCAATATTTTTCATTCCTTGAGATTCTGAAATGCTACTCTTCCTTCCTCAATGGATGTGCTGTGTCCTGTCAAATCAAGGAAAAGTGACCTCAGCTTCATTGTGACATTTTGAGAGAAGACTACTGAAATGTGCACTGCAATTTTATGACTCCAATCAGTAGTGGTAAATATTAATGATAGGGTATGTTAAGCATGTGTCATTACAGTTCAGACAAGGGGATGGCTTTTTGTAAGTAGAAAGATGCTGTTTCTTTAAGATCTGCATTGAATATGGAATTTTAAAGAAAAGGCTAAAATGCAAATATATAGTTCAGTCCTGCAGCCTTCTACCTAAACACTGGCAGCAAATAATGAAGACTGTGTGCTATGATATTTTTAAAAATTAAAATGGGTATAATAATTGCATTTTGTTTCATTAAAAACCTTGGGAAGGGCTCATTTTAGAGTCTAAGCTGATATTTTACTCGCATGAAGTATTTGAATATGAAGCTTAATATTTATATGAAATGGAAGGCTATTTTGCCTGACAGGATCTTTGTGTACAAAATAATGGAACAATTGTTTTATGTCATCGTTCAGATCACACAGGTGTTGACTAACAGGAATGCATGGAATGAATAAGGCAGTTTAGCAAGAAATTATGAGGAGCAAGTTAAGTCTTTTTTACTTCAGCAGAATAATTGAATAATTTGCACCATTCCAAAGGATGATAGTAATCTTTTATGGATGTAATTACAACTGTGGAGGTCTTGCATGGGATTGTAGGAATTTGTCATGAATATTGGTTGATCTTTGTTTCCACCTTTGGTGTCTTGACCCTTGACCTACAGCTCTTAGACTTCAGGGTGCACATGAAGTCTTGCTTCATTCAGCAGCAGGAATCCTGTACATAAAGTTGTTTTCTTGTGCTTTGGAGCCTTGGAGTTGTTTCTGCTGGAGGCTGGGCCAAGCACTTATCCTTTACCTTGGAACCTTGATACTTATTGCTATAAACACTTCTATAAATTCGAGTGTAAGAAGTTTTATTTTCCAGATGACTGTGTATTTAAAAGTTTGATAGCTTCAGGTCATATAGCAAAGAAGAAGCTTAAAAGAAAAATAAAAAAAACCCCTATGTCTCAAAATACAATGTTTTGTATTGTAAGAGGCTGATGACCTAAAGAATGTGGGGTTAAATTATTTCAGTGTGGTGTTATGCTATTCTGAGATTCATAGAACAAAATATCCTGGGTTGGAAAGGACCCACAAGGAAAATCAAGTCCAACTCTTGGCCCTGCACAGGACCACTCCAAGAATCACAGCATGTGCCTGAGAGTGTTGTCCAAATGCTTCTTGAACTCTGTCACAGGCTGTGACCACTTCTCTGGGGACTCTGTTCCAGTGCCCAACCACCCTCTGGGTGAAGAAACTTTCCCTAAACCTAAAACCTTCCATGAAAAAGCTTCATTCCATTACCTTGGGTCCTGTCACTGGTCACCACAGAGAAGAGATCAGTGCATGCCTCTACACTTCCCCTCATGAGGAAGTTGTAACTGCAGTGATATCTCCCCTCAGTCTCCTCTTCTCCAGGCTGAACAGACCAAGTGTCCTCAGCCACCTCATACGGCTTCCCCTCAGGGCCCTTCACCATCTTTAGTAGACGCTCTCTAACAGCTTAAGATCTTTCTTATATCATGGTGCCCAAAACTGCACACAATATTCAAGGTGAGGCTGCCCCAGTGCAGAGCAGAGGGGGACAATCCCCTCCCTTGACTGGCTGTCAGTGCTTTTGCCTGATGCCCTCCAGGACAGGGTTGGTCCTCCTGGCTGCCAGGGCACTGCTGACTCATATTCAGCTTGCCATCGACCAGGTCTCTAAGGTCCTTTTCTATGGCACTGCTTTCCGGCATCTCATTTGTCACTGTGTATGAACATCTGGGGTTGCCCCGTCCGAGATGCAGAATCCGGCACTTTCCCTTGTTAAACTTAATAGGGTTGGTGAGTTCCCAGCCCTCTGATTTGTTCAGTTAGTAGCTTATCGACTTCTCCTCTCAATTAAAAAACCTAAATGTTGTGTGGAGACTGATCTCCCCACTCTGGTGGGGAAAAACAATTGCTGAAAACATGTGGCTGCGCCAGGGGCAGGGCCAGGAGCTGCAGCCTCTGCCCGGCCCCCGACCTTAGTCGCCCAGGGCTGTTTCCACGATACCCTGTCGCGATCGCTGGCGCGGGGGGCCGGCGTGGGCGGGTCCGGCGCTGACGAGGCGCTGCCTGAAGGAAGGAGGGCGCGGGGGGCTCGGCCGGCGTTGCCATGGA
>VYXB01003575.1:39339-177010 GCA_013397135.1 Pachyramphus minor | reverse complement strand
GATCTTTCAGCTGATTTACATCTGACACAGGGGTGTGTAGCATTCGCTGAAATTTCAAGTCCCTCTTATCTGATAGTTTATGACCTCATCACCCTAAGCATTACCAGTGCTTATTTCTCCTCTGGGGTCTATATATTTGACCCTGTGCTCCATGTGCAAATGAAGTAACTGGATTCCCAATCATGGCATGGTGCATTGGTAATTTTGAGTTTCATATGTGCCTCCCTGTATTGAGAGAGAAATCTTCCAGGACTTTAAGGATCAGCGATGTTAAAGGGAATATTTGTGGCTTTTTTTTAGATTCTGGTAGGAGTACTAACCTCTTTAAAAGCTCAGAAAATATGTCCAGATGTCAAATTAACCTTATGAAGTGTTTTTTCTCTTCCCTGCATTCCCAGTGCCAGAATATATCTCACAAGGTTGAGTGTTCTTGGTAGCCTGCTTGTGGTACCACTGCACTGTGCTTCTGCACACTAGTTACCTGCAGCACATCATCAAGGCAATAATGGTGCTGTCAGAGACAACACCTTTGTTGTCCTAAATTTCTAATTGTTTTGCTCAGTCTTTCCCCTTTACCTCTTGGCTTTCCATTCTCAACAAAAAATGGCATTTTTTCCCACTAAAAAATAATAAATGCCTGTCAGAATAATGTTGTGTGTCACCTGCCCAACCCTTGCAAGGAAAATTGATGAACACAAATTCAGAGCACCTTGACCAGCCAAGCAATTAACTTGTTCTCTGACTGCAGAACTTGGCTATGTGAGTTTTATGCCAATGCCCTGTGTTCCCTAGTTCACTGATGTTGGGGTCTGGTTGGGTTGAGAGTGCTTTTTTCACAAGGCATTGTTCTAAGCAGTTTAAGGAAGAACCTGGCCTTCTTGAGAGTTACAAAGTGCAGTTCACGTGTTGAATATCTTTCTTTTGCTTATAAGTAACTTGGCCTAATGGTATGAATAAAAGAACCTTTTTCAAGAATTTAAGAACAAACATAATGGTCCAGTGTTGTGGGGTTTTTTTTTCCTATTAAAATAAACACAGAAAATGAAAGTAAATTTTTTTTATGTGTGTTTTTTTACTTAGCTTTTCTATGTTTAATATAGCAATCTAACCAGAATTAACTACATCTGTGGTTTGTTTGTTTCCCAATTTTCAGTAAGTTCAATAATTGGCAATTCTGACTTGTATTTCTGCCTTGCATTGACTTGTTGTGTGATAACTTGTGTATTGCTCTTCTGTCCCATTTTCTTACCTGATAAAAATGACACTGAAAATTGGATCTGTATTGCAGAAACAGTAAGGGTTTTTTCTATTTTCTTTGGAGGGGGGAAGAAAATGTTTTTATGTCAGTGTGTATAAGTAGTCAGTGAGATAAGCTGCTAGTCTGCGACTCATTCTCAAATCTGATTCTGACGGTAATTTCAAAATCACCCAGACATGTTTGTTTTGACTTTCAGGTAGTTTGAAATAAATATACCCAGCTGTTTTGTGGTTCCAAAGTACAGTTATTCAGGAAGTTGATTCTGCAGCTGCTCATGAATGCAGTCTGAAGGCCTGCACCGTGTCGGTGAGCATCAGTCAGGACCCGAGGGCATCCAGTAACCAGGAAAATGACTGGCTTCCTCGAGGAACCAACAAAGGAGAAACCTTTATTTCTCGTGTAGCTGGAAGGCAAAGCAATACAGTCTTGTCACCCAGTGAATTTAGTGAAGCATTTTTCCAAATACCTCTTGACTGTGTGGATCTTGCAACTCCGACACGAACGTGCCTTTGGACTTGTGTAAATAAATCATTGGAAGAACTGACTGGGCAAAGTGGTCGTTGAAGGAGTGACTCTTGGAGAGCCATGACGAAGCACTTGGAGGTCATCAATTTGTCCTTTTTGTTGGAACATGAGAGGGAAACAATACTGGGAGTACTGAAGAGAGATGAATATTTGAAAAAAGTTGAAGATAAAAGAATAAGGTAACTCTTTTTGTCATTGTTTTTGAAAATATGGGCATTAGATACTTCTGTGGTACCCAATGAAGGTTTACTAGGTGCCTCAGGAGAAGGATGTTACAATTAATTATGAGTTAATTACATGGTTAATTATAAGTCCAAATAAAGTGTGCTAAGAAGAAAATTTCTTGCTAGTGTGGCTCTCTGTAAACCAAAATCCTGACCATGGCTTCAAAGCTAAAGTGTAAGAAAGATGATAAGTGCAAAAATATGCAGCAGTGGTTAATAAATTTCAGATTCCATAGATTTAGTTTGCTTAATTTCCCCTGTGAGTGGAAGGCTTTAGTAAGGCTCTTGAACTTTCTTCCTCTGAGAAGTGCTGTACATGTGTGCCTTCTGAGATGACTGCAGCAGAGGAAGTTTGGAAGGTGTCAGAGGGAGAGAAAGTTGGCATCTGCCTCTTCAGGACTCCACAGAGCTTGGGGAAAATGCAAGATGATGACTTTTTTTTATTGTTGTAGTACTTACAGAATAAGGAGGAGGGGCATTTCATTTTTCAAATGACTGAGAGTTACTAATAAATAAATAAAACTGATAATCTCAAAAGTCACTGTTGGGAGAAGTAGAATCCCAGGGTATTAACAGAGTCCATGGGTTCTTTTCTGAGGAGAAAAAATAAAAAAGTTCAGAGAGCAATGTGTGGAGGCAGGCTGAGAGTCAGCTATTTTAGATGATTCAAATTGAGTTAGTTCAGCTAAGTATCAATTCTTCAAAGGTTCCTCTGCTTTTCCAGGATGTTCTTGCTGCTTTCTCTCACTTCTCCACACTGCCCTTTTAAACTTTTATGCAGTGCTTGCTCTTAGAATCAGGCTCAGTGTGGATGGATGCTGTTGGCAAGGCTGTTGAGAGTAATGGATGGGAAAGGGAAGATTTCCAGCCTTTGCTGATTTCTTTCCATGTATTCCAATCCAGACTGCATTGTTTTTCCCTTTGATTTTCTAAAAAGCATTTAAGACACTGTGCATTGCACAGATGTACGTTCAGCACCTGCTGATGCTTCTATTGTGTAAAACTATTCCTTGAAAATCTATGCAGAATTAGCCACTGGGGTTGGAAGTTTGTCAAGGGAACCAAGTCTAAGTGCAGTGCCCCTGTTGATGTGCAGCCCATTTACCCAGGGCAACTAGTGGCTTCTCTGAGTGGGCTAAAACTGGTTGCTTCTGCTGCTATCAGACTGGAAGAAAAAGTGTTTCTTTATGGTGGTGTGGGCAAATTAATAATTTTGTTTCCTTAACGGTTTGTCAGATGAAGAAGAAAACAGAGCACTGTTTGTACTAGGCATTGTTCTCTATTAAGTAATAAGATAAAAAATTCAGTTAAGTATTTCAATTTTCTAAGGTGGTGGTCTTGGAAATGTGTGATGAGCCACTATCTGTCAAAGGCATCAGTATGAAGTGTATCACATCACTGGCTTCCTAAAGCCCCAGAGAGATTTCTTTCCTGCTACTGTCATTTTCTAGTCTCAAATGGAAAGTTGAAACTCCTGAGGCTTTGTGGCTTTTTTTTCTTGTTTTGTTTTATTGCTTCCTTTGGGGAGTTTTGTTGTTGTTCTTGTTGTTTTGTTTAAATATGGTGTCTTAAACCCCCAAATTTTACAGGTTTTTTGGTACTACTGGAAGTCACTCTGCCAAACCTACTGAGTCTGAGAACCCAAGGCATCTCTGGAAGATACAATTTAGTAAAGCCACGGGTGGGATTGGCTTATCAGTGTTTTGGTACAAATGGAAAGAGCACCCTAAGAAAATGCTGAAAATAGAGTTAATGTGAAATATGCTAATTAGGATAACTAATGATGCAGTGTGATGCTTATGCATATTTCTAGCACCTGTAAATGAACCAATTGGTTTCAAATTCATTGTTACTACGCTATACTGTGCCTGATAACAGTGGAATGTAGTCTATAAAGGACTTCCAAAATGTAAAAACTATAAAGAATTGGATGGGTATCTGCTTCCTTGGAGACTTCTTAATTTTTCTTTCTCAATACAGCCTGGCAAGGATATCTAATTGTGCCTTGTAAGTATACTTCAGAGGAACATTTGTTGTCTTTGGAATTCCATTTGGTACAATCTGTTATATATTTAATTGAAGTACTTTGCAAAAGAGCAAAGTGTTTATTTTTTCAAGGCATTTTTCACTGTGGAAAGATGCTTAGTTGTATATTGTACTGAAGAATTTTTGTCTCTTCCGTTCTTTCTGAATCCATCTTGGTAATTATTTCTTTTTGTTCCTATTAGTCTTTAAAAACCATTGTAACTTGAAAGAGCCTTGCTATTCAACATTAAAGCAATGGCAAATGTAGGAGGATGTCCTACTAATTAAATTGTTAAGAATTATTTTCACTATCACTGCTCACACTTGTGTTCTGGAGTGTGCAGGTGGTGGTTCCTGTACTTTTATTTGATGCCCAAGTATTTCACCCACATGTGAGAGAAACACAGAAGGCAGCAATTTCCCTTTCCAGTGTCTAGTTTTGATAATACAAATAATCAGTCTCTTTAATAAAGATCATAGTTAATTTTCTTAACTTTTTTGCATCCTGCATGACTGGAAATTTTCTTTGAATATTGATTTAAATCTGTTAGTAGATTACTTGTGCAAATCACCTACAGTGTCCTAACAGTATGATGCTTTTAACATCAGTTGAATTATCATCATTGTTTTTTTTTTAAAATGCTAAGATTATTTGAGTAAAATCATTAAACACATCTACAACAGCTAAAAATAATGAACTTGACCATACTGAGGGTAAAAAAGTAGGGCTGTTTTTTTTAACACCTGAGTCAAGATATTATGAACTGAATGTGTTGAACTGAAACTTGTATCTTTCTCCTTATCTCCCTATCCTTTTACTATGTTGAAACAGTTTTGTTCTTTTAAGACCTTAGTTATGAAAATGAATACCACATTTAATGTGGAGTGTGACAGGTCCCGAAGCCAATATGGAATTGAAAGGATGTATTTGTGGAAAGGGGGATGTACCATGTAACAGGTGTGTTTCACTGGACTGCTGGAGGTTTGTTCCTGCTCCAGCTGCCTCCTCCCCAGCTGGGGTGGTACACAGGGAGCTGGACCTGATGGTCATGGTATTTTGTGTTTGGAGCTATTTGACATCTTCCTGGCAGTACTATTCTGCTGCCACAGAACAAGCACACGTGGCACAGCGCTAGTGTGCGTTGCTTTCTTACCTGAAGTATTTTCTTAGAGCTTAAAATACAAAGGTTCTTTTCATCCTTTATGGAACAAAGCCATGAATGCCATGCTTTTAGAGGAGGAGGTAGAAGTGTAATAATCACTGCACTGAGGAAAAAAGAAGGAACATGCCAATTTCTTCCAATGAAAAGGCTTTAATGGGTTATTACTGAATAATTCCCTCAGCATTTAGGTTGCCAGAAGAATTCTCCCAACTACAGATCTGTATTGATGAGCAAAGTTAGCAGTCCTGTCTTTTTTTCATTTAACTAAAATGTCATCTCCTTATCAGTCCAAAGAGATCCATGGAAGCAATTTAAGAGTATTAACTTTATTGTAACGCAGAAGAAACTGCTAGCATGGACACCACCATGTGGTAGCTACAGGCAAGTACTTCAGCGGGGGGAAATAAAAAAAAAGAAGGAATGGGAATGGATATTGACTTCTGTACTGAGTATACATTTGGATTTGTTTATAAGCACAAAATGATTGCAAACTAACATATATAACATGGTGCACGGTCTGTTTTTTTGTAAAACTGCCTATAAATATTCGAGGGAGAGAGTCCGTATGTTAAGGCAAATTCTCACCTGTACATGCATGGGAAGTAACAAAGTTGCTGCCTGGCAGCTCAGTTATTTGGAAAGTGAATTTAATGGTTTAACACTGTTATTCTTTGAAGTAGAGACTGCTCCATCAAAAGTAAGTTACAATTGTCAGTACTCTAAGGGTAGCGTGGCTTGTTTTGGTGTCCTGTGTTCTCCGAGAATGACGATCCTGCATTGCTGAAAGAATTTCTGATGGTGACTAATTCTCACATTCTGAGTACAATTTATTTTATCAAAGACTAGTAAGAAAACAACAAACAATTTGCTTTTTTTTTAATCTTAGTCACCATTTTTATTTGAGAATATGAGAAAGTTACTCAGAAAAATGTTCATCTGTGGAAGTTTGTTGTCATTATGGTATGCAACGTCATTTCAGTTCCTATGCTTCCCTTTCCTTCTGTTCACTGGCCTCTGCATTCATTATGCCAGATCTCTCTTTCTTTGCAAATTCACTTTTGCCTTTTCCTGTTTCCTTGCCTTGTCACAAATATGCCTCTGTACTTGGGTACTCTTAACACAGTTTTTATCATGCAGACCTATTACATAAGCAAAATGGGAAAATCTGTGCATATTAAATAAGAATCTAAAAAATACTTCAGGTACTCAAGCAGATATTACAATGCAAGGAGATCTCCATGGAAATTGGTAATAGCCCAATTCCTTTTGTGAATTGTCAGTAGTATTTACTGTTGCTTTCAACATACTGTGTCAGACAGTGGGGGGATTTTGGTTGAATTTGGAGAAGGTACTGAGGATCAGTCTGGGGAGGAAACTACCTTTCTTTGTCATACTCCACACGTATGTTGATGCCCCTTTCTCCACAGAAAAAATTTCTAGTTACTGAGTTAACAGCTGCACAGCTTCGGAAGGAGCAGTTTAATATATTTCTTTTTTTCTGCTAAAGTCTTTAATTGTAGTTGGTTGAGGATGGGGAGGACTGCCTTTTTTGTTGTTGTTGTTTTGTTTTTTTTTTAAGTTTAATTTTTTATGACTCTTTGAACTCTGGAAATTTAGAATGGTAAAATAAAATTAGGTATACTTGGATTTTGCTCCTCTACATCTTAAGAGGGAAAAGGTTTTTGAAATGAGAAGAAAGAATATCCAGGTGAAATGAGAATGGAAATGAATGAAATAGAATGAAACTGAGGAATTATATATGCTATTTCATTTTACAGTGGGCTTTTTCTTTTAAGAGAGAGGAGATGAGGTAGAAAAAAATCCAAAATAAAAAGTTTTCTGAAATCCTACTAGACTGAAAAAAAACCAAGACAAGCAAATCAGTTTGGTATAAAAAAAAATTACCTAACTCAAGGCAAGTGGATCATGCTTACAGAGTTAATTTGGCACTGCTTAGGCAGTGAGTGTCTTGCCTGTTACAGCAATATAGTTATTCTACTTTTCTGTGTTTGGGGAATAAATATTCTCTAGGGTAAATCATACTATTAAGAAAAAATGGATATGTTAAGGTTTCTTAATGCTTCCTCTGCAGGGTTATAGGGGTTTGGGAATATTTCATCTCTGGTGGCTGCATTTTTGCGGGATCAAGTGCCTTTGGCCACCTTGTAATTTTCATCATCAGTAGGGAAGAAGAATCAGACTCCTTTAGGGACTCTTGTGTGCCTCTGGCAGGTGGGAGGCAACTGTGCCAAGAGCTGTGAGTGCTGCTGCTCCTCCTGGTGGGTTTTGTAGAATTGCAGTCCTTGCAGCTTTTTTTTTCCCCTCATCACTTCAAGACCTCAGATTTTCATATTTACTTGTTAGGTGAACTTGATCTAGGATCTGAGTAATTTCTCAAATTCAGTGTTGGCTAAGATTTGGGGATTGGTTTAGTTGGTTGGGTGGGTGGTTTTTTGCTTTGGTTTGTTTTCTGCTTTAATGTTTTAAATGGGCCTCTAAGGCCGCATTTGGAAAGGTTCAGTTTAAGTCGTTCAGTATTACCTGAAATACTGGTTACAACAGAACTCCAATTCACTTGACATATTTTCCCAGACAGTAGAGTTCAGAGGACAGTCATTAGACCGTTTAGAGGAATGGCTACTTATTCTGTTACCCTTGTCAGAAACAAATTTCTTTTTAATAGCCATCTTTTATCAAAGAGTTCTTGTAATAGATGGCTTAGAAACTTCAGTGTAGGATAGGATTCGTTTTTTTCCAGCAGCTTATTAAATTGGCTTCTGCTGAGTTTTATTTTCCCTTTCATATTACTAGGAGAAGTTTGATAAAGATTAATTCTTGTTTAATATTGGAGATTAAAAATATCTAACTGCATGTTTAAATATATTGCTTTGATATTACAGAGAGCTCAAATGTTAGAATGGCAAAAGGAAATTGGGTGTTTATAATACAGCTGGTTCCTGCCTTGGGAGATAAACGTAGCTGTAAGTCAGTGCAGCTCCAGGCTGCACTTGTTATCCCTTTTCAATACTGTGTAACTGGTGCAGGCAGCTCTGGTGGTTTAGAGGCTGTTATGATGATGGATTTTTTCAGATGACTCACACATTTTCTCCTACTCTTCCTGGCCCTGGAGACAGTTCATTCTTTATTTTCTTAAGGTTTGAACATATTTGTTACAGTCAATCAGTAGTTCGGTTCAACAAATAACATAGGGAATCTCAAATGAAAGTTCATATCCAGTATATCTGTCCATACACTGTTTGCTTGCTGTTTGATTTTTTTAATTTTATTTGATTAAGGGAGTGGAGAAGCTGTGGGTTGGTTTACTTTCTCTCGACTTCCTGGAAGTCATCAAAGACAGTTTGTATTCAAAAACAGGAAAACAAACACTTCTCAGAGTTCATGCTGTTGACAGATGAGCTGTCACCTGAGAAGAATTTTGGATTGTCTGTCGCATAAGAAGTAGGAAATCTGTTACAATCACCTCTACTGGATAGTAGGAATGATGCCTTTTTAATGCCAAAAGAACACTGATAAGTTTTTCAACATGTTGATCTCTAAGCAATGGGTTTTTTTTAAAAAAGCGCTCCATTTATTGGTTTGGGCTGATAGAGATTTCCTAATTTTAAATTGGAACAATTTAAAATGCAGATTTTGTGACCAATAATACTTCTAACAACGCACAAAAGTTTACAGGGAGGAGGGAGAAGGCTGTGATGGAAGGAGGTCAGTGAAGGTTTTGTTTCACCATTAGACACCTGGATGCAGTCCATAGGACACAGTGGTAATTGCAAAAAGAGATGGCATCACACTGCCTGTGAAGTTCCTGAAATGCAATNGGGGGTCTCTCTGCACCCCAGTTATCTTCTAAAGGCAGCAGGGGTTTATAACTTTCAGTCTCTTTCCCCTGGCTGCAGGGAGAGAAGGGGGGCCTCTCCCCCCTCGTCTCAACTCTTCTCTTGCTAGAACTGACCTTGAAGCTGCTGGTTATCTCAAGCCGTCCTCTGCTCTCCGCCGGAGCTGGGATCCTTGCAGCATGTTTCAGCTGGGCAGTTTTCTCTCTGAAGTTTGTTTCTGTGACACATCCCGGCTGGAGAGACTTCATACCTGCCGCCGGCCCAAGGCCGGGGGAGAGGGCCTGGCCCCCCAACTTGGGGGCTGCTGCCCCTCTCCTCACATGGCGGCTGAATTTCTTACTGCGACACACACCTTCTCTTCCGTTTTCTTAAATATGTCATTAGCAGAGGCGTTACTAGAACTTTTGATTGACTTTTTCTCCGGAACTATACCTGGGCCTGACCATTTCAGCCCAGGGGGGGCTGGTAACCCACGACAATCTTCTAAGTAAAAGTAAGCCATTGAAAACAAATCTGTTGTGAAAAAAATGAGCCTTTGCTACTGCTTAATATTTTAACCCTTTTGAGATTTGAAGATAAACAATATTCATCTTTTGAATTACCCTGACACTTGGGCAAGGATCAGTTTCTCATTCTGCATGTAGATGTTCAAGTCCCCAAAGAAACTGGAACTGAATTGGATGTGCCCCCTTGGTTCTGTGGTATGTGGTTCACCAAATCTTAGCAAACCTGAGTAAAAATTGAAAATTCAATTGTCTCTGAACACTGGTTGGCAGCTGTACTGTCTAAAAAGTCATAATTTAGACAGGAGACCATGACAGAGGTGAAATAGAGAATGACCTATGATCAAGCAAAGAAGTGATGGTCCAGATTGGCAATCAAATTAACTGGAGTGAGGTGAACAGGAGAAAAATGTAAGGAAGAAAATGGAGGTCAAAGGAAGGTTAGGAATGGAACAGAGGGCCTAGTGACAAAGCATGTGGAAAAGACCAAGGTGCACAGTGTCTTCTTTACCTTTAGTTCTCAGCCTAGAAGAAGCAGATAAATTGACTTTTGCTGTTTGAAGGTAGACTTGTTTAGAAGTCAGATCCAAGGTGACAGTGGCAAAAGCAATGGAAATCTCCCTTCCCTTTATGCAATGGTAACATGCAGCACAGTGGGCAGTGTCTGCAGTGCAGGGCACCTTTCAATCATCATTTAGAGCTGGCTGATTGACAGAAGGAAATGGACCTGTGCCTACAACCAAATCTATCTCTACAGGAAGTAGGGAAATGTATGATGCAATCAATAAACTGCAAAAATAGTTTGCAAAGTACCAAAAAAACTCATGAAGCCTGGACTTTTGAAGTCTATGGTGTGACAGAAAGGCTGTTTGGATTGAATGTGGGAGAAGGGTCTAAAGCAGAACAAAGCAATCACTTTTGGATAGAGGCCAGTAGAGGAAAACATTTGACAGGATTTGCAGTTTGCTGCCTGGAGGGATTGGACATGCCCTTTTTCAAAAGCTGCTAGAGGTTGAACATCCACAGGTCAGGTGGCTGCAGAGCAGCTGTTGTTCATGGGATCCCAGCGGGAAGCAAAATGCAAGCCAACCTTTTAGCAGGGCCATGTATCTGCAAATAACCTAATTCTGTTAAGAGCTGAGTCCCTGGTGGCCCAAGCAATGTTCCTGGCTCCCTGTAATGGGCTGCAACCTGTAATCTTTTATTAGTTTTATCTTCCCTGTGTTTTTCTTCTGACATTCTTTCTATTGATCTTTAGGTGACGCTAGTAGCAGGGTTTTTTTAAATCCCCCTTGAAGCATCTATGTGTACGCAGAGATTGTGATTTCAGCAAACTGCTGCATGACTGAGGGACTTTGGAAGCTGCTGGCTGCTGGTGGGAATGAAAGAAAGTGGGATAATGGGGACACAGCAAAACCCAGATATGTAAATCCAAGACATCATGTCAGCTGCTGAGCTGGGGCCCTGGAGAGGAGGATAGAACAACTTCAGATAGAAGGAATTAGGGGGTGGGGGGTTGCAGGAAAAAGTCAGGAAAGAGCCTGGAGAGAGCAGGAGACCTGTATGTTGTTTATTGAACAGGTTGAGATGGATGGGAGGATGAGGAGCCTGGTGCTTGAGTAGATGGAGCTTTGGATGAGGAGTATTGAGAGGACTCAACAGTTTTGGCCACATACAGGACTACATTAGCAGTTAAGGGCAGTGATTGTCACCTCTAGTCAGCAATTGTGAGACCCCATCTGGAATACAATTTACAGTTTGGGGCTCCCCAGAAGAGGAGGGGCATTGACATACTGGAGCATGTCCAGTGGAGGGTCATCAGGATGACTGGGGGCTGGGGTATAGTATGTAGAAGGAGAGGTAGAGGGAACTGGGTTTGCTTGGCCTTCAGAAGAGAAGGCAAATGTGATTGCTGTCTTTAAGTCCTTAATGGGATGATATAGAAAAAAATGGAGTCAGACTCCTTTCAGAGGTGAAAGGAGAAGAGGTAATTGGAACAAAATGAAATGTTGGAGACTCTGGTTAGATATTAGGAAGGATTTTTTAATTATTATTATTAAAAACAAAACATAGAATTAGTCAGACTCCTTACTTGGAGTTGCTCTGTTACTCAAGATTTAGTTGGACAAAGCAGTGATCAATCCAGTCTGGCTGACCCTTCTTTGGTTTGTGAGTTTAGACTGGTTGACCTCCAATTCTCCCTTCCAATCTAGAAGTTTCTGTGCTCAGGGTGGGAGGGGTAAGAAGAGTAAGCTGTGGCACGGAAGGGAAAACTCTGGAGTTGAGGTCAGGAATCAAGGTACAAAGAGCTATTAGTGAGAGGTTTAGGTTATGGTGGGGTCCTGCTTGAGTCCCCAATTTGGGAAGATAAGCATCAAAAACTGCCTCTCGAATAATCTTTCCTGCCTCTTTCTCTTTAAATTCCTTTTTTTTGCTGTTGGAAATATAGTAGTTATATCTCAGAGTTATTTTCTTTTTGAAGACCCAACTCATGCACAATTGAAACTTCAGCCTTCAAAATTAGATCTTAAAGGCAAACGGTTTTATTCTGTAGGGTCAGTGGCAAAACTAGTAAGATCTGTAAATTGCATTATTTAAACCAACACTTGCCTTTTTTATTTCAATTGTTACATTACAACATAAAATGTTACTACCTATTTAGATGTTTTGGTTTGGGGTTTTTTTAAGGCTTTGAATACCTGGTGCAGAATTGCAAACACATTCCTAACTAACTTTACAGTGGCACTAGCAGAACTTTACACTGCACACTAATTACAGGTAAGAGTTTCTTCTTCTGTGGATGCACTGGATGGTCCCAATTCTGAGCTGCTGTCAACTTGGGCTGAGTATGACTTGAATTATTGAGGAGGGCAAGCAAAGATGGTTTACCAGTAGTCCAGAACTGCTCAGCTCTCTGCAGTTACTCATACTGATCTACCACAAGATTTTACTCTTGACTACACGTCTGAGAGCTGGAGGATAGATTTATTCTCCTTTGTCATATGTGTGTCAAGAAATACAGCAAATATAACAAAAAAATTGTACTTACTCATGTCTTGTATTTTTAGCACAAAATCTTAGTCTGTTAAAAAGTTCTTACAAACCATGGAGTTGAATCTCCAAATTTAAAAAGGTTTTATTTTCTTACTTCTAGGAAACTGAAAAATGAGCTTCTGGAAGTGAGAAGGAAAGGTGGAAACCGTCACTGTCAACAGGACAACAGCAGAGTCTGTGTTCGCTGTCAGAAGAGCCTGGGCTTAATCTTTGACAGAGGAGACCTGTGCCAAACCTGCAAGCTTCGGGTTTGCAGTAATTGCCGTGTTGTGGGAACTGACGGGCAGTGGAAGTGCTCAGTGTGTGCCAAGATTGCGTAAGTTGTTCGGGTTTCATAAATACCTTTGGAGATTAAAGCCCTGTAAGTAATTTTGTGTATTACTGTTGTACATTCCCTCAGCACAAAAGCATATGTGCAGCACTCTTGACAGACAGGGAAGAGGCTTATCTGGTGGTTGTATTTGCTGCACTGTCTAGCACTATCTCTTTTCCCAGTTCCAAGCTGGTTTCATCTGCAAGCGTCACAGATTCCAGGCTGTTAGTGAGAGTACTCTGAAAATGACAGAAAATCAGTTATAATCTATTGCCAGTCTATTGACATTATGAAGACACAAGTGTAAGCATCAGGTAATTCAAAATTAACAAAACAGAGTTAAGAACAAGTGAGGTCTGTGCATTCTGACTGATGGGGTAGGATGAATTGTAAGGGAAGAGATGTAAAAATTGTGAGTCTAAGCATTTCAGTCCATTTTTCTGTCCTTGGGTTTTTTTTCTGCCTTTATAGTAACGAACACCTCTGTATGGAGAAAGAGGGTTGTATTTATATTGCCTCTATTAGTGGACATTCTAAACTAAATTATTCTACGATGGGAGGGAAAACAACAGGGGATACCTCATTTCTCACACTTGGAATATTGAGCATGGGGAATGAAGGGGGAAGGTAATCCATCTCAGATGGACACCAGTGACAAGAGGTGTCCCTCAGGGGTCTGTGTTGGGACCGGTGTTCAAAGATATTTACTGGGTGTATTGGAAGAATAAGTCACTTGATCAATGTGGTAATACGGGATTTTGTGGCTTTACTCAGTAAGATAATCATGAAGGAAAGGAGAAATGTGTTGGGCAACAAAACTCAGTTATGTCATAAAATAATCCTGTTAAAAGGGGTAAGAATTAGAGGGATACGTTTTTTTTCTTTTTTTACAGACCATCAAACTAATAAGATCAGAAAGGTAAGGCCTTTTGTAAATTGTTTCAGGGAGTGAACCCAAATTGCTAGTTATGGTCAGACTTTGGGTACCTGGACAACTAGAAAAAAATTTAGTACAGCAGGGCATGGAGTTTAGGGTTTGTCCATTCTAACTGTAGCTTTAGAAGGTTGTATCTATTTTTAACTAGTTACCTTAACTTTCTCTGCATCCAGTGGGACACATCCAAAGGACAATTTCTCACCTCTTGAGATAGAACGTGCTCAAGCATTTAATTTTTGAAATGATTTTAAATTGGTAGGGGCCTGGCTGAGCTCCTTGTAATTTGCTTCAGGCGGTTTCTGAGATGATGTCAATGTTGTGCCTTTCAGAAATGATGGGGTGCAGGTGAGATGACAGAGAGGAGAACAGCAAACACAATACTCAGCTTTAAAAGTTAATAAAAAAGAGCAAGGGATTTGTTGGCTCTGTCACACTGCCTTTAATTTCTCTAAATAAACTGAAACAAATGATTGCTGTGTTGTTCAAAAGCTGAGAGATGACAGGAAGATGAGTAAGAGTTGACTCAAGAACAAAGAATGTCAAAACCAATTTAATTTCCACCTTTGATAGGGTGACAGAGGTGGATCTGTTGATATCTTATAACTTGACTTAAGTTAACCTTTTGACACTTTCTCTTGTGTCATTCTAATAAGATGACAAATTAGGGGGGCTATGCCCTGGAATAAATTCTGCCAGTGTGACTGCAGACCTGCCTGGAAAATTATAAAGCTCTGTTCTCAGACTGGTTATGGACATTTGACTGTCAAAAAACCCCAGGAAAACAGAGCAAAAAAAAAAAGACCCCTAAACAAACCAATTAAAACAAAAAAGCCACACATGCGAAAAAAATACACCTTCAAAAAAACCCCCAGTAGGATAGAGCAGAATATTTCCTGGCTTTTTACAGTTAAGTATTTTAGTTAAGGACCTTGATGCAGTAGATGAGTTTGCCAGTTACACCTGTGGGTGACATAAAACTGAGAGGTGCTCCAGGCGTGCTGGAGGACAGGATTAGGATTCAAAAGCCATGCTTAGAATTTAGGGAAGTGGTTTGCAGGAAAAGCAAGTGTTGGCTCCCTATGGGCTTGTGGAAGTACTACATTTGGGAAAAAACACAGCTGCAGAGGCATAGAATGAGGATAAAAACAGCTTATGCAGCTGTTCCTTAGGAAAGGATCTGTGCTGAAAAAAAGCTGAACATGAATCAACAGTATTTTCCGTTGCAGAAAAGTTGAGCATCACACAATGATGTACAAGCTAAATTATGGCCTGCAAAATACATAATGCAATCCTATTTTATGCAGAGTACCTGCCCAGTTTTGTGTAGCACAATTCATGTTGGCCAGCTGGAGAAAGTTCATCAGAAAATAATAATTCCAAGCCCAGGACACAGTATGCCCAGAGTAATGGAAGGAGTCAGAAGTGTTTGGCCCAGGTAAAAGATGAAAATAACTGAGTTTTAACTCTACAAAATGCAGCTGTATTGAGGAGGCATACAGGCTGTTCTATGACCTCACTTTGGGTAAGAAAAGTCATGTGATACTTAAATTGCAGTGAAAGGATTTAGGTTTCTGGTATGAACACTGATACAGCTTGGAAGTGTTGCAGAATGTTGTTCTAAAAACAGGTTGGATAAGCTTCTTTTTGGGACGATGACATCAGTAAAGATGGTCTAGTTTTGGGGCTGAAAGATGGATGAGGCAGCTTCTCAAAACATACACCACCACTGCACTGGTTGTGTTCCAGTTCTGCATGCCAAGCAGTGGTTTTAGCAATCACCTTGACAAATAATTCTGGTTGAAACCTGCATTTAAGTTATTACATACCATGATGTAATTTGCTTGCAAAGTCCTAAACTTTGCAAGTGCTGAATCTTTGTAAGACTGTATGACACAATGATTGTAAAATGCCTTTTAACTGNTGCAAAGTCCTAAACTTTGCAAGTTCTAAGTCTTTGTTGGGTATCTTTATGAAATTGAAACCTCTCTCTGTCCTTTCTTTTTGTTCATGTGTGCTTTTTTGGTAAGACTGTATGACACTTAATGATCTGTAAAATGCCTTTTAACTACTGGGAGTACACAGAGAGATTATCTTCTGTGTGGGCAGTGCAGAGATAGAAGTTTGCAACAGGCATTTCAACTACATCACTCTGCATAGTTCTAGTTTAAATTATTTCAGTTCTGCTTTTGTCTCAGGTGAGAAATGCAGGGGAAATCAGGATTTTTAGGCTTTTTGAATTAGAGTTGATGAAGGAGCTGATTAAGTTAATGCAAATAAGACCTTTTACAAGATGAAAAGCCAGAAGGCAAGGAAAACAACCCACGTTAAGAGAGATTTATGCAAACAAAAGCAGGAGGAGGGGAAAAATCTTTCAGCTCTATCGCATTGATCTGCATACTGTGTTTGTGTCTGTGAAATTGGAATGTTTTACCATACTACTAGCTTTGCAAAGAATGTTAGAAAACTTTTATTTTTGTTCCTCTCCTTTGTCCTCCTTGTAGCAGCCTTGGTGAGCAAGACTAGATTAATATTACCTGTATAGACTCCAGCACCTGCTGTACTGCTCCATCAGCAGAGCCAGGCTATACTGTTTATATGGTATATATGCACCTTGCCATGTGTACTATAAGACCTTTAAAAGTCAGGAAGAAGGACTTATGCCCTTTGTGAACTCTTTGCAGCTTTGGTGCTATACAAGTTCATGGCTGTCCTCCCAAAATTGTTCTCAAGAGTGTGTGTCACCACTTAAGGTGATGGTGACAGTAGTAACCTGTACCAGTCCTCTTACACAGTCCTGCATTATACCTGCAGGAATATGTCCAAAAGCAAGTTTTTCAGAACTGTTGGAAAACCTACTGTATTACATCTGGTGTCAGTGAAGAAGGTCTGATATTGGGGGTCCATTCAAAGAGACAAATACTGGAGAATTTACTGCATATATCCCTTGAATTACACAGATAATCCAAAACGGGTGCTGAAACAAATAACTTGTGGAGTCAATGAAAGAAAATGTAGATAATATCAACCAGCTTCTGCCTGTTGCTTCACTTTAATACACCTTGGGCTTTCTTTCCTTCTGAGCTTCTTGTATCCTGCCAATCCACTCGTAACACAGGAGTTTGGGATACCTGTAGTACAGTGAAAGGACATTCTGTTACATGGCCTGGGATCAAATGTTATTATTGCTGTAACATTTATGGTGGGTTTATGTGCTGCTACCAAAAAAAAAAAAGACAAACTGCAAGTATACTGACTTTGACTTGAGGAACAGTAATTTCAAGATGCTAATTTTATAATTAAAAATAGGCATAATATTATTATCTGAACAAATTAAAAAAAGCCAAACCCACACCATATATAGCATTATGGTGGCTCTAGGCAGGAGATACAAGTTCATTTAATAGTACAATCTACCTGTTCATCTGTAAATCAGAACATCTTCATCTGGCAACGAGAGAATCTGACTTCTCCAAAATAATATTTAGAGTATTTCACCTGCCATTTCTCTAGAGACAGACTTGCTTGAAAAACAGTTTATAGTGATGGGGAAGCTCATTACAACACATTAATTACATTCTGAAATGCTTTCAGAAAAAGTGATTTAGTGAACTTGAGGAAAGACATTTGAATGTGAATAGTGAGAGAGGTTCATTAGTATTTTTAAGTATAACAGACAGCTTTATCTATGAATTGTCTTACAGTTTACAGTTACTGTAAAAGGATATCCCCCTTGAATTTCCATTAAGAGAAAATTACTGAGATTTGCCCCTTCATGGGTGTTATTACCAGCTAGAATATAAGGTCACAAGATAACGTATTTATAGGTCAAAAAGGGTTAGAGTAAACTCTCCAGCCAAACTCTTAGTTCTGCAATTATTGAGGGCAGAGAACAACACAGTCTTTATTTATGGGATTGAGTGTTTGATGGTCACACTGTTACACTATTTAATGAGGTAACTTGAGCTTGTATGTAGTGATGCACTCAAAAGATGAAGCTTTGCTGCTTCACTCCCTGCATGCAAGGAACTGAAGTCACCAGGAGCTTTCAAACCAAGATCCCTTTTTATCTCTGCATCATCTTAAAATGTGGTTAGTTTATGATTTATATTTGGCCAAGAAAATAATTAATAGATTGAGGGAAAATAAGTTCTTCAAGAAGGCTGATGACAGGCATATTTCACATTTTGATGCTGTCTGTATCTCTCATTGTGAACATGCCTAGGTATCTGTGAACAATGCCTTTATTTTGATTGAGTTCTTCAACAAGATCAAATGCCTAGGTGGTCCAAATTATTACAGAAGAACAAAGCAGTAATGGGAAATTTATCTTCATCTTTGAAATAATTGTGCTGTCTTTAACGTGTCATGAAAATTCATCAGTATCTTAGTAACAGTTATTCCCATTAGGAGCCTAAAAATAGAGGCATTTCCAGTGTTTTAATATGCAAATGCTTTTCAAATTTCTTATAATTTCTTTTTACCTTAGTAACTTCTAAGGAAGTTTGCCTTTTTTACAGGGTCAAAATTTTGTATTTAATAGCCTCACAGCAAATTAAAAGCTATAGTGGAATTAATTTATGTTATAGAAAATACTCTGTGGAATTGAATACATGCAAAGATGAGGGTGTATGGTTTGAAATATTCAAGCATAAGCTGCATTTTATCCAGCCTTTGGTCTTGCCATTTTTTCCCAAATTTTCTCCTGAGAAGGAAGTAAAATAACTTGAGGACTTGAGGAACAGAGAGGGAAAAGGAAACTAGGTTAAATCTCTTGCCTCTTCTGGGTTAGACTGGATGATCAAATGGAGAGTGAAACTGTTTTACTAATGTGGAACTTTGCTGAAAAGAAATAATTGAAAGTAACATTTGGGAGTTTCCATCTTAAATGGATATTTTATTTTTTTTTGTAATAACTGGGCATAAGACCACGAAGTGTCTTGCAAAAATGAGAATGGAAAATAATGAGCTGAGTGTTTGACAGCAATAGGCTGTAGGTTATGTTCCACTTTTAAACTGATCAGTGTGTTATTAAAGTGAATCCATTTAGTAGGAGACCATCGAGGGGGAAGAAGCATGGAACAGTAACATACTCCCTCTCACATCATTAGGTGAGTAGGTAGATCAGTAATTAATGTATGAAGATTTTAGCAGATACTTAAAGTATCTGCTACTTGGATGCAAATTTTCCTACCTGTTTTGAGCACAGGGAAAAACTATCATGCAAAAATTGCTGCTACTACAATTTATAACACTATTTTTCTTCTTTCTAAAGCTATTGACTTCATCACCTGTTGCACATCTTGGAAAACCAGCCTAAGCAGTGTTTTGGTAGATGTTATACATTTTTTGTACATTGTAAGCTAACTGAGAAAATAAAGAAAATGCATACACATACCATGATCTACAGTCAGTATGGACCTTGGGCCCATTTTACAAACTACAAATTAAAGTATCTCAAGCTCTGATTTGATGTACTGTTGAGTAAAGTCCTTGTTTCTTTCCCACTGAAACAATTATTTATACAGAAAAAGTATGTTTAATTCCTGTATCAGAAATAGAACAGAGATGCACCATCTTCAATAGGAAAGACAGACTGCCTTTGTCATAATTATAAATGTCTGAAAATAGCATTATTATATGACTGTTTAGGTCTTGCTTTTCAATTTTTGATTCAGAATGTCAAATGCAATTATGAAATTTAAACTTCAAGTCAGAGACTTAAGCAGTCATTTAATCCGAAGTCATTTCTATTTATGTGTAGAACAAAAATTCTTTTAATAGGTGCTTCTGACACCTGTGTGTGATTAAGATAGCATGAACACTAGTTTTTGTGTGAATTGTTCAGTGTACATGTAAAATAAAACCAATTGTAGTGCAGTAGAAATTAAAACTTTCAAAGCTGAGGGGTTTTCCCCTTATTTCATTAGACAGTGATATTTCTGTAGAGGTGATCTGTTGGGTGAGGACATTTTTGCAAAAATGAACTGCTAGCAGAAGTCAGGATTGCAAGACACAACACTGATGGAAATAAGGATGAAGGTCTGAAATGAGTGTTGAGGCCTCTAGACTTGTTCCATGAAGTACTCTGGCTGGCTGTCAATGGCTGTTGTTTTTATTCTTTCACTGTGAATAAACAGGATTGGCCAGAGAAGTGGAGCACTTGACTGAAGCAAGGCAATGCACCCTGTATTTGCCATTTTTCATGTCTCAGTTGAGATGTCTGTGTTTTACCTTAGACCTGGTTCTCTTGGTGAAGTCAGAGCAGAACATGTACGGGCCTCTTCAAAGTAGCCCTGCCAAAAATCTGGCACTTCAGTTGAAAATGTGGATCTTATTGCTGCTAAATAACATCATTCTGATGAAGAAGATGGGCAATTCAGTTTGCCATCATTAGCAGGAACACAGTTCAGCTCTGTCAGTGTAGTGACTGTCACACTCCCTGGCCCACTCAGACCAACAAAAGGGATTTTGCACACTCTTCTTTCCTTCGGGGCTCAGTTTGTATTTGCCTGAGCATGCAGTGACCCTGAACTTCTTTGGCTAAGTAAGAGGGCACCAGCTATGTAATTTGGGGCTGTTTAATGGTAGCAGGTAAGAGATGGCAGAGACTAGTAAGAGAAGTAGATTGCTTGCTTATCCATTACCAGAAGGAAAAGGGATCAGCTAGTGTTGCCCAAATAGACTAAACTATCCCTTCCCTGCACATCTTTGAGACCATGAGCAAGAAGAATATTAGATCATAGTTACTACTACAAGGGGATGGTAAGAGGAAGAGGAAGTCCTTCTCCACACTACTCATTCCTTACTCTGAGCCTGGTGAGAGCCTTTCCCATCTTTCAGGCTGCTTTGGTCCCAGAGGGAGGAGCAGAAGAGGTTGAGATGGAGTGGAGTCAGAGAGAGGGAGACTGATGGTGAGTTCTTAGGTTGCAGGGAACCCATACCCCAGCAGAGTGATAGAAGGAGAGGAAGGCCCTCTCCTAGGGATGGATGCTGGGGGAGGACCTCCCTCCACCAGTAGCACCTCTGCTGATCCTTCCTTGCACAGCCCAGCAGCCCTCCATCCTCTTCCTTCCCAGTCTCCTTCCACACCTGTGCCAACCATCCTTCCCTTGGCTGCAACTCCTTTGATCCCTCCAGCCCCCATAACTCTCCTCAAGCCCTTGGTCCTGCTACTACAGGATCAAATCACCACATCACATTGCAATAATATGTAGTAAAACAAGTAGACATGCTGGTTTCAGCCAACATTCCACCCAGGCTGAGATCTCCTGGGTGCTTGTGATGCAGGAGGCACCAAGGAGGTTTTCTTTCCCCCATCACTTCACATCCAGGGACCCTGTGGCAGAGAGCTGCCTCTCCATGATCCCCAACAGCCCAGGTGGGTGTCACAATCAGGGCTGTGTGTGGAAATAATTACAAGGTTTGGTTGCAAAAGCCTGTAGCTTTGTGGGGAGCAGGCTCCCACTCTACTGAAACCCTTGGTGTAGGTCATACCTTATCCTTCATTGTCTGAGCTTGGAGAAGGGTGGAGTTGCTTGTCTGGATGGGGGTGTGGGCAGTGCTGTGTCTGATCTTGATCAAGTTAAGTATTTCTAGTAAGATATTAGGGATGAATGAAATCTCTGACCAAGGGGAAAGCAGCACTTGTGGAGTTTTATGGTCAAACTTGGTAATAACTGAGGAAAATAAATGAATGTGTGATACGTCTTTCATGTGGCAATGGAATTTGATGACATAGTGAAAGGTCTGAAAGGTTTATGATTTGATATAAAACATTAAACATTGCCATGAATCTTGCTATAAAACACCGCACAGGGAAGTGCATACTGTAAAGGAATTGTGAAATGCAGGTTCAGAGAAAAAGCTGTTTCCAGACTGGCCAGACTTTGCATAGTTTTTAATGAAGTGAATCCTTTCCAGTATTTGTGAACAGCATAAGTCATTTAAAAATTCTCGGTGGAAGCAGAGAGATTTTATTTACTGCCTTTCAGAATGACTGAGTGATTGCGATGACGAATTATAGAAGGTTTTGTCACTAGGAGTCTGCAACAACAAGATAAGGCAATAATCTATTTCTAAGCTTGTGGACACATGTTTTGAATTTCAATTTTTCATTTTTTAATTTTTTTTTTTTTAATGAATCATGCAGAGATGTATGATTCATTAATGGGTAAGGAAGAACTGATAATGTTAGGGTCTTTTCACCAACGGAAGGATGTTTTTCAGTAATTTTTAGTATTTTCTCAGGTAACACTCTCCTTGCAGGCATGACTCAAAAATAATTTAATAGCAAAGATATTGATCAATGCTCTAAATCCATCTGTAGTAATTTTCTTGCCCAAGAGACTAGATGGTTTCTTTTCCAGTCTAGGTTTGGAAATCAGTTTTCTTATTGAACAGTAAACAGGAACACGTCTGGAGCTAAATCAGTTTTTAATGCTTGGGTTTATTAGTTTGTTTATTTCCTTTTTATTAGAATATTTAAGATTAGTAGCTTTTTGCCATCAGCTGTATGTAGTGAGGCAGTGGAAATGGTCATGCTGTGCCATAACAAAACTAATTTAGGAAAAGACTAACAGCATAAAAATATACCCATGGAAAACAGCAGTACACATTTTTTTAATTGTTAATATAGGTAAAAGAATTTGAAATCAGAAAAAAGCAGCATTATCCAGAACAGTAGCAAAGGTAAATTTTCATTATTCTGAACCTCTGGCACACAGCTGATTCATAGCAGCACTGTTATGTGAAGGAACTCCATGTAGTGTCAGCATATCAAACTAGAGATGAAAAATATAAATAGACTTTCAGTGTCCTGTCTATAACCAGGCCGCGTCCATGAACTGTTGACTCACCTGGCAGGAGCTTTGGTGGGAGTTTTTCTCCTTCTACCCATTGTTGCTGTTTCTATGTCTCTTGTAATTTTGGAGCTATTGGAAACTGTGAGGTTGAATAGTTCACAAAAGACTAGGATGAAAATGCTTAGGATGAAAATACGTTACATATTTTTTACAGAAATCCAGTAAAAGTCGTTGAAATGCTTTTTTTTTTGCCAAGAAAATTTCCATATACTAAAAATTGCTTTCCATTCACAAAGTAAAATGATATTTTTCAGCTATGTGTCCTGTTATCCCAAGATTTACAATCAATCTCTATACTCTTTAAACTGTGTAAATGTTGTCCAGAATTTGTGAGCATGACAGTTGAATGATGAATAGCAGTAGCCTGGGTTGGCCAAGTTTGCTAATGTGTATATGTCTCTGGCTTTTTTAATTTTCCCCATACAGACAGCTGCGAATAGTGACAGGAGAATGGTTTTTTGAAGAGAGAGCAAAGCGATTCAAACAGTCAAATCTTGGAACTGATGTTGTCAGGCAGTCTATCCTACACAAATTCCCAGGTAGGGGCCTCAAGAGAGAGATCTGCTTGTGCTTAATATGCTCAAACCTTATTTCCTGAGTGTTTGACTTGCTTTGGCTGTGGCAGTTTTAAGTATAATCCATATTTTAATTTTATTTTTGTATTTGTGTCTTAGTATGTAGTGATTTGTGAATGATTGATATACAGGAAAGGTAAGGCCTATATGAAAGGAGTGTCTCTGTGGAGATAAAAGGCTGCTGAAAGACTCACTGTCCAAACAGGTGGACAGTGATATTCAACAGCAAAGCCCAGGAGCAAAGGCTCTGAAAGTTTATTCTGAGTTCCTGCCAGGAAATTTGGCTGCATGGAGAGATCTAAACCTGGACATTTTTTGACTTTGGCTCTCTTATTTGCAATGGAGATGTGTAAAAAGTACTCAATTTTTCTCTTTCTACTCTGAGTAAGAAAGGTAAACAATAACTCCTGTGCTGTTTGCTGGAGCGTGGGCTATAACCAGACTACTTACTATTCAGATTTTCTTTCTGCCCAGGTGTCTCCAACAAATTGCACCTGCACTTTTAGGTACCATAAACAGTCTGGCTGCCTTCACCAAGCACAGCAAGTGTTCCGTGTCTGCGAGCTGCTGTGGTGCCTTGGGTGGTACCACGGGACCACTGGTTCAAGAAACAGGAGGTTTTCCTCCATGATGATTATTTGTATTCACTTAACTCCTTCCCTCTGCACACAAAGCTGTTCATTAGGCACTCTGTTTCAGATATAGCATCACTAGGAAGGTGATGGGTGCAGGCAGTTTGTAAGGAGAGGGACTGGTTTGCTGCCATCGGAAAAGATGCCAGGTGTGAACATGCTGCTCAGCAAAATGTGGATCTTGTCTATACCATTGTGCCTCAGAAGCCGTAAAACTGGAAGTATCCAACCTTCTTGATACTATGCCACCTTCCAGATTGGGTATCTCATGATTTGTTACTTTGTTATTTGATAGATATATTGAAAAATATATTTAAGCTGTTTTCACCATACTTTGCTCCTAGCTGAACAAACTCTTTCATTAAGGAAACACTCCTTCATTCAACACAGAAAATACTGCCTATTTCAAAATTAAATTTCAGGTCCTCTGGTTATTAAATGTTGTCAGTGATAAATAAGATAAAAAAGAAGCATGGTTCAAGACAAGCTGATAATGAGAAACATCTTAAGCTACTTACAGTTTTATTTTCTTTTATTAAAAGGAGAAGTCAAACAACTCCCAGGGTTTTCTCATTATATTTTATCACAAAGTTGGGGTTTTTTAAGTTAAAAATGAAAAATCTATCTCTGTAGTTGTTTGACATGGGCTGTGTTTTCATGCAAACATTCACTTTTTCTTTCCCCCTCCACTGCAGATACAGTTTCCAATACGGATGAAGAAAAAACATTCCAAAATCAGTACCAAGAGAATGAAGAAAAAAACCCAGATGTGTCAGTCTCCTCCACAAATGGGCATAAGTCAGTCTTCAGCAGACCTAGAAAGATAGGGTAAAGTCTTTTTTTTTTGTTTTCTCCCCAGAAACTGATAAATCTGAAAACAGCTGCATATGGTTGGAAAGATGAGTTTTCTTAGTTTTCTTATGAGTTTTCCAGTGATCTATATCAGCCTCAAACTTTCCAGGGTTAGAAACAGCCTTCATTGAAAGGCATACTTATTATAATTAGACTGCTCTTTCCTGGGAAATGCAGTAATAATTACTCTTCAGCTATGAAGGAAACAGAAAATAAGTCAGTTTTACCCCGGGATCTTTCTTGTTTATACTCAGAAGTAACAGAGTGTCCTTAAAGGCAGGTTTGCTGAAGAAGCAAATGCAAAAAAACCCCTGGTTTTGGAGGACCAGTTTTTTATGTACACTGGTCAGTTTTGCTCACAGGTCAAGTTTTCCTTTGTTTTCTATCTGTGCAAATGCAGCCTGAGAGTGAATGAACAGATTTGCTGCTGGTCATGTTGCAGTGTTTAACCCCAGCCTGGCTATGCCCTTAGAGGAGCACTTGCTTACTCTCAGGGGACATGAACAGATGCATTGAATGTATAGTTGCACAAGTGGTGTCTGGACCTAATTTGAAGTTATTGGGAGAATGGGAAGAGAAAACTGGGTGGATGTCCATATCATGGCTGGAGTTCCATGGGCTGAGAGTCGAAAAACTTTGTTTCTGTTGAAAGGAAGAACACATTTCTGTCATGGATCCTAAATACTGTAGCTTTTTTACTTCTGAGGAGAGCTGAGTATGGAATTTTTCCAGTGATTTCAGAAATTAACAAAAGTGATTTATCTCTCTTTAATACTGGGGAAAAGAGCATCAGAATGCCACTGGCTTCTCAGAAAAAAAAAAAAAAGGAAGAAACAGCTTAGGGATTCTACTGTAATAGGACCTAGATATTGCTCTAAGTCAGGCTAAGAGGTAGATATAATAAGAGGGCATTAAAGTTTACTTTTCTAATCCTTCTTCCATTTGAATCCTTTGTGCAAATCCATTAGTCATATTCCCCTATGAGAAACAATTATTTTTATAATTGTCTGTTGTTTATTTTAGTGGTGCTCAGTCTTTTGCTGTTTGTGGCCTGAAATAGTTTTTTGTTTGTGACGTTCCCCATAATAACAGAAGTTTAATCTGCAATAATTTGGCTTGCTTTTCCTAGTATATTTTGTGGCCTCTTTTAGAATTCAATATTCCTCCTCTTCCTTGCTCACTTCTTCTTCCTCCCTCAGGTTCCATATTCATATATCTCATAAGTGGATTTGTTTTAAAAACACTCTTTTGGGGCCAACTGCTACTGACAGTGTTATGAAATAACTCATCAGAATATTGTTGTTTGCAAGGTTATGAAAAATACTAATATTTTTCAGAATTTTAATTAATTTCTTTCTTACTAGGCCATGTTTTGCAAGGCAAGGGTGTGATAATATGTTTTTTTTTGAAAATGGCACGTTTGGGGCATTAATGCCTATAATTGTAGAAATACCTTCAACAGAAAATATATACAGCATAGTTTGCTAAGGGAAAATACACATACTTAAGTAAAAAATACTTTACTATCTATGAACTATAAAAAAAAAAAAAGGTGAGGAATTTTCACAAAAGGCACTTCTGATTCAAAGCTAGAAGTGACCACGTTGAATAGGAGAGATCCTTTAATGTTTGGTGTCCTAAAAGGCAGCTTCTATTAAGTATGATGCTTTTTCCCCCCCATAGGAATCAGTTTGATAACCAGATTTGGTGCTGTGTTGACCCTTATATCCAGAGTTGTCCGTAGGTCAGAGGGATGAAATCAGTAGAATGTGCACATCACAGCTTTAAAAATCTTTTGTTCCCTGTTTTCATCAGGAAGGTAATCAGGGCAGTTACCAAAGGAGAAATTACATATGCAAAAAAAGATGGAGGTGAGAGGAACACGGGCTCAGAAGCCGAAACCCAAAGTCTGCGTAGTGGCAAGTCAGCGCCGTGCTCTGAGAGGTGAGCAGTGATCTCCTACATCTCGTGCTGGGATTGACCTGGGGTGTCTGTCAGGCCCCTGTGTTGCTTTGTGTCTTTCAATACTCACCATTAATACTGTCTGAGAAGCAAAGCTTATGTTTACAAAACAAACAGACACCCAAAAAAGCCCCAAACCCCAACAAACATAAAAATTTCCTCCATTTGTCTCATTTTACTCTCCTTGTATTTGGCTGCTGACCGATGTCAGAATGTTGCTTTTTGTTTTCTGGCTTTTAATTGATGAGCTGTGTTCTGGTGCAGAACTGAGGCACTTTGTTTTTCTTCACTAATGACAAGTTAACTGATTATATTTTCTTCTTCAAAAGCTCTGTTTGCCCTTTTCATGATTATTGTCCTAGTTATATCTAGTATGATTCCACTTAATTATTCTCCTGGGCTTAACAGATCTCTGTTATTGCCTCAGATAGCATCATAAAATGCCAGATACAACATTCTTCTTATGTCCTACCTTCAAAATTAAGCCAAAAAATAGTTCACTTTTTTCTTGTGTTGTTGGATAGTCCACACTAGATATAGACCCACGTTCTTTGCTCAGGTGCACACACCCAGAAATTTTATAATTTGCATCAAAAGTTTTAAAAAAAAATAAGGACTAATCTTGCTGTAAGTTCCAATGAAAATTTCTATCGCTAAAACAGTGTTTCTGGGACACTCTAAATAGATATACAAGAACACAGGATAACAGGATAAAGGATCATCATGAAGTTTAATTCACATACAGATAAGCCCTCTTGTTTAAGCAAGAACTTTCTTCTCTTTATGACCTACAACTCAAAAAACCCAATTTCTAGATGTTCTGCAACGTGTCTAGAATTGATTGTGACACTCTTGTTGGAAGTTGATAACTGGATTATTTTTTTCCACTGCATGCTGCAGCACTTACTAGGCAATTCAGCCTGCAAGCTAGTTTTATTCTTTAATCCACACACAGTTCACTAATTTTTTCCACTCAGCTGATTAGGCTTTCTGTATCTAACCAAATTCATACCTGACTTCTATGAGACCAGAAGTAGCATTTTTGTTGTTTTCCTGGATTTGTTTTGCTTTTCATTGAATAGAGATGAGTGAAGGATCTAAGAGACAAAACCTCAGAAATCAGTGATACTTAACACTGAGGTTATGCAATATTAATTAAGTAGCTTTCTCTGAGAGTTCACCAGGACAAAGGGATGCTTGTGAGAGGCCAGACTGCAAGTAAGTTGTCATGCAATTAACCATAAATGAAGCAAAACAAATTTGTTTGGGTAGTGGAATTCAGCAGCTGGTCAACTCTGTGTACAGATTTAGAAAGATAGAGAGAAGTAGTGTGTAAAGGTAGCTTTTATGTTTGATTACCTTGCTTGACTCACACATAAGTCATCAATTTCTAGCTTTTGCCCAGAGCCAAGATGCAGGACTTTTATTTAAATTAGGGGTATTGAGTCATTAGAGCAACTTCCTTCTGCACTTGTCATCTCATTCTCACTTGGAGAGATCAGTGTTCTGTGTCAAAGTGCACAGTAACCCAGCTGTATTGCCAGGAAATTCTGTTCATAGGGGGATGAATTGTTTTACTCTCTGTGGAAGATATGGCACTTTCTAAATAGCAGTTGGTGGAAGGATTGAGAAACAGCTTGTACTTATTAGAGGGATGAAAATTTCTGTCTTGCACGTGCATGGTTAAATAATTAAGTATTTGAGGATGCTCTAGTTTGCATGTCACTAATTTATACAACTTAGTAGTAATTATTAAAAATAATAGAAGAGCTTCCCAGGTTTATTTTGAGTTTCACATTAAAAATAATTAACATCTTGTGCCATTGTAGCTGTCCTAGATTTTCCTGCATATTTCTGATTTTATAATTGCCTTCGTCTTTTCAGCTGCATTGTCAAAATTAGTAGTATTTCACCCTCCAACAGGGAAATGGAGAGAGAATTTTCATTCTTTCTAAAAATTTGTTTGAGAGAGATGTACTGAGCTAGGAACAGAGAGACTCAGGCCACGAGTCCACCTCTTCAACTGGTCTATTTAGAGTGTTTCTACTCCAGCAAAAATCTTTGCTGATTTTGCTGCTGAATGAACTGTGAGGCTGCATCAGGTCAGGATACTTCTAGGAGAAATAGTGTGGGAATTTCAGGGTCTTCTACACAGGCACTCTGCCCCATCATACTGAGGTCTACCACGTAGTCACAACAGTGTTTTTCTTTTTTTGTCTACTTAAAGTGTATAAAATGTGTTGAACCTTTCTCTAACATCAGACTGAAATAGGGACAAAGGACAGGAGAGGCCTGTTAGCAGGTCTGATGTGCAAGTGCTCAGTCTGACTGAAGACTCCTGCAGAACCTTTTGCAACATGTTCTCAAATCTTTTATCCCAGCTCACTTCTGAACACTTCTCTTGATTTATATCAGTTAATACAGTTTTTGTAAGAGAAAGTCACAACGAGTCCATCAGAAGTTGCATGATATGCGATAAAACTCCAAGTTTTGAACACTTCGGTTGCTTTACATGTGCTGGCAGGTTTGGAAATTAAAGTTTGTGCATCTAAGTCCAACAGCCTTGACAAAATACAGATGACAGTCAGAAACTTTGATTTTTCTGACTTTGCAGCACCAAAGGCATTTTTATATAAACAGATAAATCCAACCATGCCATATTTAGTAGAATTTATTGATCACACCTAATGAAGGAGAAGTTCAGCTGTTGTCCAGCACGATGATGATGCCTACAAATCTAAAATATTTATTAAGCAAGCCTCTTTTGACTGAAAATATGCTGTAAGTTCCAAAAACTTTTTCTAGCAAATTTGTACTGCTATTGTCCTCTGATACCACATTTTCCACATGGAAAGGGTACAATTCCTTCAATTACTACTTACTAATAATTTTTTAAAATATTACTATAGTAAGTAGGACTGTATGCATATCTCTTGCTGTCTTGCAAGACTTTTTGAGATTTCTCTGAAATGTGAAGAAAAATTAAAAGGTTTGAACTGAAGTTTGTGGAGAAAAAAGGGTTGATCTGCCAAGAAAATGTTATGTTTACTCCAAATCAGATTTCAATTAAAAATAAAACTTTGATTAGAAATATGTTGATTAGAAATATGTTGAACTACATTTTAAAATAATTTTCATTGTTTCAAAAGGTTAAAAAAGTGCAAGAGCTTAGCTTTCTATCCCTCGATGTTCACATGGACTTATCAGTATTTTCTAATATAAAATGTCCCATGGAAAATCTTCTGCCTGTTGTGATGTTAGACATCAATGGCTTCTGCTATACTAATCACAGATGATTTTTTTGTCTCTTTTACTAATGTGAAACCCAGCAAGAAGACCTGTACACACTGGTTGAAAGAATCAACCACTCTGGGTCAAGGGTCTTTATTGCAACGTAAATAGGACAGTGAATGAGTTGGTGTTTTTCTGGAGAGCAGCTAACCAAGGATTTTAGACTTTCTGGAGATGGTGCTGGCATTACATCGTCTGCAGAAGTGGCCAGAGGTTTCTGTTTAAACCAAGCAGCAGCCTGGTAGGAAGGGTTGCACAAATTGTCACACCTACTGCTGGGACGTGAATGTGGTGTGAAATGAACTCAGACGAATTGCATCTTCTGCAGCCTGGACAGGAGATGCCCATTTGAGCTATTTGCAGTTCTGGTAGAAGTGCTGACAATTCTTTCATGTATAAAATAATTGTAATTCACCATTGCCTGTGTTTTTTCTTTTCCAGTGGCCATAGATTTGCAGGGGATCACACAGTGATCCCCTCCAGGCCAATGTTATTCTCAAAACCTGTTAGCACAGTTGTTTTCTTGCAGTGCTTTGCTAAATGGGTTGCCTTGATTTGCTCAAAGCAATAACCCTTTAATGCTCCTCTCTCCACCCCAGAGGGAGCACTCTCTCACTGAATAGCAGTGTTGTGGAGGCTGCTGCAGGTCATCTGAGAGGGGCTGTGGGTCCTGCGAGCAGGGGCAGTGCTCCCATACCTTCTCTCCCAAGGTCTCCGGCTCTCAGCACGCGCAGCATGACTGCAGATTACAGCAGGGTAAGTACAGTCATGTGGGGCTCACACCAAGCACAGCTGACACCAAACAAGATGACTTGGCTGGTATCTGCCCTGTTAGATCAATTTGTAGCCCTGTAAAGACAAGCCTGACAGAGGTGGTCTTGTTTCTTCCTTAGTTCTGCTGGGACCAGTGTAGATCTCTGCTGCAACAGAACTTGTCATGCTTTGTCACTGATGTGGTTTTTGGTTTGGCAGGCTGTTCTCTTTTCTCTAAAAATTGCTGTTGATGTCCAGCATTATATAATGAGCTAAAAATTTGGAACTGGGAGGCACAAGGGTTTGGGAATAACCATTTTTGGCACTTCAGGTACTTAACAAAGTGTTATGAACTAAGGACAGGACTTTCAAGCATGCAGGGTCCAGTATGCTCCCACTGACTTGTAAGAGAAACTGAAAATCTAGCACTTGCAAAAAATCAGGCCAAACTGATTTTAGTTTTTTCTGGATTTGGACACTCTGCATAAATTATGCCATAACACAAAATGTGTGCTAGACACATTATCAAAATGATTCCTCTCACCTCTTGTTAAGCCTCTTGGGATGTAGGTGGCCACACCTGAGCTGGGCTGGCCACCTTGGCAATTTTGTAATCAGCAGAATGATGTGGCTTGTCTATCCAGAAGCAGACACTCTCTTCATTCCCAGACAACCTGCCTGTTTGCCACCCATCTCCTGCTGGCTGTGCATGGAGATACCATTCCCCGATTCATTTCAGTCACCCGTCTTGAAAAATCAAGACTGTACTAGCGAGTTATCCTAAGTTGCAATGATTTAAGTGTACAGTGGAAGTAAAATTTATAGTCAGAGCCTTTTACCATCACTGTTTGAAAAAAAAGTAGATGGGCATTTAGATCAGAGTCCTATTAAATGCATCAATTTTCTTTCTAACTTCCAGATACTTAGTCTAATAATTTGTCTTTCCTAACAACAACAAGTTAGTATATACGAAGGGCAGTTTTGGGAGCTGTAAATAAATTAATAGTTTTTTCATTTATATTCTTTTTGGCATATAGACTGACTCATTTTCAAGTGCATTCAGTTTCTTTGAGAAATTCACTTAATTTAGATGGAGTTATATTATTAGGCCTTCTTTTACAGGAAGGCAAAAGATCATAATGATATCAAATATATTGGCTTTATTTAAGGGGTTATACTGGGATAATTTAATTAGTTCAAGTCCATTTGGCTCTACCCTGGCTGAAATCATAATGCTGGTATAAAACCCATAGGTTTTATGTATTTTATTTTTTTTTAATTTCTGGGCTAAGTGAATTTCTAATACATTTGAGTATTTCAGTTCCCTGCTCTCACTCCTGGTGAGCTGCTCTGATTCTTCAGCTGCAAACTCAGAATGTAAGCATGAATCGCATTTCTGTGCAAATTTTATGCATGATCAGTGCTAAGCGAAGCAGATTGGATTGGAATCTAAATATGTTCAGTAATAGACTGGTTTCTAGAGGAGTTTTGGAGTTCTGGGATCTAATAGAAATGATGTTTTTATAGACTGATAGTGAATAAGCTCAGTTTTTTAATTTATAGGGTGTGCATTTTTTTTATTGGGCAGGACACTGGCTTGGAAAATGGCATGGTTATTCCAGCAAGTGAAAGTGTACCTGAAGATTTAGTAAAGAAGCACTGTAGGAAAGCATCTGGAACACCTTCCATTGCAGTTTCTAGGGTATCCTTGTCATCAGGCAAGTATGAAGTCTTTTCCTTCTTTCTACCAGCTTTTACTATCAGAGGATTATTCCTATTCTTATGATTCTGCTCTTTTTGTTTTTAAGGTACAGTGAAAGACTGGATGTAAGTTTTATAAATTGTTCATATTCATTCTGAAAATGCGTCCCTTTTACTAACCAATTTCATACCACTTCACAAGTTTTACATGAATAAAATGATAATCCTAACCCCGGTAATATTGGCACGATGTGAGTATTAGGTAAATCCCATGCTCAGAATTTAAAAGATTTCATTCACAATTGCACATTGTTAAATCATTCCCTTATGTGATCACCTGAATAAAATGCTACTTATCTGCAATCTGTATATAGCACTACTCTGTTGCTGCCATTACATTTCACACCCACTTTGCCCAGAAGCAAATTGGGGAAACAAAGAGTGGTCAGAGACCAAGCCCCCTTACAGACTTCATGTCATTTCATTTTTAGATGTGATGCACTGAACCAGTCAATCAGACTGTAATTTACCTCATTTCATGGGAGGCTGTTGGGTGGAAAAGGCTTACCCAGGAAAGTGCTGTCACAGGCACTCTGCAGCAGCAGGTGGAGATTCTCTGTTTCCCATCTGAAACAGGAGGCAGGAACACCCTGCACTCTTCTGCTTCTCCCAGGCACTCAGTTGGCTTCCTACAGGGATAACAGAGTGGGTTTGGGTTTACAGGTTGCTCTCTGAAACACAGCAGGACTCACTTCATTGCAGCTGAATTTAGCCCAAAGCAGAAACCTAGTGGTGTATCCCACAGAGCTAATCAAAGGAGGTAATATTCTTTACCTTCGATACTTCAGCTTGAAAGCATCTGAGTTTCTTTGAGAATATTGTACAGTGCAACTCCAGGCAGAGGTGTTACAGATGGCTACTCCTTTATGAAGTGAAAATTCTCCTGTTCCTGCTACCTCATAAAATAAAGTAGATAAGAGCTGACCTCATGTCATCAAAGCAGATTGAAGCCAAGCAAAATTGTAGGTAACTTGGGAATAGGCCTCAGATTCTTCACTGTCTCCTTGTTGGCAGAGGTCAAAGGACATTAAGCTCAGGAGAGTGACCTTTCCTATCACGTCAGCTGTAGACCAGGTAGAAGATGAATGGTTAAAAAGATTTAGATTCCTATCTGCAGGATCTGAAAGTATTCTATTCCCTCTCCTTCTTTCCAAATATATTGAAACAGTCACATAAAAAATTTATATGGGGAGGACTAAGAAAATCTTTCTCCAAGACATCTGTGTTTTATGCCTATAGAGTGGATGAGAGACCTATGGCACTGAAAGGAATTGCTGGAGGTCTTCAGGCTTGTTTGTTTCTTCCTAATTTCTGCACAGGGAACAGCATTAATGTCAGAAGTACATTCTGCATCCATTTGTTTCCCCAGTTTCTTGATTCTGAAGCAGATGCTGAAGCGAAGTTGGTGGTGGTGGGACGTGATCACTGTGAGCACTTGGATGGCAAGTTTTGCAACATTCCAGGCTGACAGGCCAAGAGAAAGTCAAAAGTTTGATCTATAGTATCATCCACAGGAGACAATCCCAGCAGATAAACAGTACAGGGAAAAAAATATTACCAGAAGGTTAAACAGCATCAGAAAATGTATCTTTCAGTTCATTATATTAATATTCAATTGTCATAGTTTTTGACAAGTAACAAGAGTATTGTTTTGATGGATTTTTTTCTTAAAAAATGGTTGGGTTTGGGACAATACTTGTATGGGATATGAAATGAATATTTCGGTACAAATTATAGCAAACATTTTAGTTGTTTTTATTTTCCAGACCGTAGCCGATCTGAGATAGATCTGAGTGAATCCTTCTCTGAAGGAAATGAAGATACTCTGAGCATAAGGAGCAAATCTGTACCTAGTGCCTTAGATCAGGAACTGGTGAGTTATAAAGGTGTAAATGTTTATCTGGTGGAAATTCTGCTTTTTTAGACTTATGAAATCCGCACTGTATGTGTATCTGTATAAAATGTGGGTAATCCAGAACATTATTTCAAGGATATTTAATGAGGTTTTAAACAGAGTCATATTCCAAGTCCTGGTTCCAGTTTGTTATTAATTGGCTGGGTTTTTGAGTGCACAGGTGAAAGTAATCTGGCCTGAAAATAAATTCCAGGCAAAAAAAAACCACATGCTCTGAAGTTCTGTTAATTCCTGCTTTCATAGATTTTTAATTTTAATGCTGAGAAATTCTATACTTTAAAATCTTTAATCGTTATCTGGTTTGGTTTTCCCCTTATTTGTATTTTTAGCAAATGAAGACCTGACTTTCTGTTATGCTTCTTTGTTTGCTTCTTTTTCTTGTTGACTCTTCCGTATGTCTCCGTCTCTTTTTCTGTGTATTTTATGGACTGCTTTTACTGAAGTGATTCACAACTTCCTTCTCTTCTCATGCACATATCCAAGCTAGGCAATTTGCAGATGTGCATCAATGCTATAAAAAAAAATCCAAGCTTGTTAAATATGCATGAGTGAGGAAAAAGTTATTTAAACAGTTATTCATGTAATCACAGTTTATTCTAAAGTTTCCAAATCTGTGTTTGTAGTTTATGCATTTTATCTGTTGTCATAATCCTTCCCTACCATCTGCTCTTTTCAGAAGAGCATTGGCCATAGGAGATGTCTCCCCTCCTTGTAGAGTTTGATACTTGTGTCTTGGTGGAAAATCACATATTGGGATTTCCATCTGTTTCTTGGACTGTTGACAGTCAGAGAATTTGCCTGCAGCATTGCTTTGAGTTATTGTTTAAGGAGTGTGTCAGATGTTGGTGGAAGAAAAACTTCAAAAATAAGTGGTTTATTTTTAAATTTTAATCAAGAAAAAGGATGTTTTCTTTATTAAGAAGCTGGAAAATACTGCAGAGGAAAAGCATAAAATAAGAAAATAGAGACTATAAATGTCTTTATATCAGTTCTCTGCTCTAATTGTACAGGGTCTGATAGTTACTACTTAGATATTTCTGTGAAGCAGATGTCAGAGATGACAAGTCCAGAGAGGTTTTCTGTTCTTTGATTTTTTTTCCCTTTTTCTTTCTTGCTGACTCTGGGTGAAATTTTCAGTTGCACTCAGCAAATCTCCAGCTCCTTTGCTAGCATAGGAGGTCTCTCTTGTGGCATAGCCTTGATTTAGTTGCTCCAGGGTCTGTAAGACCGCTCATTCCCTTTTAAAATTCATTCATAACAGGATTCACAGATCTCTGATTCTATCCATATCCTCCCTTTTCTCTACCTCATGAAATGAACTGATTGCATTCATCAGCTTTAGTGTTACCATATTTTTCAGGGTAGTTTGACTCACAGAAGTCCTTCATAGTCTTGTCCTGTAAATGTTATGGATGCAGTGTTTTGACATAAAAGCTGCATTCCTGCTGGAATTTAGTTTGATGCTCAGTATAACTTGATGTTTCGTATTAGATATAAAGAGGTCTGATGAAGGTAACAACAGCTCCTGCAGCCTGAGAAAAGTTAGGAAGTTATACCTCCTTTCCTCTCAGCTGACTGATGGAGCCAGCTGAGGTCCTTCAGTCCTGGGCGATGGGAGCTGACAGCAGTGGTGTGGGAGATGCCACATGTCAATAGGATATGCAGATTGCTGGAATTTATCAGCTGGAAGGATGGGAAAAGGCTTTCAGCTGCTTTGCTTCCACCTTTGTCAGGAAAACCCAGTACACATACAGAGAAATCAGCTGGAAAATTGAATGGATATTTTGCTTCCCTAACTTACCATTGCTTTTGATAGTCAAAAGGGACAACCCCCAGAACCCCACATAGTGTGGTAGGTATTTATCAAGGAACAAAGGGGACCAGTTAAATCTAATGTTCAGGTGTGAGCACTTTGTCCACAGAGGTGTATGTTGAATTCCTGACCAAGTGGTGTTCATTACATGCTCAGCTGCTTTTTCAGAAGTAATTGGATGATATGCATTTTATAACCCCCACTGGAGACCATGAGATTAATATCCTACTAGCTCTAACTTTAATAAGCTAATAACACTAACCAATTATGTAGTTGCAGTTCTGTGACACCTCCTGAGAAACATAATCATCTTGGTGCAAAAGGAATGAAGAGCATAGGTTAAACGTTAACTTTTTTTTTTTTTTTAGGTTTTAGATATCTACTTGCAGTCAAAAAATTGGTGGTCAATTAGCAGTCCTTAGGACTCTGTGAAACACTGTCAGTATTTGAGTGTCTAGACCTGAAACACCCCAGTCTGAGGATGTTGCCTTACTTTTTTTTCTTTCCTGTGTTTTATTATTCAGCAATAAAAATGTAGTACTGTTTATTTTAAAGTTCATTGGTATGCATACAGCACTACAGCACTATAAAATAAATAGTTTTATATGTATTGCCAGAACTGCATCTTCCTGTTATATAGGCAAGAAAGAAAATTGTGTTTTCTTGTCACAAATCTAAAACTAGAGTACATCATCTGAATTCTGAACTTAGTGAGGGAAGTAAAAATGAAGGGTAGACTGGGTTTTCTTTGTTTGCATTTCAGGTTTTTGGTGGGGGGTTACTTTTGGAAGATCCAGCTCTCTGTCTACCTGAAATAGTTTGCTCTGTTGTGCCTGGATTTCCATGGATTTTTCCTTTCATATATTTATATATATTTCCTTTTTGTATTTATAAATATCTATGACTTCTTTTTTTCTTGTTGGACGGTAGCACTGCCTTGAGTAGGTTAGAAAGTTATGAGACCAGCAGAGGAAGCCCATGGCAAGAACATGAAGCCAAGAGAAGTGTTTGTTTCAGTATGTAAATCTTGGTCCCAAATAGTGATAGCTTGTCCTGATTTCCGTCTGCACAGTATTAAATATGTGGTTACAACTTCAAAATGGTAATAGAAAATTTTGCATCAATTTCAGCTGGTTTTAATTCAGTTCAGTCACTGGAGCAAAGGAGAAGAGATGTAACAGCTAGTTTTGTGCACACTAACAACAAATGTACTACAGATCTTTTATGTAAACTGTGACAGTTCAACTCTCCAACAGCATTTCTTCTCTGTTCTGTTTTTCCTGATTAGCAGAGCAGTCTTTGAGACCCCTGAATTTGAATACAGTACTTCTCTGTTTAGTCTCAGAGTGAGAGCAACTAAGCAATAGAGGTTGAGGTAGGCCAAAACATAAGATTTTTATAGCTGCAAAGCAGATACAAGGAAGTTGAACATTTGACTTCCATTAAAACTAAAAGCAGAGTCTTCCAAAATACCTGCCATAAGGTTTGAGGAAACACTTGAAATTTCCGAACTATACTTAATGGGATGATAATTGTCTGTTGGCATTTTTTCCTGTTACTTCAAGCAAAAGTTCAGAGTGCTATTAGAACTATCAACCAGATCTTGTTTCTTTTTAGATTTTACTTTATTGCTGTCCCTATATAAGTTAAAGATGTTACAGTTCATTGTTTGCTTTTTAAAACTCAAGCACAAATACGAAGCTGTGCAATTATTGACTTGCCTCCCTTTCTTTTGTTAAAACAGTACAGAAACTTTAAAAATGCCCATCAACTGGGTTTCTGGCTTACCTCCCAAATATATTCAGTGTGTATGATGGCAAGTTTCTTCCCATGTGGTTTGACAATAAGTCAGGGCTTTCAGCACTACCTGTTAAAGGGAGTCTGTTTTAATGACTATGTCCATGGAATCATCTCTAAATGCTGCAGCACGAAGGGTGCAAATGTAATGCAAATTTTGTGCTTGTCTATTTGTGTGACTGGGACTGATACAAATGTGGGTAATAATTGGCAAACTGGATTTCTGGACTCTAAAAAATGTGTCTTTGTACAAACACGTAACCTGGACTGTAACCAATCAATCCTCTAATGGCTTTTGGCTACACATGTCTTCAGGTAAACCAGTATCAGTGGTCCCCCTGGCCCCTGGAATGGGGCCTTAATTCTCTCATTTCTTTCTTTAAGATTTAACAAGTTCTCACCATGTCTCTCTGAGATTTTCAAACCTGAATGCATGAATGCAAATAGTTACAAGCAGAATCATTTAATTCACATGGGATTGTTAGTAGGCACGGAAGTGGGGTTTTGTTTATGAGCAGTTGGCCATGCAAAGATATGTACCTCCAGAATAAGAGATGAAGTGTATGTGTGAACTTTTCCAGTTCTTAAGCAACTGAACCCTGAAACTGTAGCAGAGCCTCTTCCCCTTATCCTCTGTGCCTGTGCAAAGATGTGAAAAATGTAAATCAAAATTCCCCTAGAGAATAGAATTTGCATGCATGCTACACTGTCTTCCTAAAGTGCAAAACATGTGAAACAAAACTAAGTGAGAGAGATTGACCAAATATAGAGCAGAACATGACAACTAAAATGCCTGTTTGTCATTTAGGATTATCTGGATGAAAGAGAAGAAGATATTGATGCCATAGTGGCCTCTCGTTATTCAAGAGAACACGAACATATGACAAGTGGATTATCAACAGTAAGATCCTGAGTAGAAAATATTGTTTTTTCCTTCCACAAAACATCGTCTTTCCTCTAAAAAGGAATTTATCTTTATATCACTTAGCAGCAGATCATCTTTCATCCTGCACTTAAGAAACATTCTTTGATTTTAGACAGATTTTCTATTGTATTTTTGATGTCATTCAAAGCTAAAGTGCTGTTCTCTGCAGTGCCTGAAAAGAGGGAACTATTTTTCATACACACCAGCGGATTTCCTCACATGCTCAGGCTGCTACCAAGCTTACATTTGGGGAAGGCAAACTATAGGTATTTGTGGTAAGTGACTGCTCAGCTTTGCAGAGGAGCACTTAATCTTAGTTTAATTGAAATTAAGAGAGCAAGGCTCTAGTGGGATCTTCCATCTCAAACCACTTTCTGATTGGTCGGGTTCTTGGGACACAAATACTTGTCTGTGTGTTTGCATACATACCATCCATCATTGTCCACCTGCCAAACCAACTTCTCCCGTTCTTTATGACATGACTGCTATGCCACCCACATCTGAAATGTATTTCCCTTTACAGTGAGGAGGGAGATGATTGGGGATTTGGGTTGGTGACAACAAAAGGATATCTTCATTTTCAGGTTATAACAGGTGTTTCTGAGGTGCAGCTTGTTATGCTGTCTGTTATTCACTGGGAAAGAAAATGGATGATGAAAGTAGCCTTTAACATGTCTATTATACTACTATCTGCTGTATACCTCATTTTTTGGGATCTGTGGGCAATGATAGTATCTTCGGAGAAGTCATGGAGTCCTCTGTGGCCACTCTTCTTCATGACTTGTGTCTAAGAATAGCTCCAGACAGCATAGAGAGTATCAAAAAAACTGCCACAAACTAGGTGGAATGTGAGAGATGATGAGTCTGTGTATTAAAAGGGAGGAGAAAATTTGCTCTATGACAATAACCACTGAACTGTCTTTTCTAGATTACATCCCCTTTAGTCCCCACGAAAGCAGGGCCCAGGGAATCCCTACTTACTTTCTTGCTCCCAAAGAGATGGAGGTGGCTGAACCCAAACTTGGCTCACATGGGGATGAGAAAAGCCTGGAAATATTACTATCACAGGGAGTTTTGATGTCTTAGATCTGACCATGTCCAGACCGCTTTTCCTTCTGGTTTGTGTAGTTCACAGAAACAGACACAACAGAGAGGTGCAGCTCCTCACACCAAATCAGACTTGAGCTCATCGAGCCTCTTGATAGTGGTCTAACTAGACCCACTTAGCCAAAGCTGACTATGACTCATAGTATCCACTGCTTGCTGGTCCCATGGATTTTATAGAAAAAATAATTTTTATTTCCTCTGAATATTGATAGGAGGGCTGCAGTTGCTCAAGTGCTTTCTCTGATTTGGCCACTAACTGAGGAACTGCATTCAGAGATCTTTCCCTCTGGGCTGCAGGCAGTGTTCTGTCTGTGTGTTGGGGGTCATCCTTTGCTGTAGATATCCCTCTGGCCTTTTTCAAGCAGAAAGCAGCTTTTCCAGTGCTGTAGATTTGAGATAATCTCACATCTCAATGCTTTTTTTCCCCCTTATTCTCCATGACATGATATTTAATGTCACTGCATGCAATGTTAATGGCAAAGTTGTGAATGGCAAGCTGTTTTTCTCTACAATAGCAGGTGAACATGTTCTTTTTTTTTTATATTCCCCTTAAGTGTGTTACTAGTTACCAACATTTCCCCATCTCTCTTATTTTTACCTTCAGTCTGATTGTTAAGCCTTTGAACTTCCTCACTGTATGGATTTTTTTTCACATGTTATCTTTCAAGTGACTGTGTACTATTGAGTCACATTGAAATAACATTATTAATGCACAGTAGACTCAAATTGCATGGGTTTTCTCTCTTTTTTTTTGTTGTTGTTGTTTTTTCTTTCTTTTTTCAAATCCAAGTATTTAAGTAAGTATGTCTAGTCTGACAATGAGCATTTGAGCAAAAGGAAGAAATATCACAAGAGGTAAAAGATACTTGAGACCTACCTGCAACGTGAGTGAGCAAAAATGGAAGTGGAAACTGCATCACTGAAGAGAAACTGTATCTCAGGATTTTAGAGTATTTTTCTTTGTGTTTTCCCAGTGCTAATACATGAACGATGTATTTAGTTTTGTCTGTATCCTTCACTAATTTCCTTCCCAAGCATATTTACATGGTGTTGTCAAGACCCATCACATCAGTAAGACTAAATGGTTCCAGTGCTTTGCTGCAGTGATAAGATATGATGCAAAACAAATATAATTCTTAGTGAGGTACTAAAATGAGGCTCTGCATCCCTTCATATGTGATTGTTGTTTACTATTTATGGAACTGGAATATGAGTGTATTTCTTAAGGATTTTACATTGGAATGACCAGTGTAAATGCTACAGAACAATCTTGTGGGGGGATAGGGGCAGAAAGTGAAATGTATAAAGTTCTACTAAATTTGTGTAATTTTCTTTGTGGTTTGTAAACAATTCAAAAATTGTGTATGCATAAATTCTAGGGTCAGAGGTCAACTATTTGTTTAGGACTTTCTGCTGTGGATTTTTTCTCAGTTATTTATCCCTTGCTGCCTGCTTACCTAAAGATTGAGGAAAAATGTATTTGGATTCAGTAAAGAACAAATCATCCACCTCCTTGTGTTGGTATAACCTTGTTATTTTTCTGAAGTGGGCATATAAGTTGTTGCAGGGATAATGTAGGCATTTTGTAGCTCCTACTGGAACTGTTAAGTTCACTGACAGTTTCAAAGGAAGCAGTGTCCAAGGATACTCATTTTCATGTATGGCAGAGGTGGAAATGCGTAAATGGTAAAGGCTGGAATTTAGCTCAAGGCATGTTAGGAATAGAAGGAAATATGACACATATGTTGGTGTATGTTCATAATTTTCCAGTAATTTTATGCAGTTCTGTTTATGCAGAACAAATCCAAATATAATGCAACGTGAATCCAAATCTGCTGAGCTGGTGGCCTAAAATATAACTGTTTGATACAGAGATTACACCTCATTTCTATTTAATTACCTCAAACAACACATCCTTCAATACTTGAAGTATATGGAAAACACAGCATTTCTCTGATTTGGTGATACCTTTTTCTTCCTTTCTCACTATGGCTTTGCAATGCAAACTTCCTTTACCTGTCTGTATAGGTAAAAATTTCTCACTGCACTTATTCTTATTGCAGCAATCTAATGCTCTTTTCTCTTGCTCTTTTTGCACTGCCTTCTTTAAAGAACTCCCCAGAAGGCTCTGACAGAAAGTGGACATATTTAAACGTGCCTGAAACAGATGGTGATACTGTGAGTTCTCCTGAATCCTCTACTTAGCTTACTTTTAAGGTTTCTCTCTCTTTTCTCGCTTTTTTGTTGAAGACTGTTACCTGTGTGTCTTGCAAGGTTCCTGTGTGTTAGAATTTAGATGGTTATATATGGTTTTTGAGCAGTCTTGCTCAATGACTCAAAAGAAAATGTGCTCCAGATTTCTTGAATGTTCTGGCAAGTGTGCATATTGCTCTGATTTTCTTTAAGAAATATTCAGTTCTTTCCTAACTATAAACTTTTGGAAGAGGAAATCCTCATGGCAATACTCTGCATCTTATTAGTGTGAAGGAAAAGGGATTGGGAGGGTGAGATGTTATGCTGTAGTGGAAAATTTTGTGGGATTATTGCCAAATGTTTTTGACTTTACAAAAATTGCGGAAATGGTGGGTTTTGAATTTTACTCACTGTTTTAGAATTGTTAATGAGAAGTGGGTTGCACTTTAAACAAATATGGTTTTATATCATCTCTAATATGGGAAGCATCCTTATACAGTTTTCTAAAGGTTCTATCAGTAATTGTCTTATGACACTCAGTAAAAATTAGGTGACCAGCTGAGCCAGGGCGTGATTTTATTTTTTTTCTGCTTAGAACCTACTTGAGCTTGCAAATTATGTAGCCTGTCTGCTCTTCAGTTCATCCATTAATTAAAAGGTGGTAACTAAGATTTAGTCATGTTTATAAATAGATTTGAGTCCTGCATGTAAAAACATCATCTGTCTAGACATTTAAACTATTATTAACTGTAATTCTTACTCCCTTTTACACCAAATTGTGGTATTTCTATTCTATGATGTATCTGTTTTCATAGCAAGTCCTAATAAGTGTGATAATATTGCATGGCTGCAGCTGTATGAAGAAAGCAGATTCTGGAAAAGAATAATGTGTTTCAGCCTCTAAGACCTTTTTCTCTGCCCCTCCAGACGAGCATTAACAGCATGCTGAGTGTATATAGTGAAACTGGTGACTATGGCAACGTGAAGGTCAGCGGCGAAATCCTTCTCAATATCAACTACATCTACAAAACAGGTGCCCTCAACATCCTGGTGAAGAGCTGCAGAAACCTGGCCATTGGAGATGAGAAGAAGCAAAGGACAGATCCGTAAGCACAGAGAAGAATTTCCTTAAACTCTGCCAGGGGTGTCTCCTTCCACATCACACACTGTAATCTGGGGTTGTGATACAAGCTGTGAATTACAAGCCCTCATTTTGGTGATGATTGGATTTGGGTTCCCTGTGGGAAGTGAATTTTCCATGTGCTTCTTAGGGCAACGTGTGCCTGCTCTGGGGAAACAATAAGATTACTTAAATTATCAACTTGTTTAATAGTAAAAGGGCAAAAATATGAAGTAGTAGGGAGGCAACATCAATTTGGAATCAAAACTAAAATACTTGAGAGGAGTGACAGGAGGGAGGGATAGAGATAGCTTTGTTTACAAGCATCCATAAACTCACTTTGCAAGTACCATGATTTCTGAGTTTCTCATTATAGTTTTCAGTATAATATAAATTCTCTCATCAGACAGTAATAATTAGTGCCTCTAATAATAAGTAATTCTGTAGTATTTAAGTTACAAAGTTTTTAATTATCTTGTAAATTTAGTGTATGCTTTGTCATATGCAATGAGCCAGTAATAATATACTGCAAAAGGGATAGAGTTAGGAGACCTTGCTACATTTCTGAGGATGAGCAAATTAATTTAGCTCTGCCTTTTATTATTCTGATCCTATCTGACTAACATTTCTATGTTTGTAGGTAAAGACTATATCTTTCCACGTTTCTCATATTCTCTGTTGCACATTTACACTGTTTATACTGCAAAAATTAATTTCCTCATATGTGTTGCTGATGCAGCAATGTCAGGTCCTTGCTCAAACTGGCTATTTTTAACTCCTTGCTAATAATTTACTTCTTGATCTGCAGATATGTCAAGGCGTACCTTCTGCCTGATAAGTCCCGCCAAAGTAAGCGCAAGACCAAAATTAAAAGTAACAGCACCAATCCAGAATTTAATGAGATGCTGAAGGTGAGAACAGTCTCTCTCTCAGGCTGTGATGAATGTTTCACTTGTTCTCAGAGGTATTTTCTATATGTGTTCCAGTATGGGGATTAGAATCTGGAAGAGATGCCTCAAAAGGGAAGGTGTTTAAGCAGAAGCATTTAGTAAACCTATGAGTTGCAATTTCTGGCTTCCAGAATTAAAAAGCTGTTTCTGTTTGGTTCTCCCCTTTACAGGTAAAACATCTATTAGTTTCTATAGATCTCTTTCAAAACTGTTGATGTTCCCATCCAACCTGAGCTTAAGGTGTTATAAGCACCTTAAAGATTTTGTGGGCCTGACGCTGAAGTAAAGTTGGCTTAAAACTTCCCATCTAAGAATTTAATTTTGAAGAAGAAAAATAACATTCTGCAGCAAAATATAACTTCTTCTGGAGGTTTTAATTTATTGTTAAAGCAGAACTGACTTTGATAAGAAAAGGTCAACAACTCTTTCTCTACTTGCCTCCCTAAAAAGCTGTGGCAAAGTTCATTCTCTGTTGCAAAAGATAAAGATGGATTGCTTTCTTGTGGACTGCTGGAGCACAATGTCCAGGTTCTCTCTTTCCTTGCCTTTAACCCATGCCCACTACACAGGGTGAACTATTCTGAGCTCCTCACAAGCCTCTTATTCACCTCCCTGGCTCTGTGGTGCAGGTGGGAATGGCAGTGTTCACTGCCTGTCTGGGACCTGGACCTCAAGGCTCCTGATTATTCCCTTTGCTGTCAATTGAGGAGAGTTATCCAGCTGGCTGTCATGAGGCCAGAAACAGCTTTTAGTTTCTCCTGAAATATTTCTTTCGTAATTTCAGTTATTTTTTAAATAAGTTTCTTTATAATAGAGACAAATAGATGTTCCCTGGCCAGCATACTTGGCTTAACCTGGCTACAAAACCATTTTGCAGGCATACACACTTGGTCTGGCCAGACTGCTTGCCAAGGGAGAGCCTCTTTTACAGCGTTGTTTTTAAATGGTATATAGTAAAGACTTGCCTGAACTGGAAAAAAAGGTGTTAGACTTAATTTAGCAGGTAACATAGCACTAAAGATGTTTGCTGCTAGGGAACTGGGTGAGGATATGACCTAGAAACTTCTGAAAAATACAAATTGTAACAAAAAGGGCTTACTTGAATTGTGGGTAGGTAGGAGATAAGCAAGAGCTACATCTCTTCGTCCCAACTGAAAGTCCTGGTAAAATAAAAAAAAAAAAAGAAAAACAATTCAATCTGTCTGTATATTCCCTCTTTGACTTTTACTCCATTGTACAGAATATCCTATTTCTCACAGTGGAACTGTGTTGGCATCTGGGATTAAGCTTTGTAGACACATCTATACATTAATAGCCAACTGACTCGAGTGTTTCAGCTTTTGGAGAGTATGTGTCTGTGTTCAGACACTGGTCCTGATGCAAAAGGCATCTGGGTCTCTTCGGCCAACACTACGAGAAGAGTGAATTTCAGGGAGTTAATGAGCTTTTTTTCTAAAAGCAGAGTGTGCAGAGCTAGAATTCCAGATGTTTATAATCTTCTGTGTATTTGCTAGACTATGATGTTTTTTCAGATGAGTTTTTTAATAGCATTCAAAATCAACAACTGATATGCTCAGTGCATGCCTTGCAGATGCAGTTGTACATGTTTTCAGAACAATTTTTCATAAGTTACAAAGATAATACTGCAAAGGAAAGGATGCTTTCTATAAAGTAGTGTTGAGTAGACTCTCTTTAGGGATGAAAAAACCAATGGGCTTTCTTCTTATGAACCAAATTTTATGATGACCTGCTTCTTTTACGTCAAATTGTAACAAATTAACAGGATCACAGTTTTAAGCATCATAATTTCCTTTATTGTGAGAAATACCCAGTAACTATTAGGCAAAAAAACCCCCACAATTGTGATAGTAACATAAATTACCACGGGATGCATACAGCAAAGAAAAGAGATTTCACATTAACATTATGAGTTTTCTGGCTAGATCAATCTTGTTTGCATGGAAAACAAATCTTCCTTTCATGCTCCATTTGTTAGCTGCTCTGTGAAATTGAGCTAGAGCTGTTAAAGGCTCGGTGGAAACTATTATTTCTGCTCATTCTGAAAGGGTTTTTTTCCTCTTTTTCTGTTGGTAGTATGTCATCAGTCACACACAGCTGGAAACCAGGACCTTACAGCTTTCTGTCTGGCATTATGACAGATTTGGACGCAACAGCTTCCTTGGGGAAGTGGAAATTCCATTCGATTCCTGGAACTTTGAAAATCAGGGCGATGAGTGGTTTGTGCTTCAGCCCAAGGTAAGGCTTTCCAGGACTGGTGAAAGTGCTGTGAAGCAAATTTAGCAACATTTAGTTATTTTTTCCTTTGGAACTTGCTTATAAAGCAGGACTTTGTAAGTGTCTAATATGAAAATTAAAAAAAGAAATTGTTCTTTATTCAGTGAAAGATTACTTCTTTTAAAGTCTTCATGAAAACTTCACATGTGATTGGCTACCTAAAAACAATAACAAGAAAATAAATAAACCATAAGTTCATCTTGTAACAGACTGCAATAGAAAAATGACCTAGTAAATAGATTATTTTTTTAAAATAGTACATAAAATAAAGGGCTTTCTTACCACTCTCCCTACCTAACCCATAATAGTTTATTGAAGAAACAGACTTAGGGTTTTTTTCTAATTTGAAGTGCTTTACGCCTTTCAGCTGTGACAAAATGACTTTTTAATCTCTCATTCACCTTAACTAGAAAGGTACATGATAAGCCTTCTCAGACAGCAAATCAGCTGGTCTGTGAAACATTGTGCTTAACAAACAACAGTCTCTAGTGCACCACCTGCCTTGGGGAAGGTATTTATTTTTGGACAAGATTTGAAGAACTACTGTAAATTAGAGGATTAAAGGCTTCTGCCTTGCTTGCTCCTGCAGCAGCCATAATGCCCAGGAATTCTGCCATTTCAGAAAATGCATCTTTCTTTTTGTGGAAAAATATGAGGCGTACAACAAATGTTGTCAAGATTGACTCCCTGACTTGTTTGCTCTGTGTTCATTACATTTAAAGGAATAGTATTACATTTGGGGTTTCAGGAGAATGTGTTTGGCTTGTGCCTTTCTCTCAGGTGTATCCAATCACTGTATAATTTATTTCCAGGTATAGCCCTTTGCAGGGCTTACACTTAAACTGTCACAAATTTATAGTTTTAGTAAATAATTTGCCAGAAGATATATATGGAATGACCACTTACACCCCTCATGCTTTATAAGAGGCAAGGTCCTAGTTCAGTTTACTTTATGGGTGTGACCACCAGCTCTTCCTTCACGGACAAGACCAGGTGAGACCAGGAACAGGAATTGTCTCATGATGGCAAACGTGTTTCAGCCAGCACTGTGTCCAGGACACAATTATAGCATCCTCTTCTTACAGGCTTGCTTCATGTAAATCACTTTTCTTGGATCTGCTCTTGAAGTAGAAAAAATGTCTGCTCCATCTGTGTCACAGCTCTGGCAGGTGTCAGGTGTTGCTCTTATTTAGTACCCACCTGTCTGCAGCAGTAACACACACATCTAGGAGTTGTTTTTCTTGCAGTTTGTACGGTCTGAAATTGAGTTTATCATGCAGTAGTCTCTTTGTCACCTCATTTCAGTCTTTGGGGATTTGTGTGGGTATGGGTGGTTTCTTTTAATCCTAACAGGGGAAAAAAAAACCCAGACAAGCTAAAAAAGGCAATCATGGTGCTCTCCTGTTCAGGAAAAAAAGTAGTGAAGTGCTAAGCATTTCAGCAATTCCACCTGGAAGGTGTTATATTATTATTTTCAAACTCATTAAAAGGATTTTTTAATTACTTCATTTTTGCCAAAGAAAGCAAACATAGAATTGGTCTTTTCTGCCTCCCAAGTTGCTATAAACAATGTTTCTAAACTTAAAACACTGCTAGGGTCTTTGATTAGCAAGTATAATATTTCTTTTAAAAAGTGCATGTTAAAATACGTGCAGATGACATACTGTTCTCCTATATGAACTGCCTGATAGAGACAGCAATAGAGTAATGGCAGTGAAACATTTCCTGGGTTTTATTACAGTGCTTTATTTGTTCTGCCATGAATCATTTAGCTCCTTTAGTGGAAAGGTTGGAGACTTTAAGACATGTTTCTTCTACGAGCATTGAAAGGTCTGTTTTCAAGAGGAATGTGGTTAAATCAGAAAAAAAGAGAGAAAATAGTTGTGTGGTTAAAGAGGGGACAGAGTCTAGAGTCATATTATATGTGGGTTTGGGGCAGAGGTTGAAAAATGTTTTCTGATACTAGAATTTACACCATTGCTTGTCCACTAGCAGAACAGAAAAAAAATAATCCTTGTAGCTTTTACAGGAAAGTTGATCCCAAACTTGCTTGATTTAGACCATAAGTGAGCTGCAAAGCGTTGATGTTGTGCAAATCATTCCACAACCATTTACTACAAGTTTTCTTTTGTCCTTTGTAGTAGCAGCTTGACAATGGACACTGGTGTGAGAGGACTGTTTTCTCAGTCAGTGCAGCAATGCCTGTGTTGCTGTAAAACTACTTCAAAGTCACAAAAGGGCCATGTTGTTATCACTATAACTGCTTCGTTCTCTGTCCCATCCCTGGGTGCCCACGGAGCCCCACTGAGCATGGTTAGTGCCTCAGCCTGCAGGCTATGATGTGAAGGCATCACTGACTCTGTGCATATCATTTCTGGTGGGATTTTTTTGTTTGTTTCTCTTGCTAATAGGATTTTGACCTTCCTGGGGAGTCACAAGCTGAATACATCTCAGAGAAACACAGTCACAGATCAGACATTCCTCTATTAACAGTTCTTTAAAGGCTTGGGTGGTGCCTTGGAATGTGCCTTGCAGTTCTGGAGGATCCTCTCCCTTTACACATGTGCTTTGTCCCTGTGAGGAGATCAGGAAGATTTATTTGTACCCAAACCTAAGCACTGAAGCATGGACAGAAATCAAATCATAGAATGACTTGGGTTGGAAGGGACCAAGTCATCTAATTCCAACCACCCTGCCATGGGCAGCTCTCTCTGTGTTACATCTATTGTTCTAAAATGCAGTTTCTAATTTCTTACAATGTGAATGAAGTTCAGCAATCTAATAGTGAAGGCCTAATGTGTTTTGTTTTTTTTTTAACAAGGATGGTCTGAAGAGCACTGAATGCATTGGTCAAGATTCAAATGTTTATAAAACAAAAAGATGAAGAAATGCAGATTTTTTAGCTGTATAGAAAAGGAAAAGGACACTGAGAACAATAGTTTTCAATAAGTTTTTCTGTTTCAGAGCTGTAGTCTGCTCCCCCTCACCTTTTTTACCCCACATATCTATTCCATGAGTGACTCAGGAGTCACTCCTCTAAAATACCTGAAACTAAATGCAGTTTAAAATCTGGACTGGAGGAAATAAGGGATGATTGTCAGCTTAAATCAGCTACAGCTTATATACCCAGAAATAAGTTTTAGGGTTTTTTTGCTGTTGGTTTGCTTCAGTTACTCATGCTAGATAACTCCCTCCTCTGTATATTCACTGAATAGTATCTAATGCCACATGGGTTTATTTTTCTGAGAGCTTGCATTTGCTGGCTCAGAAAGTTTTCTAAGACATCGTTGCCTTCAACCTGGAATGTCTAATTACCTGAAAGTGGGCTGGTGTGTCTTGATACATTTAAGAAGTGTTTCGAGCACTGTGTTAGTAGAACAAAACTAAAATCAAAAAGAGAAATATGTATGATTAACCTTAACAAACCCTTCTGGTTTGTTTGCTTGTTTTCTCTTCAGGTGGAGGTTGCGACAGATTTTGGACTTCAATACAAAGGAGAACTGACAGTTGTTTTACGTTACATTCCCCCAGACAGAAACCTAATGCTTCCTTTAGGGCAGTTTCAAGGTAAAACAAACGTTAATGGTAGCATTATAATATAGCATCCTTCTGAGTATTAAAAATCCTCACCTGGGGCAAAGTAATGGTACTAGTGAAGATTGAAATCATACTTCATTGTCTTTATCTGTGGAAATTTTGAACCATAAGCATGTTTCTCCTGCTCCATTCTCTTTCTTGCAAGGGGAGTGTGCAGTCAGGGGCTCATGTGTGGCTGTGGGCTAACTAAAAAAATATCCAGACATTAGATAACATGATCAAGGGCAAGCACAGAGAAATAAATTGCCTGCATCATAGTCTGTGAGTTCTTTGTTCAGCTAGTTATATACAGTGTTTAGCTGATCAAAGTAATAGACTTCACTTAGTTCTTGATGCTTAATTCTCCTCAAGCTATCTGCTCAATTTTGCTTTTTTTCCACACTGTTTTTCCTCTGCTCAGTCTTACCGTATTACTGCTGTAATTTAGTCCTCTAAAATATTATTTAAGTTCTTTTGGGTGAACCACTATTTTCATCAGCAATGAACAGGGGAAAATAGTTAATAACTCTTTGCATTGTAGTAGCACAAGGAACAACAATCCTTTGAAGTGAAAGCAGTCACTGGGTAGTACCTGAGTGTACATGGATATGCCAGACACAGGTATATCACTGTCTTAACAAGAGTATTGCTTGTTAGCATTTGGATTTGATAGATATATCAGATTTCTTTCTTTGCCTTTTTTTTTGACAAATTATATTCCCTCTGCTAGCAGTAAGGTTTTCTCAAGGCTTTCTCTCTCAAAAGCTGATTGTTGTCTGCTGAGTCCAGATATGCTATCTGCATTTTTTTAACTTAGTACCTTTTAGCATCAGTCCTGATCTGTTTTTTCTGATGTTTTCATCCTGGATCAGGGTGTATGATCCCTGCTGATAAGCTTCTCAGAATCTGCATCAGCAGCAGCAAGGACACATGTCCTTGTGCTGCTGTCTGAAAGCAGTAGTGTGTCAGTGAGCACTGTCCTTCACATGGAGGATACCTGTGGACCCTTCATATGGAGGATCTCTGAGGATCCTTACACATAGGATACATTTGGTTTCTTTCTGGATTTAAGCTTTGGGACAAAGGTTTTACAGCTTGCTTTGTGGTCCAGGGCTGTCTTAACACCAGCAGTGAAAGTGGATTCTGAAAAGCAAGTGGGATTTACAGGGCAACTCCTTTGTGTTCAGCAGAGTAATCCATTTGGTCTTATATTCTCACAGGAGAATATAAGGACAGATAGGACATGCTGTTGTGTCCTGCAAGGACTAGCTAGTAACATGGTCAAATTCTTTATTAAATATCAAGTGACCTTTCTGCCCCTGCCTTACTATTTTCTCTACCTACAGAGAATCAGAATCTCCTCACAGGGGATGCTTTAATCCCATTGCAGTAAATTATTTTTAAAAATCTGACCAAGAAAATTTATGTTTCCAAATCAGTCTTACAGTGTATATATACTTTCTGATGATGATGATGTTGCAACTTTGTTCCATGTATAGGAAAGAAGAGCTTTAAAAAAGGAAAAAAAGGAGAGTCTCACATACCATCTGGAGGTATATTAGAAGTCCTCATCAAAGAAGCAAAGAATTTAACAGCAGTGAAATCAGGAGGCACATCTGACACTTTTGTGAAAGGGTTTGTGGCTATTTTTACCTCCACCTTTCTTAATGGCTGCACTGAATCGTATGTTGGCTAACCCAATGTTTTCTAATATATGTCAGTCCTGAAAAGCAACTGGCACCTTGAAATTGCATGCTGAAGAGAAGGATGCTGTGGAACAGGGGACAGAGAGGCACGAGTTGTTCCAGGGGTTAAATATAAACATATCTTTATACGTCTGAGTCGAGAAACAGAACCATTCAAACATAAACCTCCAGTTGCTGATGTACCTGAAGTTATGAAACACAGTGTTTGGTAAAAGAAAACACTTCCACTGACAGGCTGACATGGATTACTCAGTAGCGTGGAACAGGGCTCTGTTTTCCTTGGACTATTGGTCTGTCATGTGTCATGGCCAAAAGCATAATCGAGTTGCCATAAACCAGTTGAGGTTCTGCAGTGTTCTAATTACAGCTTGAGGTGATTTGACATAAAGGAGCCCACAGTTAACCCACTGCAGCAAATTAGCTCATGTTTATTGTCAAGTAAACGCCTACATAGGAGTCCTGATCGAGGTCTAGTGATATAATTTGTTTGTATGTTTTACCTTTATTTTATGTGCAATTATTCCATCAACTTTGCTGAAGAAGGTGAAGACTATGAAAAATGGTAAAGACCTGTGATTTTTCAACCAGAGTATTAAATTCTTTCAGTTTCACTAAAGGAATTCTCCACTATAAGTAAAATGTGAAGAAGTTGTCAGCATTTGTGCTTCTTCACTCAGTGGGGCTTTAGGCAAAATTTAGCTCAAATTTATGATGCTAGCTTGCTCAAGTTCCTTATCAGTCATTTCCATTTCCTTCTAGAGGACCTCTTGTCCTGCTTTGAGAGGGACACTGGACAAGGTGACTCCAGAGGCCCCTTCTGACCAATCATTTATGATTCTATCTATATGTAGCCTCACTGAAATAAAAACTCTGTGGTTGCGACCCAAGACTTGGGGCAAAAAGACCTAATTCCGATTTCTGCTGGTGATAACTGACACTGTAACGATAAGAACAAATGAAGCACAGATGCAAAATATGCACTTCAAGTATATGCTTAACTTAATACTAGTGGGGAGATGGGGTCCTGATCCCATTTGAGCCTTTACGTCATTGTAACTCTTTGTGAGTATTATGCAACAACCCATTTACATATTCAATTTTCCTTTTCCATATCTCACAGATACCTGCTCCCAGATGACAGCAAAGCTACAAAACACAAAACTCCCATAGTAAAAAAGAGTGTGAACCCCCAGTGGAATCATACCTTTGCTTTCAGTGGCTTGAATTCAAGGGATATACGGAACGTCTGCCTAGAACTGACTGTGTGGGACAAGGAGTCCCTTTCCAGTAATATTTTTTTGGGAGGTGTCCGTTTGAGCATGGGAAATGGTAAGGTCCCATCTGACTCATGACTGCTCTTCTTATTCTGCTCTTCTCCTTCCTCACCCGATGTGATTCATGTGTGGGAAGGACAGAAATGTTACAGAGTGTTTGGAAAGTATATGGGAACTTGGGGAAATTGAAAAGGGAGAGGAGGCAACATGTAATAGAGAGATAATTTAGATAAATATAAATAATTTAGTTCTTTCCTTCATTGAGTGAGACACAAAAATTGTGTACCCACTTGTACTTCTGCACAGTCTAGAAGAACTGTGAATACCTTGAAGTGTTCCTTAGCATCCCAGTGAGAAGGAGGAGACTACTTTTGTCCAGCATGAGCCTTTCTGCTGCTGATGACCTGGAAGAGGTGTGAATCCATTCCTCCTCTGTTAGGAAAAGGTTGCTTGTGGGGCAGAGTGGGAAGGTTTATATGCCTCTGGTCATGTGCCAAAAAGGAATTTTATGACAAACTGCTGCTCTCCAGGAGCTACCTGTTTTCAGCATACCTCAGTGTACAGACGGTAGTGTAAAGTGCTCGGCATTTTTTTGTACACTGTTGTAGCAAATGAGAGGTGATATTAAGTAACTGCTTCCTAATATGACAAAATGCCTTGTGTTTTTATAATTGTCAGGTGTAAGTAACGGCAAGGAGGTTGACTGGATGGACTCTCAGGGGGAAGAGCAGCACCTCTGGCAGAGGATGATTGACAGTCCAGGAGTTCCAGTGGAGGGGATATTAATGCTGAGATCCAGCATGGGAAAACGCAGACTCTGAAAGACTTTAACTGCTGAGGTGTACAACATGGACTCCTGACTTCAGTGGTGTTCAGGCTCTTGCCACTTTGCCCATCTGAACAAGGGGAAGGGTTATTCTTTGCCTTGGGTATTAAGGCTCCGAGTGAGATTTCAATGCATTCTGCACTTTCATGCACACATTTTTTGCCCAGGTTTCCTGTGTGAATTATATTTCCCCTGAAGCCAGTGAGAATTGGACCTTCTACAGAGATGGGACTGGCTTTCTCTGTCCCTTCTGGTGACTGGTGTGCAGATTATGAGAACTTCTGCTTGGGGGATGCTCAGAGTGAGCAAATTCTCTAGTTGGTCATTTAAAAAGTAACACCTGGTTTACATATCTCCTTCTGGGTCAAAGATGGCCTAGAAGGCAGCACTGGTAGGGTGCAAGCAGATTCATAGTGAGTCTGTGCTGTGGTTTTTGAAAGTTAAGGAGCCATAATGGTATGAAGGGTAACAAACAGCATTTCTTCATTGTGTTTACTTGCTGGGCTGTGCAGAGGTGCACTTGGGACCAAGCAGCCAACCAAGGGAGGCCAGTGCAGTGCAATGTGTTACCCACTAGAAATAGGCAGCAGGTGATCAGTGCTGGTGAACAGACATTCTTGGGGGTGTTTTAATGCACTATATGAAAGGCAGACTTGGCTCCATGTAATCAAAGAACCTCTAATGAAAACAAAACATAACAAATCTTCAAACAGTTTTCAGAACTACATGATCATTGCTGTGTTTTCATTCAGTTGACAGCTCTAGCAGGATCTTCTGATGTCAGAGGGATTGATTCTGATTGAACAGAGGGAATATGTCCTCTCCACACGCCTGTGGTCCCCATCTATGTTGCTGAGATAAGACATATACCAGCTTTGGACATAATTAGTGAAGACCTTGATTCAACAGATTGTGTAGCAAAATAACGAGATTGAAGCACATGCCAAAATGATTTACAAAACTGTAGAACTTTCCCTTAAAGGTCTGGGATCCCACTTATATGTGCCCATGCACATTAATTGTTAACCAGAGTAGGAATTTTTTTCTCCTGAACATCCCTCTGTGAGCTAACAGTGGATTTAATGATGTGTGGGTCTTGACCAGTTCAATCATTAATCTTATTGACCGTGACAATTGTTCAACAGTAATTTTGCCATTTGGATTCTGAAAGTGGTTTTTCCACCTATTTAGATCCCTCATCTTTTGGGGATGTGCACAGGTTGTTTGTGAAGAGCATGCTGCTTTGAATAGCTGTTCTGGGCTAATTTTACCGTAATGAGATGGGATTATAATGTTTTCTCAAGGACAGCACATGTCCTTGAGATATTATCCTATTGGATAATAACATAATTGTATGGTATGTGATTTCTCAGGGTATAAGAAAAAGGAAGATGAGGAAACTGAAAGAAAAACATTTCTTCTGGATTTTCCAGAGTTAGCACACAGCTTTCTATTTGTGCTGGGAAATTAATCTATAGCTTTTCTTCCCTTTTTTATTTTTTAATGTCAGTGTTTTCTTTTTGGAAATATACTATTAGTACTAAGGAAACAATTTGAAATACATGGAAATTTATGTAGATTACTGGAAAAAAACCCACAAACTATCAAAGAATGTGTCACTGCCTGTAGATCAAAACACCAGTATTCAACTATTTCTGTGAAGAAAAAGACCATAAAATCTAACTTGAGAGATCTAAATGTTCTGCACAGTCCAGAAATTGCAAGAAATCTAGATTGATCAATAGAATATGAACTCATAGCTAAGCAACTACAGCAGAAAATTTTGACATCTCTAATTGTACAATTACATACATGTATTTAGAACCGAATTCAAAATCTGAAGTCCTTTTTTTTAAGACATTTTATACTGTTGTTCTTTTGACTGGATGGAAACTACAGGGAAGTTCACAATCAGTCTTTTAAAATCCTAGTATTAGTGGACAAAAATATTTATTTGTATTAAAAATAGCAGTTTAAATAGAATTATTTATTTCACTATGAATATTTTCTGTCAAAATTGTGATCTGACTTTTAGAAGTCACTGGAGGTACTGCTTGTCCAGTTGGGGACTCACAGTTTTCAGAAACTACGAAGTAATCTTTGAAAATAAAATTCTCTTAGAGAAGCTCAGATTGGTAGCCAAAATTCAGTAGTTACTCAAGAAAACTGACTTCATTTTCCTTCTTTATTCTTCATTTTCTTCTGAAGTTTGGCTCCAAATGGGCAGAGAAGCAGGTCTAGAGTAGTTTACCTGGCTTTTCCTTTTTCTAACCTAAATGGTTCTATCATTCTACAATTCTGTGCCTCAGATGCTGTGAGCTGATAAATTAGAGCACAAATATGAAGCACATAACATTTTATGACTTTTTTCTGATCATAATAGTCTGTCTTTAAGTATTAGATAATTTTTTTTATCAGTATTTTCAAAAGTGAAACCAAACCCAACTTTTAGCACCTAAACTACCTCTGCCTTTAACACAATTGTTATAAGTTTTCTTGGTCATTTGTACTAAAACTGAATTTATTTTGGGAATAGTGAAATCACATGGACATGTAGGCACAAACTTGATATTTTTTTCTTGCTAGATTGTTGATTCAAACAGATAAAGCTTATTGAATCTGAAGACAGTGATTATTTGAGGTAACATTCCAGTAAGAGTTGTAGAGGAACACTGGGCTTTGGATGGTTTTCTTTTGTTTCATTTTGATGTTGAAAAAGAGAAAAATAGTAAGAACACAAAACTGCTGCAAGCTGGACCTCAAACTGAGCAGTTTTTCATTTGCCAAATTGAAAACCTTAAAATAATTTTTAATTTAATTGACTCTTGCATGGAGTACAAGAGTTTGTCTAATTTTTTTGAATGGTACTTCCTAAACTTTTAAGCACGAACATCTTAGCTAAATCAGGTCTTGCTTTGAAAGAAAAAAAGTTTATACTTTACTACTTCAACTTCTGTCCATTTTGGTGCTGTGGTAGAGTTTGGGATGAATGGTGTCATCTGGGAGATGTCACCCAGTGCATACACGGGCTTGAAGTTCTGCCTTTCCCTTCCAGAGGGCCAAATATCACTGAGCCCACACCTGAAATGACAGGCTGGGCTCTGAATAGGCTGCTGGGCATCAACTGCAGTTCAGCACGTGAAAGGAACAATCTCACCTGGGAAGTAATTTTGGTCAAGGCGCTGGTTTTTGCCACTGATGAGATTTGGAGTAGCACCGTGAAATTACCTCCTGGTTTAGCAGTGACAGTCCTGCAGTATGGTAGCATATAATAGACATCACACCCATCATTGCTTGGGAGAGATGATGAGCATCATATAAACACTGGGGCAATTTGGAAAGTTTTGCTGCTCTGTGATGTTATCAGCACATTTATAGGAAGCGTCTGATTTACTGAAAATGTCGCATTTAATTATATCTCTCCTATCTTTGTTCTCTCCTTCTATAAAAATGGTTTATGGTTTGGAAAAAGCACAAGATGATTAACTGCAGATGTGATTTCTTGTTTCCTGGATATCTGAATTAATTGCCTATAATTGTGCATCATCATGTTCTGTGTGTTACCAGGCTGAACAAAAAGACAGAAAGACAGGAATTACACTAAAGCCTTCCTTTTCTATCTATCTGTATTTATGGTATTGAAGGTTCATGAATGGTTTGTTCAAGGCTAATTTTTAGGAGGAAATAACCACAATTTTACCATTGATTCATAAACTCCTGCCCTGAGTAAATAGATACAGCAGAGCTTATGTTTCTGAAGTCTTTTTCCACACAGGCCTGAATAACTGAAGCTGCATCAGTGGAGAAGAAATTTGCTCTATGCTTTTAGAAAATGTGTTGCAAACCCCATTTGCCAAATATCAATAATTTTTTAGCAAGGTAAGCACAGGGTGTTCATCACTGTCCTTTCCCCCTTGAGATGAGCAGGGTAAAATAGGTGTGAAATGACCTCCCCATCTCCTCTGCCTCCATCGTGTTACGTTTGAGTGAGAATGGGAGGAAAGCTGCAAGGACTCTGAGAGACACTGTTGCCATCATCTTTTGCTAATCCAAGTGCCATTGCCTTCCTTGGATGCCTTTCAGGTGCCACTTTTTCCTCTTTCTTTCCCAGTTGGATGCTTTGGAAGATGGCTTAAGAGAGAAGGCATTGGGATGGTGAGCATGTTTTGATCATGGTGCATTAGACTGTTATTCTCCTGTGTCTCTTCCAATGCAGATTATGCTAAGGTAGCATGAAAGAAGCATTTTTATAAATTAATTTTTGATTTTTCCCTTCCTTACTGGTTAGGCCCTGCTTAGTGCAATTATTCTAAATTGTATTCTGCAAAATATCAGCTCTAACAGCAGAGCAGCCTTTGAGCATTCACTGGTATAAATTGATAGGAACAGGAGACAGGGGGGTTGAGCTTAGTCTTGGCGTAATTTCGGCTTCTTGAGGAGTGTGCACATTGCCCAGTTTCAGGCATGTAAAGGTTGAATTTTTATCAGCTCAGTCAATGAAGAGACCTCTTTTTTGGACCTCTTTGGACCTCTTACACCTTTGGAAAAGAGATGAGAGTCCCATTTCCACAGCTGTCTTGTTTGTGGATTCACACAAGACAGTAAAGGTTATATCTGAATCTTTGCAAGGGTCTCTCTTCCCTTCATCCCTCCCTTCGGTTAGTAGCCCTGACCAGAAGGTTCTAACTGATCTCTAATCTCCATTTGCTGCACCATGCAGAAGTAAAGCCCCACTTACTCTCATCCATACAAGGTTAGGGCTGAAATTTTACTTCCTGAACACAGTATTGATTTATAGCACTTTGCCATGATGACAGAAATAAGCATTTCCTGAAAGCTGTCCATGCACTTTATAAAAATTTTTTTTTTAAGCAAGGAAAAAAAATTGTACTTTTATTTATTTATTTTTTACACATAGAAATGTTAGCATTGCTTTGCCCTAGACAAATGATGGTAGAACAGGTGGTAAATTTCAAAATAGGATGCAAACTTTGATTTGCAGTGATGCCCTTCACCACAGCTCAGCAGCAGGTGCTGAGAAGCACACTACCAGAACCTTATCACTGTGTCCCATAAATTTCCTGCCTGATGGTTTCATGTTTGCAAATGCTGTTTAATAAATGGTAATAATATGTTGTCAATTATACTGTGTATATTGACACTGACACTGGAAACTGAATCTCAACTTACTTTTTAGGTGCTTTTGTGTTGCTTTTGAAACTTACCCTCGCTGCATCTTGGCCCTTTATTTAGATTAGCTATTTCAACAATTCCACTTTGTGGCAATAACATATATATATATATATATGGCTGTGTGCTACTGCCCCTGACTGCTCAGTGTATATTTTTGAGGATAGTTCTAATTCTTGAGATTTGCCTAAAGCCAAGCATAGCCATTAGCTGCAGCAATTATGGAATGTCACATATCCCTCGTTCTGCCTTTGTTTCTGCTTAAAATCTGTAGCTAGCAATTTGTTTAATTATTCTGGTGGGCATGAACAGCAGTAACACTAAATGGCATTGCAGTATGTTAAGTTCTGCCCAAATTTAGACAGAGCAATGTTTCCTTTTTTGTACTGTGTGTTGTACATTCAGTTTTGTGGACAAAGGTGAATGGTAATACATTTGCAACTGTTGTCAAGATTCTGTTCTGTCTTTTAAATTAAAATACTGAAACGTTGCTGAGTCTTTGTCTCTCCTAAAATGCATTACAACAAACTATAAGCATGTCTTCCAGGAATATCCCATATTATCTCATCGAGGTAAAGGCATCACTTACATGTAATGACTGATGCAAGAGGCCTGGCACATCTTTAGAGGTGGGACTCCATTGATGATGTCTCTGCTTTTTTTTTTTTTCCTAAAAACACTTAAAGTGTAGAAATTAAACTATTTTTGATATCATAAGCAGGTCTTCCCCTCTATCTCTGAAATTCCAGCCTCTTCCCTAGTTCAAGGTCCTGCCCACCTGAAAATACACATATGTTCAAAGTGCGTATTTTCTGTAATTGTTGGTCCTGATTTCTTTATTAGTAGTATTATTATCATTTTTATCAAGAAAAAGTATTTTATCACTCAATTTATACCTACAGCTGAGTCATGTTCAGGTCAACTTACTTCAAAGCAGAGGGCTCTCTTGCATCTTTTCTTGGTTCTCCAGTTCCCTGGGATTTTTTGTCTTGCTGTGCCTTCCCTGCTGTCTGAGAGTGCTCCTGAGCCAGATCTGGGCTTGTGCTGCCTTTGCTCACTTTGGAGTATTCCAAAAGTCTGGCTCAGTTCCTGGGTTCCTTTGCCCAGGTTAAGGGAGACCAGCTCAGGGGGGGCTCACTGGTGTCTTGGTGTGATTTGGGCAAGGGCAGATGACTCTTTTGCTCTCACACCACTCCTGTTCAGCTCATCCCTATGCTGGTTCTGGACTTTTTGGGGAGGTCAAACACCTGTGAACTGAAAAGCAGCTGTAGATGGGGAAGAGCCCTCCTGCCACTTCTCTTCTCTTCACACCTTTGCTTGGGACTGTCCTTAAGGATCTTCATGGAGGTCCGGATAACACTTCTGTAACTTCTGCATAGTTGAAGTGCAGTCTCTCCTCCCCTTCTGTTTGAGGTGATAGATGCCAAATTCCCCTTGTAAATTTGAAGTATGGCCCATCCTAGTTACTGAAATGCAGGTCTTGGTTACTTTCTGGCTGTGTGGGTGGCAATAGGAGATATGCTGCTAACTAGACATGCATTAGCACATTCTGCATGGATGCTGGCTTTCCCAACTGTTTTCCTTTTGCTTCACAGAGCATGCAGCAGCTGCATCACTGCTTGAAAGGGGCCAGAGAAATGTATGTGCTCTCCTCAGCTGCCCATTTCCTCACTGGCTCCTCTAGCCCAGGCAGCCTTGCTGCTCTCTGCCTTCCAGCATCTGCAAATGGTTCCCTGCTCTTCCCTTCACCAAGCTGCCATAAAAGCATCCTCCAGCCAAAAATGGGGATAGAGAAATGGGCAGCAGCTACATAGTTCAGAGGAGCTATTTCACCTCCTGAGGGTGTGAAGCACTCGCTCCCTTTTTGCATTCTGTGGATGTACAACAGGAACAGAGGCTGTGCTGAGTGCCTGGAAGTGATCAAGTGCTGAGATTGCACAGGGTAAGCTCCATTATTTCACCGCCTCAATTTAAAAAGTGGGTTGTGATTGTAAGAGTATTTAAATATACTTCAGCTTAGTTTTTAGCCTCTGCCTTTTCATTAATTATGTGATGCAGTCTGACTCATGCTCTTATGTAAGTACTGAGCTGTAATGAAGCTGCATGTTGTAGTCATTTAGTGCAGAGCTGTTAAGGGTCATTGGTGTTTTCATTAAAACACAACACTTTCTATCTCAGAGGTAAGGGGTTGTTACTTCAAGAATAGGGATGTGCAGCTCCAAATTTTGTCTCTCCTCGGCAGCTGTAGAGGAGATGTGTGACAGCAGGGATTGTTCTAATTTAATTAGATGGATTATTGGGTAGAATCTGGGGCAAATCAGGCGATTTACAAGATTGCTTTGTGCTGAGAAATTGCTACCTCCCACAATTTATCTCAATAGTTTTGTTTGTAAAAGATGCTGCATGTCAGAAACCAGGAATTCTTTTCTGATTTAAACTAATTGAAGCCTTTTGGTTTGTATTCAAAACTGAAAAGCATCTCCAGATGTAGAAACCTCCAGCCCATGACTGTATCCGCACTCTGTGTTATGTCACATCTCCTGCAATGAACAGCCTGGAGGTGGGAGTGGAAAGGACAAGACTTATGGCAGGTCTAATATTCATGTTTCAAACCAGCTTTGAATTTGACAGGAATGGTAGGATTAGAGCTATGCCAAGGAGAGCCATATTCATAGTACAAGAGAGACTCCAGACAGTAAAATTTTGAGGGAGAAGAATTTTCTGTTAAACCTTTAATTAAAAAAGTGTACTGGTGTAGATACTGAACCTTGTTTATGCAGTGTTATTTTTTCTGGAACCAAAAGGCGACAGGGTGAATTATTGGAATATGTTTGAATATATAATTGGTGGGCTGAAGCCAGAAATACTAAGTCCCTTGTTCAAACACTTCTTTCCCAAAAGGCCATTCTACCAGATCCCTGTGTACATCCAGGCTGATTTGACTCCAAAACAGAGATGGCACACGGTGTTTTTCACTGTTCCCCATAAAACTGTACAACAGAAAATGCCAGAAACCTTGTATTACTAATCGAGAACAGCTTTTCTTAATCACAGGATTTTAATAGACGTTCTATAACCAGTAATCCAATCACTCATGCACTCTCCTCCACTTAACTCAATTTCCTGTAACAGCCGAGTGATTGCAATCGCTTTCCTGATTGTAGCAATTTTAAAGCCCTGCTCCTGTTCACCCAGTTGTGAAAGATGACTGGATGCACTGACTTTGTACCTAAATCAAAATGGAGCAGCAGCAGATTGGAATTGCAGAAATACAGGAGAAAAACAGACCTTTTCGAGAATTCTTTCTATAAATTTTAAATCAGTGGAAATCAGTTGCTCTGCTCTTCCAGTGAGAAAAGTGAGGGGGAAAAAAAACCCCTCCAAACCTGTCCACCTGTGATTCATGCTATGATTACATGCAGGCTGAAGAAATGGAGCCAGAGAAGTGGGGCCACAGCAATCTGTGTATGGATGTGTCCTTGGGCTCTGTTCCACATTTCTGGAATCACAGAATGGTTTGGGTTGGAAGGGAGCTTAAAAATCATCTAGTTCCAACCTACCTGCTGTGGGCAGGGACCCTTCCCCTAGACCAGGCTGCTCAGAGCCCCATTCAGCCTGGGCTTAAACACCTCCAAGATCCAGTGTCTCACCACCCTCATAGCAAAGAATTTCTTCCCAACATCTAATCTAAACCTGCCCTCCGTCAGCTTAAGGACATTCCCCCTTGTTCTATCACTACATACTATTGCAAAACGTCCCTCTCCAGCTCTCTTGTGGGTTACCTTTATTCTGCTATGAGGTGTCCTTAGAGCCTTCTCTGGGCTGAACAGCCCCAACTCACTTAGCCTGTCTTCCTAGGAGAGATGTTCCAGCCTCTGGATCAACTTAGTGTCTCTTCTCTGGGCTTGTTTCAATAGGTCCATGTCCTTGGTGTGACTGACCCTGTCTAATTTTCTTAACCACTGCTGTTAGGCAGCAGAGGGAAGGCAACTGGGGTACAGCTGTGTCCACCACCACACTGGCTCTTATACTCCTTGCTCCTTTATAGTGGGGTCAGGACTGACTTTATTTTTGGCTTGGTCAGGTCTGGAAGATAAATGTAACTGCTCTGCTTTTTTCATCACCAATCCTGTCCTTGCAGCTTATTCCTAACAGCAACACTTGTAAAGCTTAGCCAGGGGTGCCTCAACCCCCAGTCGCTTATCCTTGCAAACCTGGCAGCACCACCTCCAAAGTTCAGGGTGAATCCTGATCTTCCTGCCCATTGGCATCAGCACCACAGGCAGCCCTCACCAGATCATACTCTTCAATATTTAAAAACAATTTCTTAACACTGGAAATCAGACCATCCTGTTCAGAGGACATGGCATATCACCACCCTCCTTGGTGCTGTCATGCTTCAGTCCACAAATTATCTTCTGCCAGCTCGTACCGTGGCTGACTTCCCTCTCTTCACAGTCTGCTCCTGCAAGTGAATTAATGAGGGACTATCTCCTTTAAAAAGTTTGTGTGTTTTTTTGGTTTGCTTTTGGGGTTGGGGGTGTTTTTATGATTTTTTTTTGGTTTATTGTTTGGTTTGGGGTTTGGTTTTGTTTGTTTGTTTATTTTGTTTTAATGTCAGAGAGTGCAAGAGACTGGTGTAAGCAGAAGAATAGTTTTACCATCATCTTTAAAACAATCCTTACCAGAATTCAGAGTGTAAAATTTAAAAATCTACCTTATGGTCAAACAAGCATTTGGCTGAAAAAAACAGGACTGTGCCCTTGATGGGCAAAAATGAACAGCACAGACATTGGAGTGCTCCTTTTCAGAAATATCAAATTAAGCATCATATCCTGTAAACAGGCATCTAAAGCTGTAATTTGCCATCTTCACCCCTTTGTTTGTATTTTCATGCATGATGTATATTGGCAAGACTGTGGGCTATAATAAAACAACAGAAAAATTTTTCCTTTTTTGATTGCCTCCTAATGCTTCTTATTAACCATAAAACTACTTTTTGTTAATTAGTTAAATGACTACTTGCAAACAAGTATTTTCACAGCTCTGGAAGTGACAAATCCTTGATGAAGTTTCCCTGGGGGTAATGTTTCCTTGCCATCAAATAAACAGTCTGGTCTGTCTCCAAGGTGAAGAGTGGAAAGAAATCTGCTACTCCAAGAGAGTTGGACATTAAAAGCCAGAAGCAGAAACAGAGCAGGTAGGACCATATGTTTCTATCAAGCATTGCAGTATGTGGCCTTTAGTAATTAATGCCAATCCTCTACACTGCTCACTGTTCCTTTATCATATTCCCTGTGGCAATGACTTCTACATTGCTGCTATTATCTGTTTTCTCCTTGCTGCTGCTGAAGACAGATGCTTGTGTTGCCTTTGGCTTATGCTTTGTGTCTGTGGTTGGCCATATTTTTAGTGGAGCTGAAAGACAGCACTGGGTTGCTTGTACACTTCCAGTGTGAGGGTAACGTCTGTTGTCATGGTCTGCAGAGAGGTATTTTTAATCCAACTTCTGTATAAATCAACCAACTTTAATCTCCAAGAGGAATTCCAGACAACCATTTGTTTGCAAAACAATATTTTATTAATAAAAAGAATTATGAACAGTAAGAAAGAAACCCCAATTTTACACTGAATGAAAAATCCAAAATAAACTCCCAGAAACGTGCCTCAGTTCTTCGCGCTCTGTACAAGAAATTCCATTAGACAGCAAACCTACGTACACATTCATCCAGCTCTGGGGTCCTGAGCACAAGAAGGACATCAACCTGTTGGAGCAAGTCCAGAGGGGGCCACCAAGATGATTAGAAGGATGGAGCAGCTCTCCTATGAGGAAAGGCTGAGAGAATTAGGATTGTTCAGCCTGGAAAACAGAAGGCTTCAGCGTGACCTAATTGTGGCCTTCCAGTACCTGAAGGAAGATCTTTTTACAAGAGTATTTAGTGACAGTACAAGGGGGATGGCTGCAGACTGAAAGCGAATGGGTTCAAATTAGACATTAGGGAAAAATTCTTTGCTGTGGATGTAGTGAGGCACTGGAACAGGTTGCCCAGAGAAGTCATGGATTCCCCACCCCGGAGGTGTTCAAGGCCAGGCTGGATGGAGCTCTGAGCAACCTGATCTAGTGGAACGTGTCCCTGCCCATGGCACGGGGTTGGAACTAGATGATCTTTAAGGCCCCTTCCAACCCAGGCCATTCTGTGATTCTATGATTTAAAGATGACTGAAAGTACAAAAAAGCATCGTGCATACTTCTATGAACCCAGGCCACACAGCTGGACAGACTTCCCGATACACACAAAAAATCACATCAGTGATTAAAAAAGCCATGCTTTGTGTAGCACCAAGGAGAAAATTATGTGAATTAAAAAAAAAAATTCACTGACAACTGCAAGGCCTGAAATTAGGGACATGATTGACCAATTTCTGCTTGCAGTTTCATCTCATCTTTTCTCAAGGGAAATTTGTCAATAAGGGCAAAGAGCTCAGCTGGTGTTGCTGGGAAAGGATAACGTTCCTTGTCCATTCCGTGCTTGTCCATCACCACAATGTTGAAATTGTAATGGGGGATCCTCAGCAGCAGCCTGCAAAGTAAGGAACTTTTGTTAAAGCCTGTCACCTACTGTCTGGGAACTTCCAACTAACAACAGGCAGAACCAGCCTCTTGGTCCTGAGCAGAGGAAGGTGGGGAGCAGAGGAAGGAGGGGGCTGCACAGGGGCTGCTCTTGTTTCAACATCAAGAACAAAGAGTCAGAAAAAGAGCTGTTGCCTGCATATGCTGCAGGCTATAACTCTGCATTAGGGAAGGGTCAAGGTAACTGCACCCAGCTCTGTTTTCTTCTCAGACCTCTGACTGAGTATAGCACATGCCATTACCTATTGCTATCACAAGAGTGAAAAAAGGGAAGGCAAAAAAAGTAGTATATGCATTGCCTGAAGAAAACCATTGTGATGAAGCTAGAGTTATAAATAGATTGTTCCCTTTCTTGGCTTCCACACGGTATTAAATCACAACAAGAAAACAAAGGACAAAATCGTTGGAGTCTGCTTTCATTTTTACCAAATAAAAGCAAACATCTACTTGGTGGTGACTGCAATTTAGGAGAACAAAAGCCACTTGCTAATCATGGAGGAGTCCTTTTCTTTCACAGAGGTAAAAGGGGTCATTTAAGCTCCTCTGAGAGCTGACATGCTGTCAGTCACCATCACTAGTGTGGGGTAAATAAATTCAGGTAGCCATGGGAGAAAATTATGTGAGGACAGAAAAGCTGCCATGAAGAAGAGGGTCTGGGGGTGGTGTTGGAAGGTGTTCAGCCTTAAAATTGACCTTCCTCAGCCTTCTAACAAGTTTGAGCCCTCTAGGCATAGTCTTGTTGCAATTAGGGAGCTTGGCCATTAAATTCAAGCTAAAATAAAGATTAAAGCTAAGCAACAGTGAGAAAAACTACATTCATCTTGTGCCTCACAACACCTAAGGAAAATGTTTACCTTCTAAAAATCCAAATGCTACACTTCTGAGCTTTCCAAAGTTTTAACTAGGGTACCTGTGCTCATTAGCTTACTGAAATGCCACTTCTGGTCAACATTATTATTCAAGATGTTTAAGAGTGCATTTCATATTGATTTAAGTGCCTTCTAGAACTGGAAAGCTGTAATTCACACACTAAGCAACAACAGAGAAAAAAAATCAATGGAAAACTAACTTTCACTGAGTGCAGGGCAGGTCATACCATACCAATTTCTGAAATGTAGCTCCATTAAAGGTTGCAAGGGAGCAGGGATGAGGTGTTAAGAGAGTCTATTATTTTCTACAGAGCCACAAGAAAATCATCTCAACTTTAGTAACAGTACTTTAGTTCAAAAAAGTAAAAGAAAGGTTCTTTGTGCTCTCTTTTTCCTTTTATAAAGAATATTTTTTTTAAACAGAAAACAAAACATTCTCTGATGTGTCAGCAATTTGCACTGTCTCCAATTAAAACTCACTCCCTTTCATCAGGCATATCACAGAATATGTTGCCTAAAATGCTCCTAGACTTTTTTTTTCCTAAATAACTACTCCTTTCCCTGCCAATGAGAGTTTCACTTTTGGCTTTTGTTGTCTTCCTGTCGCACGGAAATGCTGGCACTTGAAGTGTCCCTTTCAAAACCAATCCTTTGCCAGTCTAAACCCAAGTCAAAACAGTTTAGGCACCTCGGTAAAACTGCTGATGCTGCAGCTGGGCTGAGGAGGCTGAGATAATCTCGTCTTTGAAATACTGCCCATATCGTTCCTACATGTGGGACTCCAAAGAGCCACCACTGCTTCCCCTTCGGGCCTGGCCACAACCACCAGTGTCTGTAGGATTACTGCTGGTACAGAGAGGATGGGCTGCTGCTGCCATTTAGGGCTCCCCCAGCAGCTGCTCCATGGCAGAGGGACTGTGTGGCCTGTCCTGTTTGCATCAGACCAACTCCAGCAAAAATACAGACAAATACTTGGAGTGTTTTCGGTGGCAGCACCCAAAAATCTAGACCTATCACATGACTATGGGGATATTAAAATTATAATAAATTGAATAAATATTAAATTTGCTATTTTATTTTTATTTGCCTACGAATTTGCAGTAGCTATCACACAGAGAGCAGAGAGCAAGCTAATCCTAAAGCATTCTCATCAACATCTCCCTTATAGAGTCTAGTTATGTACATTAGAGCAGAATATGTGTATTTAGAGAGTAAGATGCAGGGAATCAAAAGCAATGCATTTTGTATCATAAGGTACAAACACAACAGGTTCCTTTACCTGAGTTGCAGGGCAAGAGATGGAGGCAGCAGCTTTACACCTATTCTCCCTATCTGAGCTGGGAAGACACCAACCAGTTCAACCACGGTAACGTGTCGGAGGTCTAACCCACACTGTGCTGGCTGGAAGGATTAAAAGAAGAAACAGGTGTGTTAGTCACCAGTGAGAGAACAGGGGGATGGTCTGGAGTGTGCAACAAGTGTTCACAGAGTCCCATCTTCTTATATTAGTCTTATATGTTTTAAACTGAATTGAGAGCATAATTTGAAAACTCCCTAATTTTCATAGCCTCATGACTGCAGGCAATGTTAAATGACAGATTCTTAGCTACTCTAAAAAAAACAACACACAGGGACCACCTAGGAGAAATATAAACTTGTCTTTGTAGTGAAAAGATGCCAGGGTATTAAGCCCTGTAATCTAATGTGGCAATCAAAGCAAGGTATGTGAAATAGAAGCTAACTGCAGAAAGTATTCTTTCATGCCAACTTATTTGCCCACTGTCAAGCAGTGGAAAATGTACTATCACCATTAAATTTAGTATCTTAAACTATTTCAGTTTGATAAATATACTAAATTTTCTTGCAAGTTTATATAATGGGGGAAAAAAGCATTTTTTTTCTTAAATGCAACCATAACTTAAGCCAGCAGTTAAAAATGTAATCCCATTCATATCTCAGTGACTATACTGAATTTTGTTATAGTAATGAGAAGAAAAAAACAGGATAAAAGCACTTGCTGCTGTGAAAGAATACAGGACAGGTTCCTTTCCTTCCTTTACCCTGAGGACACAGATACATTTTAGAGATCCATCTCTAAGTTTAGCAAGAAGCCAACAAGAGCATCACAGTTACAAGACTTAAGAAGGACAACTACAGTAAGTTTTAAAGTTTTAATTTTTTTTGAACAAAATACCCAAGTGTTATCTCCAGCACTCTGGACGATTTCTGTGCTGAGTCTCTAGTCCTTTGTTTGCTGGTGCGCTTGTTATTTCTGAAGCTACTCACACTTCCTTGCATTGTATTTACAGATTCTGTAAGCCTGGTTTGCATGAACTGCACCCACTGAAGTGCTGGAGGGTTGGGGGTTTTTTTCAACTTCTTTAGCAGCTGAATGAGGGAATTATTATTGACTGCAAGTTAATATTAAATTAATTTGTGGATGATGGGAGCACCAGAACTGCCTGGAATTCAGTGACTGGTCAGTCAGAAGCAGCACAATCCAGACTGGAGCTGAGTTAGAGACTGGGGATATGTTTCAACTCAAATCCCTGTGAAAAGGATTAATCCCAAACCACTACTGTTTCAGCCAGATGTTCCACTGGCTGGAACAAAAGAGCTGAAGTTTGTGGATTTATATCAAAGAGTGGAGCTTGTCCTCTTGTGTCTTTTCTTAAAGGAAAAAAAAAAATAGTTGCCTACCCCCCTTAAGTGCATTTTACCTGCAGCATTCCCAGCTGCATCCTGTAGAAGAAGTTGGCTGCAGTAGGAGTTGAAATAATTAGCAGTCTCCGCTTCTCATAAAATTGATCCAGAAGCGCAGCTGCAGTCCTCACATTCACATTAATATTCATGGCTAGAATTAAAATGAAAACAAAAGTTATGGAGCATACTGGAAACAGATCTATTTCTACAAGCACCGTTAGGTAGCAAAAACACAAGAACAAGAAACAATAATAGAGAAGATATGGGTGACTGACTGGCCTCATCAAAGGTAACAATTTTATTGTAAATTGTTCTGGTTGAGGGATTGACTCCAGAATGTGACATTCTGTAGAGAGCTTTGAGCTAAATCAAACTATCAGCTGTGAGGTACCAAAGCCTTCAGCTCTTAAGTGCAAATTGGCAGAGGAGACAAAGATGTTAAGTTCCCTACCTCTGGGACACCTCAGCGGTATTCCACCTCACACCCACTTCCCAAATTCTCACTGCTCTGACAACCATTTCTCTGTCAGTCCTTCTGGTAAAGTGGTGAAATACTCACTTACGTGCACAGGTTGGCTCCACTCCTGACCACCCCAGATTGTACTGGCACACTCTGGCTGGGCTTCCTTGCAGCTCGTAGCCACCAATGCAGGAGAACTCGCATGTAGCACCATAGTTATTTCCATCACCTGAACACTTGATGTAGCCGTTATCTGGGGCATTTAATTTCACACAGCGCCTGACTTCAAGCAAGAGAAAACAAACAAACAAACCAAAAAAGACAAGGTATGAATCACCATTTTCTATGAGGGCACCACGGGCCAGTGAAATACCAGTGCTGAGGACATTTTTCTGTTTGTTCTCTGTATTATTAGGATCATGTACTTAAAAACCCCAATCAATCAAAACAAACCCCCACCCCGATCTTTTATGTGAACTAAAATGAAACGGATGTACAGATGTATGCATGTGACTGTGACATCATGGTGACAAAAGGTCATGGAGCATGAAGAGCTGAAGCCAAAACCTACAGGTTTCATTTCTGTATATTCAAATCCAGATTTGAAGATGCAGACTTATGAAAGGGCAGCCCTGCTTGACAGATGTGACTCACAGTTGAAAAAACTCCTTTACTCCTTTACCTTTCTTTCAGCAGCTCACAAGCTGGGTATCAGCGAGAAGCTTGCAGGAAGGAAGGAGTATAGAGCAGGTGGCAGGAGTGATCAATGAAGCTCTTCCTTCATGTGCAGGAACGCTGCACCCTGCTGCAGACCTGGCCCCCAGGCTCTTGAGCAAGACTGTGTTCTCCCTTTCAGCATCAACACAGAGTTTATATATGCATACACATGCAGATAAATACGGAAAGGAGGACATTTTCAAATTGCCTGCTAAACCAGATGCAAATTAGTGACTGTATTTATAGGGTAAAACAACATGCTTACCTCTGACTTTAACAAGAAATTTGCAAGTGCCTTTGTTTTCAGCTCTGTCATAGACAGTATATTGGATTTTGTGGTCGCCTTCTGGAAAATGTGACCCTGGTGGCAGGCCTTTCAAAATAACACTAAAACAGGAGAAAATACAGGACAGACATTCATAAATTCAGCAGTATTTTCCTACAGACAATACTCTCAGGCACATGCTGTGACTGCTGGGGATAGCCAGAAAGGTGAGGTGATCCACAGCAGCATTTTCACCTGGAACTTGCCCCTGTCCTGCAAATGAGACAGGAGAATTTGGACACATTAAACATATCCTCAGTACTGAGGCACTGAGGTCGAGTAGTGTTCCATGAAATGGAAAAGCTTATGTACTCATGGAACTGCAGGACCTTGGGCATTTGAAGAAAGGACTGCATACTCTAGAAAACATCACAGTTTAGAAAGACTTTATAAAAATAGAGATGTGGCTTACGGAAAAGCTTCCACTGAATCAAGAGTTTGCCTCTTTTGAGCTGACAACAGTTATTTGGATGACGAAGTCTACATGGGACATTACTCATTGTTTTTTCCCTATCAGGGAAAAAGACTTTGGAATTTCTTTATTCTGTCATTTTCAAAATTTTTGTTTTATCAAGTGTAATTTTTTAATGCTGTTAATTGTCATAGAATTATTAGATCAGACCTTTACAGCAATATCGTTTTTAACTGTGCAATGAATTTTTCTTTCTAATATTATTTAGAACAATAAAAGGGCAATATCATTGTGTCTTTCAACACCCTTTTTCTATTCTTATAAAGTGTAAATACCTCTACATTTACAAGTTTGAGCTTTTAAGCTTAATCAGCCCACTATTACACCACTGAAAGGTGTAACTTGCTTACTGAAAGAAGCAGAGTTTCTGTACTCCTACCATTGCAATAATCTTGATTGATTGACATAAATCCTGCATGACAAAAATTGGAAAATCAGAGGCAGTAGTACCATAACAAGTACATTGTGCTCTTCTGGAAAATGTGAGTGTGAAACCATAAAAATTGATAAAGAAATTTTGAAGTGTTAAGTTTAAAGTTACTGAAGTTTCAAGCAAGGAATGTTACTTTAAAGGTAACAGCAGAATCCTGGGACATCAATAGCCAGTGTTAGTTCAGGAAGAAGGCTAAAGATGATTTCTTTGTGCCACAATTACCTTGGTTATTTTTAAGACAGTGAAGTTTGCCTCTGCTGCTACCTCCAGTGAACTACTCCCTTTTCATTATGTACAAAAGGTAACTTGCTGTAAGAAAATTTGTTGACTATGAGATCTATAAAGGAGCTCCAGAAAATGTCACAGGTCAAAATGCTGTGGTTTATCACATCAGCTCTAAAATAACCACGACAATCTGCTATCTAGTTCCTTAGCAATTCACCTCCAAGATGTCAAAATAAGCATCTTGGAGGAATAACAGGGAAAGAGCACCCAGCCACCCTCACCAGCTGAATTTCTAACCAAGGAATACAAAGGAGAAAATGCAAACATCTACGGATTTGCACCTACTCTGTCAGAATCCCATCAGCAGTGTCCCGTCCCTCTGGGGTGTCCCAGAACACTCTGGCTGTCAACTTGTTGGGCTCAGCAGTTTTCTCCTTCACACTTGGGCACTGGATTCTTGGAGGTTCAGTATCTGTTGAAATAAATGTCACAGAAATGGGCACTGGTGCAGATGTTGGAGCTATGCATTTTCTTCACAGCTCTTTCCCAATGTAACCCAGGACCTGGCCTAGACTTCAGCTGGCCTCCTCAACACTGGAAACATCCCAACCAAGACTTGTGAAGCCTGTACTTCTCACCTTTTTGTAAGAAGAGTTGACAATGATCAGTCCTTTGCAATGCAAAAAAACCCAAAAGAATTAAAACAAGTTATTGTAAATTTCTTTACATAGTTATAGTACATAGTATTTCTAGTACTATATAATACATAGGTTCTTTATATCAGTTAAAAGGTAATGTCAACAAATGGACACCTTTGGACTTCCAAGGACAGATGTCAAAGATTGTATCCAAGGAGCTTCTGTTCTGTTTATCTGCATTCTTCTTTTTGTTTGTCTTCAAGGCAGATATTGTGATTAAGGGCATTTTTAAAACACACTGAACATCCATTTCTCTCTGCATGATAACTTTTCATATTACCCTCAACATCCTGGTTATTTTTACTGCGGGAATGGCAAAACAAGCAACAACAGAAGACTGGCACAACTGTCATTTTGCAGAAAATTAATGCTGCATTTGATTTTTTTCCTAATAACTCTTATAATAATGCCTTACAGGTAATAAAAAAAAAAAAAAGTAGATACATTTTGAAAGACTGTTTGACTGCTACCATAACACTGTGACTACTATTCAGAAGCAAAGGAACAGTGGTAATGACAAAAGAACCTGATGGAGGATAAAGGTGATGCGCAGCTGCTTGTCTTCAGCTGCATTTACTGCCAGTCCTGACACTTTGTCTCCATTCCTCATGTTTCTTACTCACTCCCTTACTTTTAAAGGACCCTCCCATTATGTGTGAAAACCTGCTGACACTGCAGCCTGTGAGAGCTCTGCCCTCCTCTACAAAGCTACATTGCTGAATTAGCGCAAGAAATAACCCAGCCTCACCAAGGCTGCTTCTGGTTCTGATTAGTTCTCTGTGGTGACCACTCACCACTGTGGACAGTATAAATCAAACAAATGTGATGCTGGAACAAAAGCTAGAGCAGCATTTAAGGACTCTTTTTAAACTCTTAAATAACCAGAAAGCTAATTTAGCTATTTAGTGCAGAGAAGACAGGTTGGTATGAACTTGCTTGGACTTCCATACCATAAAAGCAAACAATAAGGTTACTGTGGGAACCAGCTCACTAAGAACCCAGGGGCCAGGCAGCCAAACATTTCTGGGAAGGATATTTGTTTTGGTCATTTCAGCTGCCTGCTAGCATTCAATAGGCACTAAATAAACCCAGGCAGAGTAACTGTGCTTTGAAACAGATCAAGAGAAAGCAGCTGTCCATCAAAGAGGCTTTTTAACTGCAGTCTCTACTGGGATGTGTTAAACACCAAACAGGTTTCGTGCTCTTTTTTCGTTCCCTTGTACAAAGTTACGGTCAATTTACAGCACATGAAGCACTTTGGCCACAGCTTGGCCGAAGGAAGACAGGTCTAAGAAACCCCCAGCCCGTTTCAATGTAAAGAAGGTGACCAGGGACCATCAAGGCAATACACAAGTGACAAAACTGAAACACTATTACCCCAAGAACACCTTCAGTAAAATGTATGATGTGAGCAAGGGGCCCACCTGCAGGTCAGAAAACTACACTCCAAAACAAACCCCGACAGAGGAACCCACACAAGGTTGCTGACTGCTGGAGAGGTTTTATCAGAGGGAAAAATTGTCCTGTAAGGGCTGCAGTGTCAGACCCTCATTTAATAAGTATTCCTGGGCAGAGTTGGAGCCAGGACATGCTGCAAAGGTCTCTGACTCAGTACAGCAAGTCTTAGCTTTTACTGCAATGTCAGTGCTGAAACACCAATGAGAAGCCAAGCGGATTTATTTAAGCTGTTTAGCAGGGCAATGTATTAAATGTCAGAATCTCGCCTGCAAGGTTTAAATCATGGACATGGAGATTGAGCTTTCATTGAAAACGTGGCACTGTTCACGCACATTCTTCCAAGCTGTCATTTTTCTTGGCTATCTGGCAGCAGCAACTGGTACTCTGGCTCAATGTGGGGAAGTGGCATTGCAGACATGGCATCAGGAGTTCAGCAGTGGAATACTCAATTTCAATTCAGCCTTTTGAACTTTGTGGAGACAAATGCAAAGTTTTCAAACAGGTTTTAGATTTTGGTTGTTTTTGGTTGGTTGGTTGGTTGGTTAGCTTTTTTAAACATACTCCAGGAAATGGCCATATTAACAAGTTCAACAAAATTGAAAGAGCTTGTTAACATTCTTTCTCACAGTTTGTTAAAGGTTTACATTTATTTGCTTGTGAATCTGGGATGGCAAGAGGAAAGAAACAGAGGGATGGTTCTGAATGCCCACTACTTGCTTATTTAATAGTCTGTACGGAATGGGTAAAGTGTCTCTTGTTCCATGAATATGCTGTTACTGCTGATGACACAAAAAAACGACTGGAAGTTAGTTCAAAACATTAGTCTACATCAAAAGCATAAAGAGATGAAATCACAAAAATGGGAATGAAAAACATTGTCCTGCTCTCCCCACCCGCCCGCACAGGGGATTGATTTGTGTTTCAAAACATCCATTCTCAGAGCCTGTGTGATCAGTGACTCAGAGTGCAGAGCTTGTTTCAGAGGGAAGCTGTTAGTAACAACTTATCAATACGGCCTTAGGGTGTGAGAAGAGGATGACTTAGCATGGTGACAAACATTTACCACAACCTCTGTTACACGATCAGCAGGAAAAGGAAACCCTTCTAGGAGAAAAGACATTGGCATTTTTCAGTCTTCTAGAGGAAAATACGTATTTCAATATATATTACAGCACATTAGGGTTATAGTGGAAGTATTACTCAAGTCGGCATTTTCAGCCAACTGATAACCAAAAGCAGCTGTGCATTGATTTTTTAATCAAAGTTATTTCAGCAACATGAAGGAAGGACAGTAGATAGTCAGTCTGCTTTGTTAGGCCTGAATACTCACTATTCATAAGGACTTCTGTGACTGCTAAAACTGACCTAATTTTCTGTATTTCAAAGTATATTTTTCCCCCCTTTTAATGAATACCTGTTTCATCACTGAAAGGTCTTATGTCTTTCCCACATGGCTCTTCACTACTCCATGGTGAAGCCCACATAATTTTGTGCAAAAATGCTAAGCAGGGTAGTAAAAAAGGGCAGAGGAAAGCCCCTTGTTTCCAAGAGCATTTTAAGTGCAGGTCTGAAGTAATTTTTGACATATGCAATGCCAAAAGCTGTGGAATTATGTTTAGTCACATAAAATTTTCTATACTACCTATCAGGAGGTCCAAAGATAACCTTATTAAACAATCTGCTAACTGCATACCTCACTATTTGCATATAGGAACTGTGTGCACACGAGGTTTGAAGGGGCTTTCTCCATTCTATGTGGTATTACCAGAACTTAAATCACATTGTTACCTTTACTGTGTTACTTGGGACTTGCAATCACACCTTTTGCAACAGATACCCCACATTCTTGGAATAAAAAAGAAGCGTTAGTGCTGACATAGCCTCCTTTTTTTTTTGCTTAAAACATACTTGCTTACTTTACTTTGCAAGACAACATCCTTTTGTGATAAACAACCCATTGCTGCAAACAGATGATGTTTTGAAAGTGCCAGGAAATACAGAAGATAATATTTTACCATTTCCAAACTTAAAAGGGTTTGTTTTGTTTCCTCTGCCCACGCTACTGAGAAGGACAAAGCTTGTTTTTGTAAATGAAAACAAGAGATACCACAAACAGTCTAGACCTAAGCATCTCATTTCTACATTTGTACAACACCAAATAACAGGAAACCTGAACAAAATTTTACGAACATCAGGCCACAGTGGAGAGGCTCCAAAACCATTTGCTAGCCTAGACTGAGCCACAGGCATTCTGAGGAAAACCAAGTTATCTTACACAGAAAACAGTGAGCACAAACGCTCTACCACCCACAAGCTGAAATTACTGGTAGCCAATTCAGATGGCCAAAAAAATACTTTCTTTTGTGGGTGGCTGCTGAAGCTTTTATCAGAGGCTTCCCAGAAACAAGGGCAGCCAGCAGCTGCAGTGGCTGGGCAGCCACTACCTGCTGAAATTTCATTAGTAGTCAGGAAAGTTAACTTTCAATATTTGTTTATCTCTCTTCTGATTTATGTATATAGAAACACTTATTCCAGCTGAGGTTCCCAGGAGACCACTGACTACGTAATGAAAATTGCTGGCATAAGTAACATGAGCTAGGCTGAAATTTAAATTAGCTGCAACCATGCTGGTAACTACAATCCATTCATATGCCTTGGATATATTTGGAGACCATGATCCCAAGGAAGAAAAACAACAGGTCAGACAACGGGGGTTTTTTATCATTAAGCTGCAGAGAGCGTGACAGAACTCCAGCACAGAGAACATTCCAGAAGAGCAGCACAGTAATTACAGGCTACCAAGGAGTCACCCAGGAGATCAGCAAAGCATTGAAAAGTGCTGACCATTTACACCAGCCTCATCTTTATTAAAGTGGTAATGCTTGGAGCTTGTGTGTGAGAAGGATACTCACTCTGGACAAAGTACTGAGTGACATAACTTTGCATCCCTTGGAAAACTGTTCTCTGCTTCCTTAAGAGGGACAGTTGCTTTTTCTCCCCATTAACTGGATAAAAAGGCATTTTGGAGTTTATTTGCAGGACTTGGGCACTAGCAGGTACCTTAAGATGTGGCCTTCCCAGGATGAAGACCCAATATCCCACTTACCAACGCAGGATGCTGGCCTGCCACTCCACACTTTGTTGTCCATGCACGTCACTATCCGGTCTCCTTTCAGCTGGTATCCAGGAGAGCAGTAATACTCACACCTCGAGCCAAAGTAGGCACCATCCAAACACTTGAAGCCCCCATTGGTTGGCATGGACAAGGTGGGGCAGCGCTTTTCTGGAAAAGGAAGCAAAGACTCCTGGAAGCCTGTTATTTTCCCCCTTTAGAGTAATGGGAATGTGGGGTATTACACAGAAATAAAGATGCAGCTGGCAAATGACAAGTGGGAGAAATTTTTGTTCCACTGGAGGTTTTTCTGCACTGTTCTTACTGGATGCATTTCAAATTTAACTCTACATAAGCATTAGTGGCCTAATACAACATTTATATGAGAAAAGGGATGTCAAGTACCTATTCCTCTCTTCTCAGAAAATGTTTTAATGCAAGACCCCATTTAGACGCTGATACAACTTGTGTCAACTCAGAAAGTCCAAGATGGGCAATATTTTAAAGCAGCTTTATGAGTCTGTCATGAAACTATTTCCACAAATCAGAATCCCACACTCGTAAAACACTCTCTATCTGCCATGAGCATTTGTACCACTCAGATACTCATCATACCATGTGCCCTTGTAAGACCCTCAGCACCAAACTAATATACATATCCAATTATATTATCAACCTTTAAAAATCAGTAGCAATCCAAAGATCAGTTTCAAAGACAAATGAAAATTTACTACCATCTGCTAAACCTGCAGCACAAGTCACACACACAGATTTCGTAGCCACTTACGTTTGCACAGCACTTTCCCAGACCAGTGTTTGCTTGACTGACAAATTAGCTGGTGAGGGCCATGCAGTTCGTAGCCTTTTTGACAGCGAATATCACATCTTGTGCCCAATACATTCTTGTAATATTCCCCTTGAGGCGTCCTGCAGTTTGCATACCCGTGTTTCACTTTAATGGGAGAGCACCACGGTGTTTCTGGCACGGAGAAGTAAAAAATCCACACATAACAATTAGAAAAATGTAAAAATTCAGAAACAAACATAAAATCGCTTTGTTTATTCATCGTCACAGAATAAAAAAAGTGGAAAAAATGTCTTACTTAAAAAAACACGAATCCTCAGAGTGCAGAACACCGCAGAGAGGTGCAATTAAGTTTTACACATCCAAATGTCAGCCCTCCAAAGACTGGCAGCTCTTTTTTTATGACAAACGTTAAAGATTGTAGCCATTAGTTTGGAAGGGGTTGAGAGGATAAGTAAGTTTGTACTATGCTTTTTGTCCATGGAATAAGTGTGCCACCATGTGGGCAGTTTGATGACAACTGGAACGTTTTTCCCTCCTGTTTTCAAGTAGACACATCTAACTGCTCTTTGATAAGAAAAGTTTGCATTAAGGAACACCTTTGATCTAGCTGTAGTTGTCAGCTGTCTACACTTAACTCTCTTAGTGCTCATCACAAATAAAAAAAAATCTTCCACTTCCATAACAATTTGCGCAGTAAGGACAATGCCTTGGCAGAACTCTGTGATGGTTCAAGCTCTCCCACAGTTAGAACAGATGTCACTTACATAAATCATATTGCCAATGTCAAGCTCATGTGTGCACATCCTCCATGTGCCAGAACAACTGTTCAGTGCTTAAGAACAGCTCCAGTTTTGCAAAGTTAGCACTCAGGATTAAGCCTGAACCGAAACATGTGAAGTGTGCAAGAGCAGCTGCTCCCCTGCTGTTCTCAGCAGTTCTGTGGTGCCACAATGAAACATTCAAATACTCTTCACAAATAAAATAGCCTTCTAAATCTGAAGGCAAGTGCACAATCCAACAGACAAGTGAAGAGATTTCCAGAAAAATCTGATTTTATCCCTCTCTTTTTGGTAGCAATTTATAGCTTACAAGGGCAACATACATTTGGCCACACATATGCACAAAAGCATATATATATATATATATATAGATATAAAGCATATATTTGACAGCACAAACCCCTACACTTCCTATTGTCAAATCCTTTAGAGGATGTCAGTGTTCATTCCCAAGCATGCTATCTACTTAACACATATTCAGAAAAGGGAACCCAAGCTGCATAAAATTAAATTAAGTTCTAAATGTTCTCAAAGGTCTGAACATCATGTGTCCTACCCTTCAGCTCCAAAGATGGGTGGAGGACTACTTCTACCTAATATCATGGAAACATAGTCTGAAGTACAAGAACCACTTTCTAGTTGCTCCTGGATGCAGAACAGTGACATGGATGGATCTGCCAAGTTAGAGGAAGGCTGGAATTTGGCTGTGACTTCACAGCTAATGTTCCTACCAAACTAATGGGAAAAAGGGAAAGACATGTACATCTTTACATGTGCATCTTTATTAACTGGTCAGGGCTACACTTTAAAATATTCAGGATATGGGTACCATCCTCTTGTGAGGGTTTAACACCATACTGTGATGCTGATGGGTGCAGTATCAAGCAGAGATTTTCCCTTTCCAGCCAAAGTTTCATGTCTTTGTTTAGCTTTGACAACAGGGTGCACCAAGAAAACGGGCAGCTTCTCAGCAGGAATTTCCTACACAAGGACTGACTAAGCCTGCCCCTTTCTCAGCTCCATGATTTGAAAAGGACATACTGGGAGAGAAGGAGGGAGGGAGGAAGGGAGGGATTGCAAGGCAAAAGAAAGATGGCAGGTCCTGAAATCCTGTGTGACGTGCAGGAGGGAAATGAAAAAAAATCTGAACTTTGCAAGAAAGATGGAAAAAAAGCCCCCAAACAAAAAAAACACAAAGACTTTTAGCCTTCATACTCAGAAAGTCACAAGAGACATTTAAAAATAATGTCTGGATCATCTTTGGCTGATATTCACTTCTAGCTCTTGATTCCTGCAGTTATTATGTACATTTTCCTACACCATTTGGCTCAGCTTCACACATAAATAAACAAAAATCAATACAGCCTGGGTTATTTCTCATACATGGGATATTTATATTCAGCATAAAATGTCTCTAGGACATATTTATACTTCCCCAATGGAAACTACATTTTACATCTGTATTTTGCTGTGCTGGTCCTGAGTAAACACAAACTGCATCTACAGAGACTAAACATCAAGTTTTGGACTAGACCAAGGGCACATTCCTCTAGACTAATCTGTGTCTGAAGCAGTCGTATTTTACTGTGACATGCTTATTTCTGTCTTTCACCAGTACACATGAAAACCCTTCACAAAGACGTATAAGTGACATTATTCCCAGTGCCACCAAATGCACAGTAACGGAGGCACAGGACACAAGCAGGTCAGTCTGACAGCACCCAGCAGTTTGGGGGTAGAGTGTAGTTCAGCCTTCTGGCTCAGCCACACAATTCACCTCCTGAAGAAATCCTCCTACTCCTGAGCCACTACTGATTACAGTAACAGTGTTACTATAATCTCCCCTTCAGTGGTCTCATGCCCGTAATTTCCAGTTTTTCTGTCCCGCTTGTTCTTCTGATGCTCAGAGACCCTAATCTTCCATTTATTTACAAGCCCGAGCATGTAGGATCTCCTTAACTAAGCAGGAGACCTCAGTTTTTCTGCAGAAGGGTTTAAATCTGAAGTTACTAAGACAATACTGGCTGAAGGGGCAGAACTGGGGGGATGAAGACTCATTTGGGCTGAGCTTTTGCCCCAGCAAGTTAGGTAATCCTTCAGCAAATCAGTTCAAGATATTTATGCCTCAGGTTTTCCACATGTATAAACTTCAAATGCACATCCAAATGCTGATTTCCCTTGTAAAGGGTGTTAAGACAAATATGCCATGCAACATGATCAAGAGGCTAATAATAATAATAAAGGCAAAGCAGCTGCTTCAGGTATTGCAAACTGCCTGAGTTTTTCTGTAAATGTTCATGANCAGGTATTGCAAACTGCCTGAGTTCTTCTGAGTTCTTCTGTAAATTTTTACAAACACACTTGCCTTGAGTAAACAGCTGCACATATATTTAAAAAAAAAAAAAGTGGCTAAGAGCTAACAAATGAAGCTTAACGCAAAACCAGAATACTAAAAAAGAAAATGCCTTTTCTGATATGCCATTGCAGCTACAGTGGTCTACAGAGAGAAACAAAGCAAGGCTCTTAGGGAGGGGTAAAATACATCTTACACTGGACCAAATTATACTGTCAGAAAAAAACCAATAACAAACACGCTTTTGGATGCAGTTAACTTGCAGAATTTAGGAGGAACATCTGTTTGATCTAAAACATAATACTCTAGAACTGATTGCGATTAGAAGAAAGTGGGTGAGGCAGGGTTTACAAGAGGCAAATATCTGGGTTTAGACCAACTGATACTGCTGGGAAAAAAACCATAGCTAACTTGAAAAGCACATCAGATGATACAACAAAGTACGAGATCAAAGTTTGTTTATTTTTAAGCGAAGGCACATATTGCTTTTCAAAGGCTGTGCACAGGAAGCCCTTTCTCCTGAAATGTGATCACAGACAGCCATGCCAAGGGGCAGCAAGGAAAGCATTTTTGGGGCATCGTTTCCCCCAATTCCTTGGTCCTGTCTAAACACCAGCCTCAGCTGAGCACTTCCTTCACAAGCAGCATGCAAAGTGACCAGCTGTACTATTGCCTACTGCCTACTGGTACACCAGCCAACAGACCTGAAGGTTCACCAGGGAGGAAGGGAAGAACTCTTTAAAAATGCTGTGGGCACAGAAAATCTTGGTGACGTTTCTCTGGAAAGCTGAGCAAGTGGAAAAACATGCAGATGAAGACAAAAGGGTTTAGTAGGAGGTCGACTTTCACCCCTCCCAGTAAACTGCAATGTTTTGTTTGCAGATGTCAAAGAGGATGAATTTGTGTGCTTGCTTGCACTGTTTAGTGAGTATGTGTGTAAAGAAAAAAAAACAGTGCTGCTTATGCGTGTTAACATCAGTTAAGAAAATCTATTTAGTTATTTGTTACTGGGAAGCTTTATTTGCTGAGCAATGGGTCACACCCAAAATGCTGGACTGGACATCTGAGGAGAAGCTCTGAACATTGCTACACAGCCCATTTTTCTTGCTTTGTCTTTCTCCACCCCTTTCCCTCAAAGTCAACATAAAGCAGTATGCTAATCAGGACTGAGCCTTTTCTACTCCAATGCTTTGCACTCTTAAGATTCACATTGTTCCTCAACATTTGGCAGTAGTGCTTCCTAACTTGGGGCAGTTTTTAATATCTGTGTGAATGAGTCATTATGTTTCACTTACCCTGGTGACATTTTGGCTGACATGAGTATAATTCATTTTGGATCACCATATAAAAGGAAATTATAAAGAACCCACATTTTAACTACTTGCCTGCCCTGGTATGAACTGGCATTGATTTATCTTCATGGTCTCTGGAATTCTTTTTCTACGTGTCTGCAGAGGACCACATGTTAAAAGGCAAAGAAAAATGAGTTTACCTAAATAAAGCTTTAGAGAACTATTTGTGCATGTGTTTGAAAGCAAAATGTTATACTGAAGTATTTTACCGGAAGGAACATGAGACATTTATGAAAACAGCAATGTAGCCATAACAGCTGTGCTTTCCCCTTTGTTGTTCATAAATGTCTGAATGACTTTATGACTTACCTCTTACACGGTCCATTGATTCTTTGCAGAGAATCAGTAACATACAAGAAGACACTAATGACCACTATTTTCAAGTAATCAACATTTTTACAACTCTAACATGTCCACATATCAGTTTACTACAAAAACCCCACAGTTACCATTTAAAGTGACAAATTAAATGGCAAGTTTCTTTACTGCCTAGGTTCCTGAGGGATTCTGGCAGAGGAGAGAGGTATTGAGACAGAAGCAGACTTTTTAAGAAAATGGACATAGCAAGTGGAAGATTTACTGGTAGTGGTAAAAAAAATGCCTCAGTCTTGCTGAATGGCAAAGTCTTCCAGAACAGGTTAAAAACCTGAATTTGCTTTATAAACATGCCAGTCCATTCATTCACCCAGCTACTAATTTATTTTTTGAATGTATGCATTCATTTGTTAAACACACTTCACTTGGCATTTCAGGTAGCAGGTTAACCTGAAATGCAAACAATTTTATGGAAAAAAAAAAAAAGTAATGAAAATCAAGTTCTCTTGCACATACTTCTATACATCACCATCAGTAAGCCCAATTTTGAGTCAGTTTATCATTGATGGTTTTGTTGGGATGTATGAAGAAGAAAGAGAAGCTCTTCCTGATTTTCATGATTTAATAACCTGATCTTCCAGGAGCAAAGGCAGGCAGAAGTTACTTACTCGGGTGCATAAGAGAGTTGTGATCAGTATACTTGGTCTAATTTCCATTGTTAAAACCAGCAGAAATTAAATCTGAGTATAAAAATCCATGCAACAAACCATGGAGCTGGATCACCAAGATTTTCTAATCCAGGACAAGTAAAAGAACGAAGCTTTCTCTCAGCAACCAGCTGATCCTCTTTAGCACATAAGCAAAGCATTCACCTTTATATCTATTGCGTGCATACACATCCTCGTCATCTTCAAGGGGTGAGTATCCCGATCCTACAATACAAAATAAGAGAAAAAAAAACTGCAGCAAGAAAGGAAATATAAATTAAGAATAAAAGAAAGATTTGAGAAAAGACATGCAAGATTAGGATGCAATAATCTATGCAATGTCATCAGCGTGGGCTTCTCCGAAGCTCAGAATCATAGCAGACCCAGTTTATAGTGAATCTGGAAGGGGCAAATTGCTTTGATAACCAGGCAAAATAGCAGATTTCTCCCTGTGCTCTCAGAGCAATGCTGTGCAATGTTAAGTTGCACATGTCAAGTCTCAGCTCCTCTGTTATGGGAAGCCCAGCTGCCATATAATTGATATACAGAGCAGAGAGAACAGAGGAGGTACAGGTGAAAGGGCAAATCAAAGATTTCACTATAAAGTGGTTCTTTAGTGTCAGTGGCTGTTAACACCCATCAGGCCAAATAGCAGAAGTAAAATGTGCATAACTCAAGTACAATCCTCTTTAACAACCTGTATGATCCTCACACCAAGAACAAAACCTGGAGGTACGTTACCTGCAAACACAAGTTACAATCAGATCAAAAACACAGTTTTTGGTTTCAAAAAATTTCTACGGAGTTGTCCAGATAAAGAGACAGTATTGTTCTACAGTTTTAAAAACCTGTCCAATGGCTGAAAACTTAAAATAGAGGTAGAAACTCCTTTCTAAAAACCAGAAACCATTTGGAGCACACCACTACTCAAGTAATTCACCAATAAAACCCAGCAGCTGGCAAGAAAGCCTTCAAAATATCTCTAAGAAACATTTATTTAAAATCAGAGGCTTCAGAGCATGAAGTCTGGTCTAAATTCTACATAAGTCCTTTCTACGAAGAAGGGTTCATGCAAATTCCCCCTTTGAAAAATCTTTCTAAAAACCTTGCGTGCAACAGGCAGGTACTCGGGACTCAGCACTACACTACCAGAGCTTCTCATACATGGTATGTCAGATTACAGCTATGGGGGTATTTCGCTGCCATTTGCTGACATATGAGACCACAGTCTGTACAAGCTGCTACTTACTCAAAGTCAGGCAAAATTAAATAGTTTAGGTGCCTCAATAAGCTACCATTCTCACGCACAAATCACACAACATCTGTTGTTAGACTCCACTTCTTATTAAAAAAACAAAGAAACAAAAAATCAAACCAAAATAAACTGCACAGAAACCAGTGAAACTTTATTTCTTACTCTACTGGACTCAAGCAAACCCAGCTCATGTATCTGTATCTGCTTCACGGGAGTAACTTTAGTGCAAAGGGTTGGTCCGAAGAAGGGCAGTGCCCTCCACAGCACCAGCCACAGCACTGCTCACGAGGGTCCTGACCACCTGAGGGTGAGACTCTGCATCTCCCAGGACCCTTCTCACTGTGTTAGTTGTGTGTTGGGTGCTGGCACCCAGGACACACCAGCCTGCAGCGCTGGGCAGCTCCTTCAGGGAACTTCAGAGAAGCGGAGGATCCGTGCGCTCCACATCAGACCAAACTCTTGCACCCAAACTGCAGTTACGTGAATGTGAAAAATCTGGAGAGCTGTGCTTACATGTACTATAAAAGTAACAAACCCCCACAATTCACCTTGTGCCGGATTCAAAGCTGGGAATCCTTACATCAAATCCTTACATGGGTTTTCAGAAAGCTTTGAGCTGGGACCTGATCAACTGAACTTCAACAGCTTCTCCTCTGAAATCAAGTGGTTTACACATAACAAAGGTTTCCTATCACTTGGAAGCCATTTCTATGGACTTTTTACATTTATTGTTGTGTTTGAATTTTTGATGCCTAAACACTGACATCTGAGAAACTTCTGAACATAAAACCAAACTTTATTGCACTTGAAGACTAACTGTATGGCATAAAGAGCAAGGTGTGGTCCCTCAGGGCTTGGTGAAGACCTTGATATGTAAATGAACATATCTCTTAAATATCAACTATTCTGTCAAAAACTGGGATACTCTTAGCTAATTACTCACTTTGAGGGTTATAAAACTGTTACCTCAGTGTTATCACTCTTAATTGTCCAAAATTTAATGTGCAGTGACTTTAGCATTTAAAATTAATAAATCTTGGAATTATGTGAGCTCTTACACATTTACCTTTCCTTAGACAAGAAACAACGGTCCTTAGACAAGAAGTAATAACGTCTTTTGAACGTCTTCTAACAAAAGCTGGCCTTAAAGAGTTATTCATTGAATAACATTTGCCCTGAAACGAGGTTCTGTTGATGGAGCTTAACATCTCCGATTTCCAGCTCATTTTCTAGCTCAAAGTGAGAAGTGAGTTGTGTCTCTTTCTGAACAAGCAATGTTTTATTAATAACCAAAACAGGCTTGGCTTGGGGACACAAAAAAGGTCATCACTGCCCTGCTTTGGGGCAGTCTTGCTCCCCCAGGGAGCCCACCAGCCAACACAAGCAGAGCAAACATCACCCACCAGCCTTGAGCCATGCCATGAAGAACCAGCCTAACCCCAAGGGCTGTCCCTGAACAGCTGGGCTGGCTCTGGTAGGACGTATCTACACCACAACCACATCACTGCCCTGGGCACAGCAGCACCACCTCACCAAGATTCTCTCCTGTCTCCACATGACCTTCTTCACTCTGGTACTGGACACACACTGGACCTGGCACTCTCTCCCCCACCTCTCTCCAAATTCACCCACCCACACCAGGCTGTACACCCGTGTTACACAGCAGCCCTCCAACAAACCATCCTGTGTCAGCAGACGGCTGCTCTCCTGGCAGCCACCAGGCCTGACCTGGCACCTCATTCCCCACTAGTGCCACCCCACCAGTGACCCTGAGCAAATCACCATTTCATCTCCATTTTCTCAGCCATAAATCAAAGTGTTTCTGCTTCACATACACTCAAAATTGGTTACTGAGCCATGTAAGGACAAAGTATTGTTCTGCACTGGAAATGCTAAAATTATCACAGTTTGGAAACTGGGTATTTGAGGAAGAATGACAAGAACAAGCTGCTTTGCAGATGTCCCACATCATGGCTCAGGGTATAGCAAGTTCCTGTAAAAAAACAGCTGTAGACTTTGGTCTGGTAGATGGCAAGCAAAATGCATGAAGTAACACTTTCATTTTTAATTTAATCTGTGACTTAGATTATCTTGTTTATGTTGGGGAAAAAAGAATTCTTCATTCACAAAATATCATTGCATTTTTATAAATGTATAAATGGGATGCACAGCAAATATTTTTATAAATGTATAAATGGGATGTGTAGGAAATATTTCTCTTTACATACATCTTATTAAGGTGTAGATTCTTAAAGAAACTGTAAGAATTTTAGTAGAAAACACATAGCAGACATCTGTCACTGTGAGCTCAGTAGTCTGGGCTGAACAAACCCAGCGACAGAACTGCCAGACAAGGCAGGAGAAGCTATGACAGTAAGCCAGTAAGCCTTCTGACAAAATAAAAGCCCCTGTACAAGAGAAATTCATTATTAAGATGAAACATATACTTTTAGTGTTCAAATTGGCAAGATAAAGGGGACACTTAAATATACAGAAGTTACTCATTTGTGCAAAATCAAAATCAGACCATTTCAGGATCAGTTTTGCCTGTGTTTTGTGGTGGTCAAATCCATCCCAAATGTCCTGACGCTGGACTCCAAGCCCATTCTCATTCAGCAAAACACCTGAGTATCTCCTGAAGTGATCTTAGCAGCCTCAAGGAGACCACTTGTTCAGTGCTAAACCCACCCAAAATTGACTACAGATCTTTACATCCAACATCAAACATCTGATAAAGTACTCCTCTGCTTTAGCATCACAACCATACACCCAGTGGAGGCTGCTGTTCTCAGTTTCTCCCCACAGCTCTAACTCCACACTTACAGCCCAGCATTTTCTCTCCTGGTCAGGGGCCTTGGTCAGCTCAAAAGAAAGGGGAGGAAGCAGAGTTGCATTCTTGAATGAACACAGTGACATGTTCACATTTGCACACATGTGTGCTGAGTAAGACAGTTTCTGTATTTCTAGGATCTGATCATCCTCCCCTTTGCCTGATTGTTACCAAGTCTGCAAAAGCTTTGAGAGGAGAGTACTTCCATCGCTACATAAGTCACGAACAATTTGTCTGTGTTTGCTGAGCCAGAGAAAACAAAAGAAAGATTAAATTTTAACAGGATTTCTGCAGCCCCTCAGTTTTGCTCAAAACCTGACTTTCTTAAGTACCTTACTGCTTTGTGCACCATGGATCCCTGAGCAGATAAAAAGACACTATTCCAGACAAGGTCCCAAACTTCACCAAACTTGTCAGGCACACCTATTCAGGCCATAGCAAACAAAACCTCTCTAGTAGGTAGGTAACCTCCACAGTAAACCTTTCAGATATTACATGAACTTTAAATGGAAAACAACCTTGTGACCTGAGAGATCTCCAGAATGGAAGAGCTATTACTAATTGCTCATCCACCTTGATTCTACAACAAAAAAACCCCTTTGCAGGTTCTCTAAACTGAAATCAGGCTTTTTCTCACTGGATCATTTAATTCTGGCAAGCAGCAACAACACAACTTTTAAAATAATAACAGAAATGCACAAAAGAAAAATCAGTACCAGTAGAAGACTTAAAAGGTTTCTTTTAAAAAAAGGTTAAAAGGAAAAACAAAGCACTATTAAGCGAGAAACATAACATTAAAGCCTTCAACCACAAATAAACCTTCGCAGAGTTATTCACTGTAAAACCTTGACCCAGGTTGCTGGGATGACCTGCATGGACAACAGACAGCAACAGTGTAACCAATAGGAAACTTTTTAATTTACCGCCCTGAGACAGGACAAGTTCAGGAACTTAAGCACAAGAGGCTACAGCACTTAGCCTGCAGTAAGGGGTTTTTTTCTTTGAACAGAAGTACTGTGCTCCCTAGTTTAGCACCAGAGAGATGAAGAGTTTCATAACTACTGTACTTACAGTCCTGCAGAATCTGCTAATAAAAGTTCAGATTTTTAGGCAATCAGATTTTGTTAATTTACACCACTGAATTTCTTCAGCCTTTTTTTTTTTTCTTTCTTATGCTCTTCACTCAGGGTTTATAAGGATTACATAAAATTGAGGTAGATACTGTAAAAATTTGCAGCAAAAGTCAGTTTATGATCTACTGAAACTTGAAGTCTCAAAAATAGCACCAATTTGGTCAACAGTGGCTGAATAGGAGCCAGTGTGTGCCCAGGTGGCCAAGAAGGCAAATGACATCCTGGTTCATATCAGCCACAGTGTGGCCAGAAGGACCAGGGCAGTGACTGTTCAGTTTTGAGCCCCTCATAACACGAAAGACATTGAGATGCTGGAGCATGTCCAGAGAAGGGCAATGAAGCTAGTGAAGGGTCTGGAGCACAAGTCTGATGAGGTGTGGCTGAGATAGCCAGGGGTTTTTAACCTGGAGAGATGGAGGCTGAGGGGAGACCTTATTGCTCTCCACTACCTGAAAGGAGGTTGTAATAAGGAGTGGGTCAGTCTCTTCTTCCAGGTAAAAACAAACAAGATGAGAGGAAATGGCCTCAAGTTGTGCAGAAGGTTTAAAATAGACATTAGGAAAAATTTCTTCACTGAAAGGGTTGTCAAAAGCATTGGAACAGGCTGCCCAAGGAAAGGGTTGAGTCATCATCCCTGGAGGTATTGAAAAGATGTGGCACTTAGGGACATCGTTTAGTGGAATATTAAAAACAGATATTTTAGAAAATCATTTTACACAAACCTTTTTTATGTGTGTATAAGGCCATATCTTCAGCTTCTGTAACCTGACCTTAACCCAAAGAGCACTTTAGAGCATGAAATAATCTCAGGAAACAGGACTGGTAACTCATCGCTTTGTCTACCTTACTGTATTTTTTATGTTATTAAAATAATGGATCATTTGACCTATAACATTCCTAATAAGAACCCTGAAGGGAGATTCTGAGAAAGTATGAGTTTATGCCACTGCAAAATTCTGGCACAGAAAAAGGAGGTGAGCATTGATTCTTGGGGCAAGCGGAGCCTCTGTGCTGACATTTCTGTGTCAGAATTTCATACCGCTCCCCCCTGGTCCGGCGGGACGAGACGGCTCCGGTCCCCTCGCCCCCGGGGGGTTCCCGGGCCCGCCGCCCCCCTCATCCCCTGCCCTTCCCTACCCTGGTACTCCAGGCTGGGCCGGGCGCCCAGGGCGAGCAGCGCGGCGAGGCGCAGCCAGCAGCTCCCCATGCTCCGAACGGAGGCTCTTCCCGGCCCGGGGCTCCGCGGCAAAGGGGCAGGAGGAGGAGGAGTGGGACGGAGTCATTCTTCGAGCCGCCGGAGACTCCTCCTCCTTCATCCCCCCGCTGCCGCTCTCCGGGACCGGCAGCGGGCGGGATCCCACGGGGCTCCGGCGTCTCTTGTGCCACGCGTTTCGCCCCAAGGGGCTCCTCCGGCCCGCTCCCCTCCGAAGTGGCCTCCGGGAGTCCTCCGGTGGTTCCCTGACCTGGGGAGAGGTGTGGGGTCCCCACCCCGTGACCTGAGCCTGGACCCGCTGTGCCGACCAGACCTCAACGAGGGCACCGGGCTGGCCGGGACAGCGTGTCTGTCACAGAGGTCTTCCCACACAATCACAGCATCATTTTAGGTTAGAAAAGATCTCTGAGATCGAGTCCAACCTGTGACTGAACACCACCTTGTCAACCAGCCCATGGCACGGAGTGACACGTCCAGTCTTTCCTTAAACACCTCCAGGGATGGTGATGCCACCACTTCCCTGGGCAGCCTATTCCGATGTCTAATCACCCTTTCTGTGAAGAAATTCTTCCTAATATCCAACCTAAACCTAAAGCAAACTCTTCTTCCAGCTCCCTATTCACCTTAGGATAGATTCCATCCAGCCCCATAGACTTGTGAGCATCTAAGTGGCACAGCAAGTCACTAATTACCTCCTCGTGGATTTTAGGGGGTCTATTCTTCTCCTCGTCCGTGCCCACCAGCACAGGAGGCCAGCTGTCCTGAGAATAGCTCATCTCATTGTTGGAGAGTGGGGCACAGAAGGTGCTAAGTTCCTCGCCTTTGTTGACTATTCCCTGCTGCATCCAATAAAGAACGAAGGTTTTTCCTGGCCCTCCTTTTGTGATTAATGTATTTTTAAAAACAATCTTTATCATCTTTTAAGAAGTGGCCAGAACTGAGTGTTCACCTCTGATTTTCTTTCTGCATGACCTGACGACATCCTTAAACGATTCTTGTGTTGCCTGCCCCCTTTTTTTTTTGAGTTCCTGCTAGAGCTCCCTGCTCAGCCAGACTGGTCTTCTTTCCCCCACAGCTTATCTTTTGGCACACAGGCACTCCAGGGCAGGGAGGGAGCTGGCCCTGGCTGCCTGAGGCACACCGGGAGCGAGGGCAGGATGGGGAAGATAAGCCCCTCACCCATGTGTTACCTGCTACCATCTAGTCAGGAAAGGAATATTTCTTTAGAAATAAGGAACACCAAATTGCAAAACAAGGAGAGTCACCTCAAGTCATCTTATGAGGAGTGGCTGAGGGAGCTGGGTTTTTTTAGCCTGGAGAAAAGGAAGGCCAGGGAAGACCTTATTGCTCTCTACAACTTCCTGAAAGGAGGTTGTAGTGAGGTGGGGGTTGATCTCTTCTCCCAGGTAACAGCTGATAGGATGAGAGGAAACAGACTCAAGTTGCACCAGGGGAGGTTTAAAATCGATATTAGGAAAAGTATCTTCACTGAAAGGCGCTGAAAAGCAGTGGAATAGGCTGCCCAGGGAAGTGGTTGAGACAACATCCCTGGAAGTATTTAAAAGACATGTAGGTGTGGCATTTGGGGACACTGTTTAGTGGTGGACCTGCCAGTGCTGGGTTAACAATTGAATTCAATGATCTTAGAGGTCTTTTCCAACCTAAATGATTCTATGAATTTACTTAAATATGAATTTCAGCAAAGATCAGTAAATTTCCAACTTTTTGAACATTGCTAGGAAATAGAAAACATTAAAAAAAAACCCTAAAAACACAGTGATCATTTCCATTTTTATCTGCATGGCAAATTTCATGGAATAACAAATAAGAAAAAAGTGAAAAACAAACAAACAAACTGAAAAAGTTGTAATGACACTGTGTGTTGCACACACAGGAACATGAATTAAATGAACTTAGATGGCATATTCTGTGATCTGCAGACACTGGCTACTCTTAATATGGGTAGGAAGGAAAGGGCTCATTCAACATTTGACCTATCCTTTAAAACAGAGGAGAGTGTTTGGGAATTCCACCCATATTCAAGCAGCTGATCAGTTTGAGCATGCGTAAGAAGAGGATGACCAATTTCCACCAGTCAGTCTGTAACATCTGGATTTAGTTCCTCCAATGTTTTGCCTCAGAGTTTTACATTCCACAGTACCTGAAGCCATATCAAATATATGAGTTTAAAACCTTAGCTCTACTGCAGTAGACTGCAGAACTGCTTGCAGTATGGCAGGGCTAAGGTCACTCAGAAGTCTGGAAGATGTACATGAGGAGGTAGAAAAGGCACAAAATGGTCACAATCTTCACATTATATCACTTTACTTTGTGTGTAAAAATACTTGCACTCATTTTATGATGGTACTAAGAATGGAAAGCTGGGTTTTTCATCTCATTCTTTACTGGCTGAGCATTATGCCCCAGAGTTCTGTAAAACTCATGTTTAAAAACTACACGCTTTGCTGAGATATCAGTATTTGTTTAAAAAACCACCTGCACAGTCAGGTGTTTTGTTGCTGGTCTGCAAGGCTTAAAAAAAATTAAATACATATATTTTGTTACAGAAATCATAGAACCATAGAATGGTTTGGGTTGGAAGGGACCTTAAAACACAGAAACGCAACCATTTTGTATTCAGCAAGAGTTGTGCTGAACTGACAGGCAGAAGATATCAAGTCAATCATTGCATGTTCCTGAATGCAAATGCTGCTCATTCATCCCAACCAAGTTAATAACCCTATGTGCAGTGTAGTAGCCCAAATGATTAACTTCCAGAGGTGTTTAGGAATTTCCCTGCCTGTATTTATGGAAATACACAGGTGTATAGCACAGATTCAAGCTTCCATCCACACCCATAAGCTCCATGCCACTGTTGTGCTTCTATTCCCTGCAGGTGTAAGATCTTAAAAGCACAGAAAGTAATCCCATACCAAGAAGATCCCCTCAGGGCTATACACAGATTAATTCACTGTGTCTCAGTATTGATTAAGATGCAAACATCACGTTTTAAAGCACAGGTTTTAACTTGCTTCAAGAGAGACGCCTCATACAAGATTCTATCAAAGAAGAGTTCTTTCAAAGTCTTAACCACAGCACAACTGAAATGCAGAACAGAAAGCTTCAGAATTATCAAGTTCAGAAGAGGTCAGAGATACCTGAAGTTTGCATGTGAGCAGGAGCTTATGCTTTGTGAAATAAACCCATCCAATTATACAGAAATCATGAATCCTATTAGGAAAATGCAGGCACAGGTTATTTTCCCAAAAGATAATCTCCTTCCTTGCATCCTGTGTCCCAGTGTCACCATGAAGAAACACTGCAGCTGACACCAAGCCATGAAGGCGTTTCCAAATAGATTAATTACTTGTTGAGAAAACTATTGCTTTATGTAGAAGGCAACTAACAAGATAAAACTCATTTCTCGTGCTGGCAAATACTGTGCAACAATAACAACAAAAAAACCCACTACTCCTTGCATAAGGCATCTCCTTCACTGCAACTAAGTCACATATCCAGAATCAGAGAGCCATATCCATGCAGTTTACTCTCACAAAAATCAGTGGTGGGATAGAAACTGCACGGATGCAGAAGTTAGTCCAGAAAAGCTCTGTAAAATACAATTGAACTCTGCTTCCTTTTGTTTGTATATATCTTAGATATAACAAATCCAAAGCCAAACACTTTCCATCACTTATTTTGGTTTATTTTTCCCACTCCAGACTGGCAATAAGAAGTGGAAGTGGTTCAAGTGGCTCTGAGTCAATGCAGGCAGGAGTCCTGTAACACAGCTGCAGTCAAGGGAAAGCTGGCAGATGTAATGAGAGGCTACAAACCCCTTTGCCAACACACTCGTACAGTCCAGGAACCTTAGTGCACTCTTAGGCTGCTCCCAGATACCTTGCTCCATTGCAAATGTATTTGCTTTTACTGTAATCATGTGTTTAGTGTTAGAATGAGCTGTATGCTCATATGCTGCTTGCAGTATATACACATAAAATGACCAAAGGCCTTGGGCAATTTGAAATACCATTCATTTTAAGCTGTAAAAAACAATGTCCTTCATGAAAATTGTGTCCTTATATTCAGTAAAAACAAATGAGGCATTTCCAGAATCTTTATCTGGAAATTCTGCAGAAAAATTCCAGGATAGTAACGCTGGAAATTCTGGTTTGCTCTGAGTTGCTCTTGTGAGGTGACACAATGGGGTGTGAGGATTTAATCAAATTTTGCTTAAATTTTAATTCCAAGTTGTAAAATGCATATAGATCTGTATAGTGGATTTTCACAAAAATGTAAAGAAAATCTAGACAAAAACGGCAAAATACATGGATGAAAGACCTCTGCTACTGAAATAAAGGGTTGATTACTGTGTGGGGAAAAGCAGCTCAACAGGCCAGTAAAGATCCAGTTGGGAGCTGACACTGGTACAACTTCAAGAGAAAATCAGTCATCTCCTGTATTGTTCCATATTTCCCACATAAGCCATGTTCCCTTGATTGTAAGGTGCCACGATGATTCGTCAGTGGGATGGGCTATGGGGGTCAAGCTGGGAGCTTGGCTCAAAGAGAAAAATCTGAACATTATGTACATGAACAGTACCCCCACGAAATGCTGATTTTCAGCCTGACCAGTGAGTCTTGGGGTTTTTTTGTTGTTGTTGTGTTGTTTTGTCTCATTGCCAAATCAAACTTTTAAATAACTGGATGCAGAGAAAAGGGAAGACATCAGCTTCCAGGGTTTTTTAAGCTGTCCAAAGAAGACCCAAAGACATCTTCCCTTCCTTTTAACGGGCTCCACCTAAATAAGTATCTATCTTGCAATACACTGAAATCCAGCAAAACAAAATAAAAACTTCAAAAAGAAGCCCCTGATCATTTGGAAGGCACCTAGTTATGCATGGAGGAGACCAATAGGGAGGAAACTGGAGAAAAAATGTTTCCTCTGTTCAAGCCATGAAGAATTCAAAGTTTGATTTTTGCTTAAGGAACTCTTCAATAAATAATGCTAGAAAAAATTAATGGCAACATCTCCCTTTATGATTAGAAACTGTCACAGTTTCTTACCAGAGAAAGGACTAAAGGTGTCACGAACAGTAAAATGGAAGCCAATTCAGCTGAACAAAATGTACATTCTTTAACTGATAAGTTTAAGGAATGTAAGCACACTGAATTAAATCTGCATAAAACACAGCTATATAGCTGCATCCTGTGTAATATATTTGCTATCAGTCTTGGGGTTTTTTTCTAAGCCAGAGTTTAAGCACAGCAGAAAAGCAAAGCCTCCCATATTTACAGCAGCTATGGGGGTGTCTGTGGATATAGGAGAATGTCTCAATATAGAAGAATTTGCAGTCTGCGCCTGACAAACTACAAGAGGCTCTGCAGATGCTGTACACACTGTGTCCACACTGGACATCTGCATCCCTGGTTTCTTTGCTGCTCACACAGCATCATCCTTGAGTAATACTTGTCTACAGCTGAACTTAGACTCTGTCCCACTCAGCCAGACACAAGCTCATGTAAATTATTCACAACTTTGTCGCTGGTCATATGTACTACAATACCTTAATCTACCTAAGCACAATGTTCTAGGCAAGTAAGGAAATTCCAGCTATTTTATAATCATGCAACACATGCCCAGCTGCCCTGTTTCCAGGCTATTTTCTCACAGCCCTCTCTTTTCCAGGCTAGCGTGTCACACGACTTCTATCGCTAATGTATGTTTGGCTCTTTTCTCCACAGTGGCTTAGCAGCCTGAGCTGAGTATTGCCCACCTGCATCCTGCTGGCAACCCCTCCTCTTCCACCAGGACTTTGGAGACTGTGTGACCCCCCAGGCTGTGTGTGACCAGCACCCAGAGGCACTCCTATTTCCAAAGCTGCTTTGCTGGTGGAACTTGCTTACACATCCTAAAAATCAAACGTGTGAATTTGGAACCATGAGGAAATGTTGGGCTGGTAGAGACCTGAAGAGCTTCCATCTCACTGAAAAAAAAGCAAGACAGATCTATTGACAGCACGGTTCAGCTGTGGCACAGATGGTCTCAGTTTCCTAAGAGCTGGGACAGCTGGAGCCCTCCAGGAAATGGGGTAAGCTGTGTATCAGTGAAGTCAACGGCCACCCTGACTGGTCTGCCTCCAGGTTGTCTGAAAGGAAAAGAGGATACCTCAGGCATTGGGATGAAATCCTGCTCAGATAAACACACTTTGATGCTGCACTGGTTCCCACCCCTGATGGCAAGGGCACACCTCCACCAGAACAGCAGACCCTGAGGATGAGTTCTGTGACAGGAACTCCTTCAGCACAAAGGACTCTCACAGGCCACAGCCACTTTCTATGGGAAACACAAGCAGTTGGGTTGGGCTATTTTTTAAGCTTTTCTCATAAAATTTATGAAACTAAGCTTATAGCAAATTGAGCCTGAATTTACAATTGAGCCTGAAATTACCTGAATTACACATTAACAAAATACTTCAGAGCTTCTGGGGAAAGGATGAGAGGAGAGGGCACATTGTGCTCAGGCACACTACTAGATGAACTAGAAGGCTGCAAGATGGAAAAGCCAACTTGGACTCTGAAGAGGGGGGAAAAAAAATCTACCACTTATAGAGAAGATTGTTGTCTTGCAAGATCCAGAGAAATAATTCCTGTGAACATGCTTCAAAATGCTTTTTTCACTTATATTAAGATATTATAAAGTAAGTGTATCTTTAACATAAGTCTTCATTTTAGGAACAGATTGAAAAAGAGAGAAAAACAGGAACAACTATGGAAGGTCAGTAAGGGACTGAAAAGAGGTAGAATTACTAACAACTGGTTAATTAAGTAAAGAACTTCTAAGCTGAAAGTCTCTTTAATGGCAAGTTCTAGTGGCCTTTGGGATAACTTTCAAAAGGAGGAGATTGAAAACTAACCCTGATCTATTCTGAATTGGTGACAGATGGAAGAAATCTTTTTCCTTTTTTAATGCTGACACTGGAAACTGGCACATTTCAGTATCTAACTTTTAATACTACAGCACCAGATACACTGCTTTTTTTATCTTTGGGTCATGTGTTATTTCTGAAGCTCTGGGATTTTAAAAAGATTTTTCAGATTTTATGAGGAGGCTAAAAGAAAGGCTCCCTAGGAAAAAAAAAATCTCAGCTTTGATGTCAGACACTACACCAACACTTGAAAACTAGCATCAGGGGCTGCCTGTAATCCATAGGAAACTCTCCAGCAAGTTCCTAGAAAACAGAAGGGGAGCAGAAAAATGTGATGTTACTGACTGTGATCTCTTGCTCTTTAGTAAGTGGAGTCACACAATGTCAGCAGCAACAGAGAGCAACTATAAACCCTACACTGGCAACAAGCACCCTTGAGGACTTCTGGGTCAGTGGGTCAAAAACTGAGCACAGATTACAGAAAAACAGGTGAAACTCAAAAAAAAAAAACAACTGTGGAGGAACCTGAAATTTAATAACAAACTAATTAATTGAAGGAAAAAGTAAACAACTGCTGTCAAGACTCAGGAGATAAGAGTTCAATTTATTTACAAAGGCTAACATTAAAACCAACCTCAAGACAAACAGTATTTAATATGGAGTTCACAGCCAGAAGCACAGAAGTGCTATAAACCAACTAATGAGAAAAGGCTTGCTCATTTTGTTTAAAATAGTAAGTGTTAATCATATCCTAAGGTAGAGTCATAAATTCTTTTGGTGGAACCAGAATAAAATAATGCTGATTAGATTTTAAAGGAACATTTGAGATACTCCCTCCAAACCCTTGCTCCTTTTTCATTAATATTGATGTCAGTGACAAATCCCCATCACAGGGACTTTCTTACTTCCATCTAAAACAAGAAGGTAAACAGGTTTCCTTCTGAGAGACTGATTACCAAGGTCATTTGTAAGGATATTGGCTTAGATGCTACAGGTTCACTAATGATACACACTGTTTTGGGCACCAAAATACCAAAAAGGTTAAAGCTGTTAGAGAGTGACCAAAGGAAGTCTAAAAAGATGGTGAAGGGCCTTGAGGGGAAGCCATATGAGGAGTGGCTGAGGGTATTCAGTGTGTTCAGCCTGGAGAGGAGGAGACTGAGGGGAGACCCCCTTGCAGTTACAACTTCCTCATGAGGGGAGGAAAAGGGACAGGCACTGATCTCTGCTCTGTGGAGACCAGTGACAGGACCTGAGGGAATGGCCTGACATTGTGTCAGGGAAGGTTTAGGTTGGATGTAAGGAAAAGGTTCTTCACCCAGAGGGTGGTTGGGCACTGGAACAGGCTCCCCAAGGCAGTGGTCACAGTAGCAAGCCTGACAGAGTTCAAGAAGGTTTTGGACAACAATAACACCAACATATGGTGCTATTCTTTGGGCTGTCCTATGAAGAGCCAGGAGTTGGACATTGATGACCCTTGTGGGTCCCTTCCAACTCAGGATATTCCATGATTCTTTGTATTAAAAAAAAAAAAAATATATATATATATATAGCCATACTGTCAAAGACAATCCTCAGAGAATTCAAATGACCCAAACTAGAAAGTAAATAGAAAGAAATCAAAATAATATTCATTTTCCTTAGTATTTGGAGCCCTAACTGCTTGCTTATGGCAAAGGGAGATTTGACAATACCAAAATAATAACCTGAACAAAATTAAAGACCCAAACACACCAAAGCCATGCATCCAGAATTACACTCTGCTCCTTCAGGAGAGGGGAAAAAAGCTATGAAAATCCACTCCCACTACCAGAAACAGCAGAAGCACCTAAAATGAGCCCTAAGAGAAACCTTTTTGGAGAGATGAGTAACATGTACATGGCCAACCTGTAGGGTTTTCAAAAGGTATGAGCTTGAAGACAGAATAGAAACAGGATTTTTCCTAGTCCTTGCAGCTTCCATGGGCTTCTCCTCCCTTGGTAACCCAGTCCTTGCTTCAGCAGAGCCTCCTCACCACTCAGCCAGGCAGCAAATGACATGGTGAAGCAGAAACCAGAATTCCATTCCCAGCTAGTGTACGGCCACAGACACAGTGACCGCACAAACCTCTCTCTCTCCTCCTTCCACCTGCACCACATCCACACCAATTATCCAGCAGCACCCCATTACTTCTCCCCATCCCACGAGGCCAAGAGCAGTTACTGAGAGGCTGTGGCCAGCACCATGGCCCTCAGCAGGAAGGATGATGCCCTGTCTCCTTCAGCTCCCAGAAAAGCAGCAGCAGGTCCAGCCTCAGCCTCCTGGCATGAGGACAGAGCGTCCTCATGGGCTGAGCAAGGAAAGACAAAGTTGTGCTGTATGTGGTGCATAACCTAAGGATGGCCATGCTCTGGGTCCCTTTTGTTAAGGGGAGGCTGACACATAGGCATTGATGAACAACATCTGGCAGGAGTGACCAGCTGCAGCAAACAAGCTGGCAGACAGCTTCAAATTACTGAGGCCACGGTTCACTTCACATAATTATGATATCATCCTTTAACAGTCGATTTTTAGTTGCCCACAAAATCAGTTTAGTACTGAAAAAAATGCTCAAGTTTCATAAAATTCTGAAGATGGTAAATAAAGGCGCTCAGAAGAAAACAGAAGAAACTTGTAGCAGAACAGGTATTTTTAAATAACAGATTTATGGATTTGTTGAAATTCTTGTAACACCAAGTATTTTCTGAGCTTCAAGATACTATGCTAGTCAAAGACACGGGAGAAATACACCAAAGATCAGTTGTTTGTCTTATAAAGACAGGATTGGGATGTCATTGTAGATCTCATTTTTTCCTCCTCACAGAAGCATCCAAGACTAAAAACTTACACATGATGCTTTAGGGCTTGCCATTAAAAGCAGACTGACAACCCCACAAGTTTGTCATGCAGACCAGAGATATGGATGTAAAAAGGGAGCATGTCAAACACACCAGGGGAAAAAAAAATCCATAGAAAAAGTACTAAGCTAGTAATAATTCTCACAGAAAAATTAAACCGTCGCCTAAATTGTTATTAGGAATTAATACAGTGTAAATAATGTGGAATTTTACCTAAAATCCAGATGGAGGTCAAACATTTGAGATGTATCACTACCCGTAACGCTCACACCAACTCCAGCCCTGCCAGTCCCTCGCCCATCAAGGTGCTGCTGAACCCTGTCCCAGCCTCTGGGCTGCTGGGGGAGATTCCTGTTCCAGTACCAGCCCTCACAGAACCAGGACAGACCTAATCCTGAAGTCTTCTCTTTAGAAACGAGACATTTTAAAACCACTCCCTTTTTTAAAAAATAATTAAAAAATCTCAGTTCCACAGTTTCCTGGTTATCTCAACCAGGTACAACATTTCACAGAAAAATGACCACTGCAGCTAGGGAACGAGCACAGGTTTTGCAAAAAGCCATAACGACCACCCAGACACAAACATAAAATCAGATGCTCAAGTCCCTAGATTTAGGGGTCTCCCATTCCATTTGCAAATCTGATCCCGTGTCATTAAAAATGGTCAAAGGTTTGACATGAACTTCCATGGCAGACAGACCAAATAACCAAAGGATCCACACGCCGGCGTACCTACAAACTTGTTTTGAGTTTTGTTGATTTCTTTTCATGGTTTAAAGTTCCCCTTCTTTGTTATGAAATTTTACTCTAATATGCAAAATTAGAAACATACTGTACAGTCAGTTCCAGTGTGGTGTGTCTCATGTGCAAAAAGACAGTCAGCATTACTCCCCCACTGCTTACATAGACCTGTACTGGCCTTGTTACATCAAGGAAAATGGGATGTTATGTTTAGCAGGAACTCCTAGCAGAAGGCAAGAGGTTAGACAAGCTGTATGTGGAAGCTACCAAGTAGCACTTGCCTCTCTCTCTCTCTGCCCCTCTGCAGCAGAGAGTCTCTTCTTTTTTTTTGCAAAGGCACCAGTTCAACAGCAGCCTGAGATAAGTCAACATTTGCCAGTAGGAAAACAGGCCAAGGGCAACCTCCAGCAACATCTGAAAATAAGCTCTCTAGTTCCAACTCCCTCACCCAGCTCATTCTGAGAACAGAAATAATTTTCTGGGAAAAACCAGATATATCACAGCTTGTTTCAACCATCCCTCAACAACCTGCTGCCTTGGCAAGGAGCTGTTAGCAGGACCAGTCCATCAGCCAGCTGCCTGATGTAAAGCTTGCTCCAGCTGTCAGAATTTTTCAGGAGCTTGTTACAGGGCTGAAACACCCTCATTGCAGGTGGCTGACAACTAAAAGCCCAAAAGAGATGCAATCCTGTATGAACTTGTAGGCTGCTGTACCATGGAGCCTGCCAAGCCTTCCTCCTCCCCTGCTCACATACACACAGAAAGTACCTCACTGCAATGGCAGGGATTCCTCACAGCTCTTTCCACAGTGAAAATTAAAGGTGACTAGGAATTGAACAGGATGGTTTAAAAAGAGCTGTTTATAATCCAGAACATAAGTTGCTGTGTCAACTTTCTCTAGGACTTGGGAAGAAGGGGAGCAAGAGAAGAGTTTGTTGAACAGAACTGGTGCACAGAGCTTGCCAGTGGAAGTTTATTTAAATACTGTGATAACTCATCTGTGCAGCCATGAGGCCTTATTTATGTTTTCCCTTTGTTCACTTCTGTTGCCATTTGTCAGTCTCACCATAGTATCTTCATGCAAGAAAGACCAAAAACATTTTGGAAAGCATGGCTTTCTGTGAACTGGAACCCTGAAAACCATCAGGCTCTACACCAAAAAGTCCATTATTAATACTTTAATTTATTCTCATGTGTCACATACTACAAGCTAATTATTTTTCAGTTCCTTGCCCCGCCTTCTCATGGTCTTTAGCAATAGAGAGGCTTTGTTAATGGCAGAATAGTAAAGAAAGACAAGGATTGTGCTTTAGAGACAACATTCACCTATTGAATAAATCAAACTACATTCTCCTTTTCAGGGGTTTACAAATAGGAAAATATTTTATATTTTATAACTCAAATGGAGAACTCACTTTCAATTCCTCTGTACTGATCTGTTTTGGCAAACCAGTTTACTCTTCCAATAGGGAAATGAGCTATAAATCAATATTATCTTTCTGGTGCGTTAAAAGTTGTCTTTACATACACATAATATATATAGTTTTCAGTGTATATTACAGCTAAAATGTCTGAGTGATTTTATAAGTATGCCACATGTTAAAAGGTTTTCCTACAGACTGGCAGGCAAAAATGTTGCAAAAGAATGGTTCTGGATAAAAATAAAACAAAAGAAGGGCTTCAGCGCATGTCCTGTACTGTTACTGGTATCTAAGAGGTCTGAAATGCCTTTGAGGCATCAAAAGATACAGTTTAATATTCTTGGTTTTGACATTCAGTTGGAGAGAGGTACAGAAACCCCAATCAGAAACACCTGTCTTAAAAACAGAGCCAAAAACCAGTTCAGGTATTCCTATTTTCTAAAAATGACAAGTTGTCAGACAGTTAATCACTGCAAGCTTCTAGTGCTGATGAAAAAGACTAAAAGGTATTGATGATACACCAACAGCACTGCTGGTGTTTATACAAAAGTTGCCTTCCGTTATTATGGAACTATGCAGGATTTGATGTATTTAACCAGAAATTTCCTTAAACTCAAAGCAAGTTCCCAGCTATAGTTATTTCCCATTGCTCCCAGATGTGTATTTCCTGTCAAGTTATGATAGATGTCAAGTACCAATGAGAAGTTCAAAATGTGGTTCGTGTCACCTACAAATCCAGGAGCTGTAACTGCAGCAGTCAGGAGAGCAATGGAAAGACTAGCCAGTAGAGCACTCAGATATGTCCAGAACCAAAAGACCCAGGTTACCCCTTTTCAACTTCAAAGAGACCCAAAAGCAACCTGTAGCATTTCCACAACTTAACACACTGACACAGTTTTAGTTGATATGATGCATGGCACGTGAAATGGCAATAGCTGTAGTTGATTAGTAAATTAATGTTTTCAGTCAAAGCTCTCAGGACAAACCATATTACAAAGGGGATGCAGATACAGGCCAACCAGCTGCCTTAAACAAAAGAAATCAGTGATTTAAAGTTGAGGCAAACTACCAGTCAGGTACCTTCACAAGAAACACCTTCAGCAAGTCATCCCTTTTTTCCCTTAGTACAGTAATAAGAAAGATACCCACTTTCAGCACAGGGCACTCAGGTCCATTCCTTTACCATAAAAGGAAAGAAAGACCTTTTTATTATTTGTTGGGTTGGTTTCCTTATTTACACATTTCACTACCACTGTAACTCAACACCAGGTGTACTGTTTCTGATATCTGCATCTGGGCAACTTAGAACAGAGAATGTCTGAGAGCCAATATGTTTTTAATCTTCAAGAATAGCTAGATAGAGGCATGTTAATTTTGGCCTGTTTTCCTTACAAGTCAGACAGCATAACTAGAAAGCCACAACAGATGGATTCAGACAGATTCTAATCAATTAATTCTGTTCAAGTGCATTGCCTTAGTGTTGACAACTCCATAACTTAACTGAGGAGGCATAGGCTCATAACTTAACTGAGCCAGGAGCTGGAAGCAGCTCTCCCCCCACCTGGCCAGTCAGCATCAGGAAGCCTGACAAAAGACCTTTGAGAGACACCAGGATGGACTACAGACTCCTAGCAGGTTAAAACTCTCATGGTACAGCCTAAAAGAAGACAGACTTTGCTGAGTGACTCATGTTGCTGGCCCACACTGGTTAAGTGTAGGCTTTGGGTAAACCAGGCAGCCTGCCAAGGCATGGCTGGAAAAGCCTGAACACAGGACTACCTTCAAACTGCAGTGCCATTCTTAGTGGACATGCATACAACACATCTAAATCCAGCACCCTAAATAACAATGGTATTTCCTGAAACGAACAAGAACAGGGTGTGAAGTAGGGACGAAAAAAATCAGATATCTTCAGTCACACTGCTCAGACCAGAAGAAAAACTTTCTATTCAGAGTTCTGACAAATTTTATGTTTTGCACTACTTGGTTTCCTTTTATACTACCACCACAGTAATTTCAGAATCTTCAAAACAAGATTAATTTATAAATCTTCTAAATCACCCAGATTGCACATCTGCAGTATTCTCACACATGCATATTTTCTATCCACTGTGAGAACTGAAGCAAACAATAGCAGTAACATAAAATGTAATGTTATGTATTTTACTGCAATTTATGTATTTTACTGCAGAAGTTTCGTCTGTGTCTCCCTGAAGGACACAGCTGCACATCACAAATCATAGACTATACAAATCAAAGACATATATACATATAGGGAGACATTTACTCACCAGTTTCAAACAAATAAATCCAATCAAGAATCTTTATAATACGCATCTGCATGTTTAGGTTGTGGGGGGTTTTTTTCCTCCCCTTGAAAATAGCTCATAATGACTTGCTGGTGTCCCACAAGAACAACCCAAAACATGCCTAATTTTAAGCATCCTGCTTTCTTTTTCACATCTATGCATCAGGCAGCAAGACTTGGTCTCTCAGAGCAGATAACTGGAACCCCTCTGATGTCATCTGTAGACACATTTTCATAGAGCAAGCAAAAAGCATGAAATTATACAAACTCTATATGCTTAAACGGTAAAAACCTTTGCCAAAAATGACCAGCTTGAGCTACACAGTCTGGCAGGAGCTTCCTGCTCTGACATGGCTGGAGGTGTTTCCCTCTCCCAGCCCTGTAATTTGCCCTGCACGCTGCTGGGAGGGGATGGCAGCTCTTCCCAGCCACTGAGCCAACATTCAACAGCCAAAACCAGGGCAGTAAGGGCCCACAGAAGGCCAGCTGAGACAGCACCATCCAGAGCAACAAAATGAGCCTAATTTCACATTAAGTAGAACAAAAGGACATAGGAAAAAATCCTAGAAAAATTTATGTGAGTCATGTCAGGCTTATCTCTCCACAGAGGCTTGGAGCAATGTGCTGGGAGATGCCATGTGAAACCACCACATTATTTTGTTTTTAAGACAGGTGTTTCTGATTGGGGTTTCTGTACCTCTCTCCAACTGAATGTCAAAACCAAGAATATTAAACTGTATCTTTAGATGCCTCAAAGGCTCACTTCCAGGGAGCCAGGGACGCTCATCCAGGGGAAGGCAAGAAAGCTGGGCAGCCCACCTCAAAGTCAAAAATTAAAATACACAAGCAGGAGAGTAGCAAAGAGTTGAAAACTACCTCTCAGGTGAGAGAACAGGGGACACTTCCAGCAACACAAAACAGGAATAAATGTAGGTTTGGGAGAAAGCCAAAAAATTTTCGGCTTTGGAAATCTCTCCTGCACTGCAGACATGCCTGGGAGCCCTGGCCAGGAACTGGACCCTGCCATGTACCTGAGCAGGGACTGAGGTGAGGGATCCTGACCAAGGTCTTGTATGCCGGGAGTCAGGCAGCAGGGATGGGTAGGAGGAAGCCCGGGAGAATCATGGGGAGAACAGGGAGCCCACCCAGATCAGCAACAGTCCACAGGTACCTAATGTTTCCTGGAAGGAATCCACAACTCCCAAAAGTAACCAAAGTAAGAGATACTGATCAGAAAGATATGAAGGAACACAAAGCAGCTAATTTTGCAAGGTAGTGTCTGCTAAATGCTGGAGGAGAAAGCACAAAAATAAAACCAGAAGCTGGTGATGAGGGCCAGCCAGCCAAACCAGGGGACCACAGCACAGCCAATCCCATAACTTCTGTTTGGGAAGCAAGCAAAAACCCATGAGCAACACTTTCTCCCCAAATAAGGTCTTCAGTAGAAAAGTTTCATTTTAACAATAGTCCAGCACCAAGGCATTTTGACAGACTCATTTTTGCAAGCTGGTAGCGGGCTCTTAATATTCTCCCATGCTAAATGCATTCTACCTCCATCTTCAGGGGAATGAAGAGGGGATTGAGATTTAGACAGTTCTCCCAGGGAAAATCCCTGCAGCTGCCAAGAAACACTAGTTAGAGATAATGGTGGGTGGGGAGAAGGATTTCTTATCATTCTGATGCTGCATTTGACAGAGCTTTACTCTCCATGTATCTACTCCTTCCACATTTCTGTGCATTATGTGCTTGGCAGAGGCACCATTTATTTCCTCAAGCACAACAAAATCTCATCAAGGTTGTTCAGGCAAATCAAAGGAAAATATTAGCAAAGCTGAACTTGCAATACGCGTTAACTTGGGAAAATCTAATTTATTTCCATGGGTCTCTCAAGAATTACAAAAATCCTTTCTCTTTTCATGTGAAGATATGCTAAATGACAAGTCAAAGTGGTTTCAAGCTCTGGCAGAGCTCTTAAGTGGCTATTTCAAGTTACAGGAAAGATCAGAATAGTTAAAATTAAAACCTATAATTTGGAGCCACTTTCAAGGTACTGCAGCATAAACTTTCACTTTGAACACCCTTATAACAATGTCCTTTAAATACAATCAATAGTTAGAACCTGGCAGAGAAGTGTCAGTTAGCCAAACATGCCCAGTATGGTGAGATGCTCATTTACTATGGCCAAAAGAGATTTAAGTCTGTGCCTTGTGAAATGAATGACAGACACATACAGTAATTCTCAACATATAACACAACCTGGAACAGTAGTTAAAAGGAAAAAAAAAACCAAAACAACAAGAACACAGTCATTTCAGAAGAAAAATTAGTCAAGTGTTTAGAGGAACATGTAATTTGTTACCCCACTTAGGGAAAAAGCATTTGTGCTTTCAGAAATTTCACAGAGGGTCCATGAAACAAAGATTGACGATATTAAATTACAGTCTGTATGTATTACAATGCACTATGTATTAGAATTTCATGAAGTATTAGGTTACTGATACACTTTTTGGACAAAAAAATGGCAGTGTGATGGGGGTGCATGTGTTTGCCTGTTCATTGCTTTCCACTCCTAACAATCACAATGGTGGGCTGGGGATCTGTCCCCTGGAAACAATTTCCGCCAATAAAGATACTCCTGGGACTCTTACTCTAACTAATCTCATGTATGGCACATGTACAGGGCTCAAGAAACAAGATTAGTGCATTAATATCTAAAATTTAAGTACATTTTTACGCACAGTGTATTTTCACACACGATTCATCATTTGTGTCTTTACATAACACATCCATGAACACGGTGCTCCTCACACCTTCAGTCACTTATGGTTTATCAACATTGCATCAAGATATCTGATGCTGTGGGCTGAAGCCCATGCCCATTTCCAAACTCTATTCTTCCTGTAAATCAGTGGACAGCAGGATCTACACAGTAGACCAGGCATCTTCATGGGGGAAAAGCAAGGAAGAGTAAAAAGTCTAATCAACTTGCCTAAGGTTTCATATCAAATACGTAAAGAGACTGAATTTTCAAACCAGTGGCTTATTCAACTGAATGCTGACACAACAACGTGCCAAGTTTGTTCCCTGCACCTTCATAAACCAATTTGACCAATCACCTTCATTTGACCAAGCAGTACCCATTCCATTTGTAACTCTACAGTGAGACAATAAAAACATATTTCAGTAATGTTCATTTTCAACTCTCAGAGAGACGAGGACGCTAAAGTAAAATGCGCAACAACATCAACGTTTCCAAATTAGGCTTGTTTTTGATAATTCAAATTATAAGCTCATTCATACTTTTCACAGACAGGAACCTCAGTTGTACTGATGGTAATATCAACTGCAACATTTTATAAACACAATGGGTTTATACTGTAGATGTTTGGGAAGCCCGTGTCATGCCTGCTAGCATTTTCTACTGCAGTGGACCAAGAATATAAGCAAAATAGCAGCTTGCAGTCATGGAGAATAATTGCCATTGATGGTTCTATTGTACCTCCTGTACCATCTCCAGTGCTTCCCTAGAGTTACCTACCCAATTATACCTACCCATTATATGCCGTTAGCTTGCCTTTGCTTTCTGTCAAGTTGTATTTCACTGTGAGAGAAAGGACAGTTCAACAACTCATCAAAAGCCTCTCTCAGAAAATTTTCTAAATTTCACTCCTTGTTTATGTGATCTAACCCTGGAGATTTCTGTTGCACTGAAGCCCCCAGGTGCTGCTGAAGAGTGAGCAGGCTGAGCAGGCCCAGATGCATCCAGCACAGAGGATACAATGACCTGATGACTTAGGGACCGCTCAGAAAGAAATGTAGTGCTTTGATAATGCTTAAAAAGCCACAAGGAGTTTTCAGTAGGGAATTATTACAGCTCACAAAAACAGCCCACTTCACACAAGAATATACAAAAGCAGAATCAGGAGATGAGTTAAAAGTATTGACTGATATAAATATGACATATCTGTTGCGTTGGAGGTCACATGAGAATGTAATTTTTATTAGGTTTCTCTGCTGCTGGAAATCTTATTCATAAGCAACTATCCAGCTAACTGGAGTTTGTTTAGACAGAGCTAGTTCATCCAAAGCAAAACTGTGGATAAAGCTGTGCCTTAGAACATACCTGCTTGCCTTCAGAGCATCATAGAACCTTAGAATGGCCTGTGTTGGAAGGGACCTTAAAGAACACCTGGTTCCACACCCCCTGCTGTGGGTAGGAACACCTTTCACTAGAGTATTCACATGACTGTTTTTGTCCTGTGCTTGGACTCCAAATGAAGTAAGGGCAGCCACAGCTTTTCTGTTCTGTGCTTGGCCAGCACACAACACACCCAGGTCTGTGCCTACCATGGGCTCCTGAGCAGCTCCCACGGCTCCAGGGGACCAGTGCACACAGAACTAAGCACACAAGTGGATCCTGGACATACTTCTCCAAAAATTGTCACCTAGGATTGATAGGATAGGCAGTCACCAGGCTCTGTTTAAAAGAAAAACACAATAAAAGATCTCTCAGCTGACACAACAAGCTCCACCCTTGGCAGTGCAGAGCACCAGCTGCTCGGGGGCCTGGAGACGGTTTCTTGACCATGCCACAGCTTGGTCAGATGGATAGGAGCTATGAGTAGGAATTAAACTATTGTGATGCCAGATTTATTAAAGCCTTTAAGCAAACTTAAAAAATTTTCTTCCCACAGTTTTGTCCTCCTGCCCTTTGTTTATTTAGAGCATATAGTGTTGGGCAAGGGCTGCCTCTCTCTGAACGGTTGAAGCACTCAAAGTGCAACTTACTTACTCTACAGTACAACTTTGAAGAGCTGCCCTTTCCACAACAAGATTTCTATCTACTCACATTTAATCCATATACATATATAAGTCACAAGCATGCTACACATATATATTGCTTTCATTGAATTAAATCTCATACAGATTTTAAAAATAACTCTATATTATTACATGGTCTTCAAGGGATTTTAATTGCATCCTTCTCAAAATTCATGCCCCTTTCACACCAATACTCTGTTCTAATGCTCAGTTCCCATTAATTTTGTCATAGATTAGCTTTTCCTTTCATATGTCCACTAAAAGTTTAAAGACAGGAGTACAACAGTCTTACATTGCACAGTGTCACTTGATTTTCTTTCCACGTACCCAAAATACCAAACCTGTGATCTCCATATGTATATATGTACATTTGTACAGCTGTACCCCCCCTAATGCTGCTGGGTGGTCAGCAGCACTCTACAGGGTACCCAGCTCAACAGGGTAAGGATTTACACTGGTTTTCACATCCCTGAAAAGCATTAAAAAAAGAAGAGAAGGGAGAAGCCGTGGGGAAGAGAAGAAGAACCTGACGAGAAAAAGTTGCTGAACTGCTCAATGATTTTGTCTCCCTCTTCAGTCCTTAGGGAAAAGGTTTTAAGTTTGTTTTAACTGCTCAAAGGTGCATCTCTGAAATGCTGATGAACAGAAAACAGATTGTTCTCCGAGTGGTGCCATCAGGCACTTTGTCAGTGCATCATTAGCTTTCAATGTACCAACGTGAGAATACCACGAGCATCCTTTCAAAAATTTGAAAATACAGTTACAGGTAAAACAGCTGCTGCTTCAAATGTTTTCAAGTATTTTAAGAATTTTAATTATCTGGATATTTTTCAGTTGCCTGCCTGATGTCAAGGAGATAGTTCATTCAATTATATTTGCACAGGCAGAATACTGGCTTTATTTTTACTGGCTGCCATCAAATATTTCTAGCAAAACTCTTAGGGCATGGAAATTATTTCTATTTAATGTGGTGTTCAACACAGTCTTTGGGTTGTGGGGCACAAATGTCCTACAGCAAAAATTTCATTGTTACTAAGTCATGAATTCAAGAGCTGATTGAACTGTTTCTGATGTTTATAAAACAACCTACTACCGAACATAAACATTTTGCATGAATCCAAAACAGATAGTTGGGCTTTGTCTACAAAGTAGTCAATTGTCAGCATCTTGGTAACAGTTCAATAAGCTTGTGCATGGATAATCAAGAGGTCCATATACACACTGTAAAGAGTTTTTGGAGAAGTCTATTTTAATTTACTTAATGGCATTCTGTACTGAACTTGCACAGTTACGTACCAACACAGTACCATTAAAGAAAATATCTATTTACAGTTTCACTAGATTTCATGTTGAGAATAATGATCTGAAAGAGTATCACATTTTCTCTATTAAAAACAAACAAAATAAATGGGACATGAAACATTAACTTTTTATTAGGGTTTACAATTACAGCTGATGATGATTTAAGCTCTTTGGAGTCTTAAGCTCTTTGAGCATAAGGGGAAAATTGGACTTTCAAATGAGTAAAAGTTGAAACAAGCAGGCTCTTGTGCAGCCAACTTGGAGATTACATGTAAAAATTAAATGTTCAAGATTAGAGAGGTTACATTTGGCCTTTTAGGGAAAAAAAAAAGGAGAGGATATTAGCATCCTCTGTAAACTAATTGAATATGAATAACATTCATATGAACCGTAGAGTAAAGCATTCATTCATCTTCCTAAGAAAATAGAGTTTGGCAGTACAATGGTCCTCAGAGAAATGCCAGGACAGAAACTTCTGTTGTCTTTCGTTGTTGATTTGGCAACTGATGTGTCCAATACCTTAGTGTTTTGTAAAGAAAGAGGATACAAGTGTGTTCCAATCTCTTTTGGGTTGGAAAGTAGCCACTTGGGTAGTTCCAACAAAAATAAGGAAAGCTAAGTTCAACTCACAAATACCATTTGCCATTTTACGCCCCCTCCGTGGGCAGAACAAGGTTTCAAGTAGGAATAGCTCGAGGAGACGAAAACTGGGTATTGTCAACACACAGACACTCTCTGCACACACAGCTGTGAGTTGCATTAGAAACCTTTCTCACCTGTTCACTTCCTTTCTTCTCATTCAACTCACACTAATGCATCTCTATTTGAAGCAATACCCACTTACTTTGAAGGCTCAGTTCTGACTACAAATTCTCATTGTCTACACCTGTTAAACCACCACACATTAGTTTACACTGGCTCTTCTTGCCATATCTGCCAAATTAATAATGTTTAATTTGACAAGATACAGCTGCCTTAAAACAGTCAGACCTACATACCCATTTCCTTTTGCATGGAAACGGACCTAAATTTGAGCTCATTTCAAATTTAGTAAAGGAAGTGCAAACAGAAGGGAAATAACACCAGAACACTTTTTTTTTTTTTTAATTACTAGGTGCCTAAGAACCGAGTCAGATCCACCCATTCATTTTTCACACTGAAACTGAGATCACTTTCTGCATGTGCAGTCTCACGAGGGCACCAAAAACTGGTGAAAGGCTTCCAAGTGCCAAAGTCCCAGAGGCAGCCGACATATATTCGCTCTCCCTTTACAATTATGGGCAATACAGAGCCTCTATTCTACCTCAGCAGCGTTGAGCGGGTGTCTTCTCCTCCCTCAGCCCCCCCTAAGTGCGCCAAGGTGGTGGCACGGAGATGCAGATGTGATGCCCCGTGTGAAAGCGAGCCGGGCTGCCACCAACCCGCACCCCGCGTGTTTAAACCCTACCCGCGGGTGGGAGTTTTAATCGCGCCCAATAACCCGGGTCTCCAAACAGAGGATGCGGCTTCACCCGCGCTGGCAGCCGTCCCAGGAGGAGCCGAGGGCAGGACGAGCCGGAGGGCGAAACAAAGCGCTCCGGGAGAGCAGCGAGGGCTCCCCGGCCCCTCGGGCTGCCGGGGACACCGCGGAGCTCCGGCCGCCGGAGGAGACGGCTCCGCTCCCCGCGCCCCCGGGGGGCTCCCGGCCCCGCCGCCCCCCTCATCCCCTGCCCTTCCCTACCCTGGTACTCCAGGCTGGGCCGGGCGCCCAGGGCGAGCAGCGCGGCGAGGCGCAGCCAGCAGCTCCCCATGCTCCGAACGGAGGCTCTTCCTGGCCCGGGGCTCCGCGGCAAAGGGGCAGGAGGAGGAGGAGTGGGACAGAGTCATTCTCCGAGCAGCTCCCGGGCGCCGCCAAAGACTCCTCCTCCTCCTTCAGCCCCCCCACCCCCGCCCTGCTCCGCTGCCGCTCTCCGGGATCGGCGGCGGCAGCGAGAGAGAAAGCGGTCGAGCCTCGCGTTTCCCCCCCAGGGGCTCCTCCGGGCCGCTCCCCTCCGACGTGGCCTCCGGGAATCATCCGGTGGTGCCCTGGCCCCACGAGGGGTCATGGAATGGTTTGCATTGGAAGGGGACATTGAAGATCGTCTTGTTCCAACCCTTCTGCCATGGGCAGAGACACCTCCAAATACACCAGATTGGTCAGAGCCTCATCCAGCCGGGCCTTGAACACTTCCAGGGATGGAGAATCCACAACTTCTTTGGGCAACCTGTTTCAGCGCCTCACCACAGTCACAGTAAAGAATTTTTTTCCTAATATCTAATCTAAACCTACTCTCTTTCAATTTGAACCCATTCCCCCTTGTCCTGTCACTACATCCTCCTGCAAATAGTCCTGCCCTGTCTTTCCTGTAAGTTCCTTTCAGGCACTGGAAGGCTGCAATTGGAAAAGCCTTCTCTTTTCTAGGCTGAACAATCTCAAATCTCGCAGCCTTTCCTCCATCCCTCTCATCAACTTAGTGGCCTCTTCTGGATGAGCTGCAACACACCCGTGGCCTTCCTGTGTTGGGGACAAGTTGTGTTGTTATCAAGGTTGGGTCTCACCAGAACAGAGGGGTGGAATCACCTCCCTTGACCTGTTGGTCACACTGTTTTTCATGCAGGCCGGGTATGGGGTCCCCAGCTGTTGCCATGAGCNGTGACCTCTCTGGGAAACCTGCCCGCATCCCATCCCATCCCAGTGGCAGTGTCTGCCCATGCAAGAGTTTTGCAGGCAGCAGTGCAAAGAAAGAGACTGTGCTTTTCAAGATGAACTGCTCTGATGGCTCTGCTTGCTCAGCATATTGCAGATGGCCAGCCTCAAGTGTTCAAAAAAAATCCTCAGTCATGAGAGAAAGAAAAAAAGCTTTGGAGTCATCATATTTCCCATTAACTTTTTGAGCTTCCAGGGTGTTGCGGAGTCACATTTTCAGGCTTTGTTCCATACCCACAAGGACCAGAGGCTTTTTTGTTTTCTGCCTTTCATGAAAGCAAATTCTGCAGTCACTCCAAGCCTATGGAAGTGAAGGCTTCAAGCAGAGCATCATATGTTCCAACACTCAACTTAAGCTCGAGATCTGTCAACTCTGCATCTTGCCTACAGGTAGACTTATTTTTTATTTCTTTTTACACTTCCCACCATGAGTCCCTAATGTGTGCTCTAAACTGAAGAGTGTGGGAAAGCCCTGGCCCCAGCCAGGAGTTTGTGTGCTGGGGCAGTACAGGGGAGAGAGCCCAGGGAGTTCCTAGGGATCCACTGTACACTGCTGTTTGCAGCAGAGCACAGACAAATAGGGAAACACCAGCTAGTCAGGAAATTTCTTTAAAAAGAAGGGGTGCTGAATTGCAGAGGGAGGAGAGTCGAGGGGAAATGTTAGTCTGGAAACAGAGGAGGAAGTGCCAATGCTGCCATGCTTTGAGGCTGGCTATACCAAAGCGGCTTAGGAAAGAAGGGATTTGCCTGACAACTGAAACAAAAATTGCTATGCTGTGTTTGGGAGCTTTCTCCAAAGTGTTTTCTTTTCACCTGAGTTTTTGTTTGGATCAGAAGTGCCCCTGAATACCTCTGCACTTGAAGAAGCTACATTTGGTGTCTGAGGCTGAAATGTGCACAGGAATGAGTGCACCTCCTCTGCACCCATGGGGCCAGCTCCTCTTGAGTAAAATACCTGATGGATATGGCTGGGAACTAGGGCCTCAGCACCAGCTCTTCTCCAACCTGCTCTGCCCTGTGCAGATGCAGTTTGAGTATGCTGGGCTTTGATATTCTGTTTTGATCACCTTGATTATTAAACAAGTAATAAAACTAATGGCTGTATCATCAGAGCCATTGCAGTTTAACAGCCTAAGGAATTATGAGATTTCCATGTGAGAAGAGATTAAAAAGACTGTTTAAAGTAGAACACCAGGAAAAGGAGTGCTTTATTGTTATTGGCATGGATGTCATAGACAAGATAAAGTAAAATGTTAGAAATCTTATAATAAATAGTGATAATCTTCTAATTCATCTATGCCCCAAGGCTTTGTTAAGAGTTCAGCATTCAAAAGTGCTGGAACAGTAGAGGTACTTGAAGCTTTCTCTTTGTACACTTTTCTTAGCTCATTTCCAAAACACTGGCCTTCATTTAGATGGTCCTAGGAGTGTAATGTCTGTGGTAGTGTGATAGCATTGTACAGCAGCCACTGCCAGCAGAAGTGTTAATGCGGCTGCAGCCTCTCCATCAGCTGTCCCAGTAGCACCCAGCCCATAGGTCACAGGCTCTCTGCTGTAGCCTTTCTGAGCCATTTCAGACTGCATTGCCACAGTACAGAAATTTGGTGGTGGTGACAAATCCCCCATGTGTGCTTATCTCAGTGTGAGAAGCGAAGTCATCGGTAGTAGGTGCAATCGTGCACTGCGGGTGTGGTGTCCAGGTTAGTACAGGCATTAATCCTATTTGATCCACCGGAGTCAATGAGATTTTAAACTGCTTTTGTGTTGCTCCTGACACTTATGTGCAATTCCATCCATTCAAACAGCTTAACCACAGGTGTTTGCAGACTGGGTTTCACTACGTTGAGTGCGCGGGTTTCTGCAAAGTTCACTGTGTGCACTGTGTGAGAGCTTACCTGGGATGCTGGTTTTCCTCTAGCATCCAACTCCTGGAGTGTTCTGACTGCCCTGAGAAAGACAAGAGACTTAAGAGCTTACAGAGTCTGCAAGTTACAGCTCAAATTTACATGCAAGTGCAAGCATGACTATCAGTGTGAATGCATCCTTCATGAACTGCCTGAAATCAGCCTCAAGAAAAAGTCAGTACAGAAGTGGGCATTCATCTGGATTCAAATCAGCTCTGGAGTTTCCCTGTGCAATGTAACTCTTATTCTACGTCTTTGTTAGAATGACAGCTATGTGAAATCACCCAAAAGGCCGGGGCTTGAAGGACAAACTCAAGCCAATTTTAAAAAAATGTTAAGTTGTTGTACAAATAAGATTTTTGTAAAGTACTTTTCTTAAGGCACCATTTAATAGCAGAAAGCATGTGGAACTAGGAATGGATTAAACAAATGTCACATATATTGACTTTGAAAGCGGAGTCATTTTCTGTCCTCACCATTCAGCTTTTAATTTCCATAGAAAAAATTCCAAATATTTAAGCTTGTGGTTTTTTGGAGTTCCTGGCACTCCTGGCATTACCCAAGAATTAATCATCTGCTTTTCACAGAAAATTCATATTTTAACTGTTCTGAGACAAATGAACACTTCCGAAACTGAAATCAAACAACAGTATACAGGATTAAAATGTGTGAAATTGTCTTGGTTGAATAAAAAAATAAGAACTAAAGCAAAGTTAAGTGCTCTTGGAGACTTAAATATATATTCTGTTATGTCAGAGTGTAATTTAGGACATAATTTTTCTTTCCTGCTTTTTTTAATAGCAGTTCAGAAGTATAATTTTATTATTCTATACCAAAATAGCTGTAACAACTGCAGTTACAATGATAATAAAAATACAGCTTTTGATGGAGAAGAGAAATTAATTAAAATACAAATTTTAATAATGTTAAACAATCTAATAATTTTTCTCCAAATAGTAAAAGAATGATAAGGAAACAGAAACAATACCCCCAACAACCCAGCTGTGAGCAATTAAGTTTTGAAAGCCCCAACTAAGATCTAATTAGTCATAAGAGGATGACAAATGGGGGCCCAAAGCAAACCACACCACACAGTGTTTTGGCCCATGAACAGCCTCACTGAATGCAAATGCTCTGATACTTAGAACTACTTAGGTAAATATCTACAGAAATAGGGACAGTCTTAAAATAAAATAATAATTATAATAATGCATTTTGTCTGTACAATTCGTAGAATACTTGGAGTTTATTAATTACTTTCTCATGATGTTTAGTGGCAGCAATACTTAAAAACACTCATTCGTTGCTCAGCGTTTTTTTGTTATTAGACCTTCCTTCCAGCTGCTTGCAACTGCCAGCTCCTAGGGCCAAATTTTTCCCTCTGGATTTCAGCCTCTGGATGTCAGCATATTAGCTTTGCTAGGACATTGGTCCCTTTTAGTATCCCACCCAGGGGCCATTCTGGGTGCTTGCAAGCTGGAGGGGAGCACTCCAGTGTTGGGACGTTTCACATGCTCTGACAAAGAGTCCAGGAGAGGGAGAATGAAATGGAAGCAAAGATTGGGATTGACCTGTAAAGATCACAGGCAGGAAGAGCAGCCCTTCCATAGGCACTGCTCTGGTGAGGAGCTGGGGGCATCAACAGGAGAAAAGGCAAAACATATTCTGAGGAAGACATGGCCAGACAGAGGCAGGTGGATGCATGGCATGTAGGGTACTGCCTGGGGAATGATGGACCAAGTTCCTCACTCTTACCATGCTGCTGCTGTCACCATGTGCCTGTGAATCCCCAGTGCCAGCCCATGATCATCCCTTCACACAAAATAGATGCTTCACTCAGTGCATTTTTCAAAAGGCATCTCCACTGCACGTTACATGGTTGTCAAAGACACTGCTCATTTTGCATTTTTAAGTGATATATATTCATGTTTTCTAAGAAAAAGCTGGTTTTCCCAAGATGAGAGACAGGAAAGAAACACTTAGAGACCAGCCTACAAGAAGGCATCACTGGCCAAAAATATCAGGAAGTACACAAAATATCAAGATGTACACTGATGGAAACTCTTGTTCTGTGATCTTAAATAGCAGAGATGATGATCCCATAGTTTCTTGTGTGAAATGATAATCTTAAGTTATCTCCTAATAATTTTGTTTCTCAGGTCACACCTAATCCTTAATGGCACACTCCTTGTCAAAAATACAAAAGAAGATTCTGCCCTGACTGTAGTAATAACATATTTTAGGGAAATGAAATGTTCTTCAGGGCAGCACACTCTGGTTCTGTGTTCCATCCCTGAGCACTTACCTTGTCTGTGTGTCAGTAATCTTAGAAATCTCCTTGTTAATGGTGGCCTCATGCCTTTCCTTCCAGGAATAAAGGAAATGGCAAGACTAACTTTCCCTGAATTTCTACCCTACCAAAAACCTTGCTGTGGAAAATTTCAACATGAAGGTGTGGATCAGATGCACAGAGAGCACATACATGGTATATATATATATAGATATAGATATATACACATATATATATATATGTAGCAAGTCTTAGAGAACACCAGTTGCCTTTTCTCATTCCATCTGGTGGGGTCCATGTGTCCTACTCACTGTGTCTTAGGCAGGCAGCAAAACAGAATTTTTTGGGGGGAAGACAATATTGCATTCTCAGTTAGACACTGGCTGAAGCATCAGTATATTATGAAAGATATATGGTTTCGTGTTTAATTGATATACTGAAAAACAAAACCTCTGTATTTTTTAAAGCTGTTAATATCCCTTAAAATTCTAACTCTTAATATCTCTTCCACTTCTGATGAGTGTGATTGGAAACAGCTGTATTTGAACTGTTTCACCATCAAAAGAGAATGGTCTTGACCATAAAAGTCTTCTTTGTGTACAAACAAAAGAACTGCAGTTTAGCCAGATTTAGATTTTGCTTGAGTTTGCTTTTGTTGAGTCATTACTATCCGGTCCTGAAAAAGAGACTGATCATTATACAGGATGACTAAAATGTAATTCCAGCACAGTCTTGGAAGGCAAATAGGTGTGAAGTTTGAGAGCTCATCTGTATGAGATACTGAGCAAAGCAGACCTACTACCATAGCATTTCTGTCTCCAATTCTCACCACTGATAGTGGTCTCATCACTCTTAACCAGAACATTATTTAGGTTCTCAAATTAATTTAGGCATAGCAGGGGGTGAAAATGTTGTAAACCCCTGTAAATAGTGAGTAGTATAAGTAATACAGCCCTTAAAAGCACTCAGAGGGAATTTAAGAGTTAGTTTATTTATATTTTAAAGAGATAAAATAGTTCAAGGATGCAGTAAATGGTTATAATTTTCCTATACAACACTTTTAAAATGTGCTCAGGATTTTAATACCTAACTCAAATAGATTTCCATTCTACTGTTGATGCAGGTATTTTTGAAACATTTATTTTCCTGTGTTATTTAAGCAACCATGCTGCTAGGCACAGGCCATAAATCTGAGTGAAGTGTTAGTCCTTCACCTGGGGGCATTAGAAGCAGAGAGGAGGGATAGCAGTATCCTTAATGGAAGTGTGACTGTGTTGCTTTGAGAACCACCCCTTTCCGGGCCAGCAATTTCAACATAAATTGAGCACAGAATGGGATTCGTGTGCAAGAAAGCACTTCTGACATATTAACTAAATGTCAAAAATGGTAGATGTCAAAAGCCAGTTGCCAAGAGCTGAACAAGTTCATGTCTTATTCATGAGCGTGTTTTAGGCAAGCCCATACTTAGTCTATCAACAGTCATGTGAGATTAGCTTGTGTGTGTGCATGATTATCAGGATTTACAGCAGTTTACCATTAAGATATTAATTCAATTTACTTCAACTACCCTGATGTTGCCAGTATGACTTAAAGTATTCCCCAGGGACAAAAACCAGTTGTATTTTGCATATTATATACAAGCATTTCCTGGAAGAAAAAGGAAAAAGTTGCACAAAAATTGTTTATTATTATTAAATAAAAATAAGTAATTTTCAGTTTTGTTTGTTTGTTTGTTTGTTTGTTTTGGGTTTGGGTGGGGGTTTTGTTTGTTGGGGGTTTTTTTGTTTCTTTGTGGTTTTGGGTTTTTTTTTTTGGTTCAAATCCAGGTTGGATGAGGCCTTGGGCAACCTGGTGTAGTGGGAGGTATTCCTGCCCATGGCAGTGGGGGTTGGGAGTAGGTGATCTTTAAGGTCCATTCCTTAATATTCTATGACCCTATAATTCAGTGATGATGATAATGATGATTATTAACTTTGGTCATATAAAATATTGCCTAAGCAGCATGTTCTCTCCTTTTCTACTTGAATCACCACAAACCTGCATGGGAACAGTAGGAGAATAAATGAATCCCGTGCTTCCGTAAATCAGTAAACATGCCTATGTAAATATATGGATTAAATGGAAATTTCAGGAGGTCAGGTGCATGTTTGATCATCCATATTCATACACACTTGCATACATACATCTATATATACGTGTGTCTTTGTATATAAATACACACATATATGTATGAGTGCATATAGAAGTATATCCATGTACACAAGACACACTAATAGTGTGATCTTTTAGATCAGACATATTATCAGATAGACTTATATTTATGTATCATAATTTGACCACTGTCCATCTATGTATACATAGAGAAATAAATAATTGTATTTTTCTATATTTACATTTTTTCAAAAACACATAGTCTAAAACTCTAAAAATAGACTTTATAAATACACCAAGGTACCAGAGTACTTTAATGCCAGAAAACATAAAGTTTTCTGAGAATTTTGAAACAGAAAATTTGATACAGAGTGAGTATCTTTAACTGCTTTTCAGGGGCCAGGAGAAGGAAAATTTCTGGCTCCAGAGGCAGGGTTACACCTTGGAAGAGCACAAACTCCACCTAGTGATAGGTTCAATGGTGAAATCTAGAAAACCAACAATTCTAAAGCGCAATCTCAGTTGTATGACAGGACTGTGAAAAGGAGAAATAACATTTAAGTTGATACAGCTGTCTTTGTGTAAGTAAGAAAATGACAGAGAAAAATGTACTGTAAATGTTTCTAGATCTCTTTGCTACTTGACAATTTCTGAAACCCTTTCAGTAATAAAACACCTTCACATTTGTGAACTTGTGAAAAAAAACCCTCTAAATCAATACACATGCAACTTGCTTTATTTGTTTGATCTTTTTATTAACAAGGGAGATATGTAAAAAAAGACATCCAAATAGATAAATATGTTCCTGCTTCTTGTTAAGCAAAGTGTATGGACAAGATAAATGTACAAGTCCCCGAAACTGCTTTGACATACAGCAGTTTACAGTTCATTACATAAACTTCTGTAGCATTAGATTTAAGGATAATTCCCACTTTAAAGTAATATTTCTCACTAAATTAGTTCACCTTTAAAAAAAGAAATTGTCCTTATACTAACAATTTCTGTGACTGATCTCCCATTAAAAAAATAATTAATGCTTATTTAAATTAATGAGGGTACCATTTACTTCATTTCTCCTTTTCCACTTTACTATTCTCAACAGTATCCAAGTAGAACAGAAACCACATGTGCATTCAGGAAAACAAAAAAATATGTAAATACAATGCAGACAAAAACCAGCTTATTTTAGGTACATTTCAGAACACGGGAGCATCCCAAAGAAAAATAATAGAAACAAAAGGAACCACATTCTGGCAAAGGATGACCCAGGCATCCAGGTTTTTAGTATGGTGATTACTGCAGCATAGCGGAGGCTCTCTGAGGCTCTCAAAAGAATCTGGGCACCTGCCATACTTACAAGGACAGAGAGTTCAGGTGAATCAACTTCTAGGGCAAAAAAAACTCTGGACACTTCTGACCACATTATATAAAATTTAAGCAACTCTGAGTCTGGGGAAAAAAGATAATCCAAAGACAAAATATGGCCAAAGGCATTTTGAAACATGTTCATATGTCAGTGAAATTAAATAACAGTTTCCTAGGTTTTCTACAATCTCTCCCTTGCATAGTATCCTGAAAAGTACTCAGTTTATAAATAATTTTTTGTTTTATATTTATTCTAGAGCTTGTCTATATTAATAAAAAACCTAAGCATATTTTAGTAAGGGGCAAAAAGAGGTCCGGTATCACATTCATCATGGTAAGGGTCCAGAAGTCTATGGGGCCAGATGGGATCCACCCAAAGGTACTGATGGACCTGTTGGAAGAACTACTGAGACACTTTCCATCATTTATCATCAGCCCTGGCTAACAGGGGAGGTCTCAGGTGTCTGGAAGATGGCACATGTGATGCCCATCTACATGAAGGGTCGGAAGGACAATCTGGAGAACTACAGGTCTGTCAGCCTGACCTCAGTGCCAGGGAAGATCATGAAGCAGATCATTTTGAGTGCAACCACGTGGCACGTGCAGGGACAGCCAGGGGATCAGGCCCAACCAACATGGGCTTAGGAAACCATGCAGTGCTACAGGTTGGGGGCTGAGTGGCTGGAAAATGGCTCAGCAGAAAAAGATCTGGGGCTGCTGATGGCAGGTGGACACAAGTCAGCAGTGTGCCCAGGTGGCCAAGAAGGCCAATGGTATCCTGGCCTGTATCAGTAATAGTGTGGCCAGCAGGAGTAGGGAAGTGACTGTCCCTCTGTCCTCAGCACTGGTGGGGCCACACCCTGAGTACTGGGTTCAGTTTTGGGCCTCCCACTTCAGAAAAGACACTGAGGTGCTGGAACATTTCCAGAGAAGGGCAGTGGAGCTGGTGAAGGGTCTGGAGCACAAAGCCAATGAGAAGTAGCTGAGGGAGTTGGGGGTGTTCAGCCTGGAGAAAAGAAGGCTCAGGGGAGACCTTACTGCTCTCTACAACTCCCTGAAAGGAGGGTGTAGTGATGTGGGCGTCGGTCTCTCCTCCCAAGTAACAAGTGACAGGACAAGAGGAAATGCCCTCAAGTTCTGCCAGGGGATGTTCAAGTTGGGTATTAGGAAAAATTTCTTCACTGAACAGATTATCAAGCATTGGAACAGAGTGCCCAAGGAAGGGGTGGAGTCACCATCCCTGGAAGTATCCAAAAGGCTTGTGGATACAGCACTCAGCGAGATGATTTAGTGGGGAAGATGGTGGTGCTGGGTTATCTATTGGACTCTATGATCATAGATGTCTCTTCCATCCTTAATATATCTATGATTCTAAGGGTTATATTTATTATTCTCCTGACTAAATTTTCAGAAATCAAATTTCATTTAGTGGGGATGTCAGTAATTAGATAGTCAGTTTGTGACTTCTGCTTCTTCGACTAATTAGAAAACCAAAGATTCTGCTCTTCCATACCAATAATGAGATTCATTGCTCATGATGCAAAGTCTCCATTTGAAGAAAAGCCAAGCTGCCTGAGAAAATCATGAATATTTATCTCACCATGATCTGTCTGTCATACCAATATATGCCACAGTAGCTCTGGTTACATTATTTTCCTGTAAGAAAAGCTTCATTAGAGACTCATTAAGACATGAATGTTCAAAGAATACAGGATTAGAATCCAAGTGAAACAAGAGTGAGGATGTCCAGTTTTCACTGGGCCCAATCCTGTGAGGAGAGAGGCCCAACAGCTTATTCTGATCTCAGCATGAGTGAAGGTGTTCAACACCTCTCAGAAATAAAAGGTTTCTCCAAGTGCCAGTTTGGCAGGATACTTACTTACATACTTCCACTCCTCTTAGGTACTGTTCCCTATGGGACTGCTGCCATACATGAAATCAGGCATGAACTCAAGTAACTTCTTCCATAATCGCCTCCACCTTAACTTGAAAAGTCTTATTGCTACTTTTCTAAGTCAAAACAGAAAGAAATATACATGTTTCTAAGCAACTGAGTAACCCCAATATTCTTAACTATATTGTTAAACCAAATAATATCTGATATCAGATACAATTTTGCAAGAGTATCATACTGAAAGTGGTACTCTGTAGACTGACACAGAATAAAATTATTTAGAAAAAAAAATAAAATGACTGTATTCAACTTTTCACACAAACCCCCCATATTTTGTTTTAGAACACCAACACGTAAGGCCACAGAACTCCAGCAAGGTGCTGATACACGTCAATTCAAACAATTAAAGTTACCAATAAATATCAAGAAAATCATCTGTCTATTTAAAATTACAGCAATCAAATCAATCAAAAAGAGCAGCCACCAAAATTGAGAGTCATAACTGTTTTCAAGTACAAATTGCACTATGTGCTTTAAGACTGTCACATTCTCACATATTATAACAGTGTTAGAGTAACATACACGTATTAACTTTCATTCTTCTGTCCTGGTTAGTCACAGTTTCACTGGAATTCTCCAGTGTATGATTCTGATTTTCATCCTTACTGTCTTCACCAGGTAAATCTTCTTTTTCTTTTTCTTCACTCTGTAATGGCTTTTCGGATCTGTCTTCCTTTCTGCTACATACATTCTTCTGGCCTGTCAGTGGCTTTCGCTTAAACAGGGAAAACTGAAGTAAAAAACCAAGTAAATGATATGTGCAAAACAGTTAGCTCTAAAATTCAAGATTAAAAAACACAAACCCTTTTGTATATGCCAAGGTCAACTGAGGTTGCAAATTTCTCCTTGGTAAAATAAATAATCTTTTAAAAACAAAATGACCGCTTCATAACGTTAATGAAAAACATTTGCAACATTTGAAATGTGTCAAAACAGTACTGTGAACCAGAGAAGTTAAAAGGATTGCATTCTGTTAAATTATGCATTGTGCAGTTTGTAGTAAATACTGCAAATGGTGCAACTGTTTGGGTCTCTTTCAAATAAGAATCTGAGGCAAGGGCCAAAAAATACAGGTTCAGATCTCCAAAGCCCCAGAGCAGTAAGTGCTGAATATACTCCCTTAAAAACGTGTGTACTCCCTTAAAGTTAATGACAGTGTTTGTGTGTCAGTGAGACTACACAGTGCTTAAAGTTAACTGGTGCTTAAGGTCTTTGTTCGACAGCAAACACAAGAGCCAGTCTCTGCAGAAGCCTCTGGATTCTAAACCTGGAATAAATTCCCTATCAGGTACTCCTCAACATGCTTATACACATATATATAGATGTATATGATCCCAAAACCAGTGCATGTGGGAAATAGATGCAAGATAAACTAGCTCAGCTGCTGCTTTCAGAGAGAAATATGGGGGAAAATATTTTTAGATAATGTCCCATATGAATCAAGTCCTAAGTTTTCGCCTCATCAATATGTGATATGATGTGATGCGATGTGATGATGTGATGTGATCAACAACCTGTCTTTTACACAAACAGGTGTCTCATTTCTACTGACAGAAGGACTATGATTTATTCTAATGGAGTAATTATTTGGACAATTATCACAAAATAAAATCAAATCTTAAACAGAAGGAACAGGTTTCTCAGAAGTTTATTTATGCAGATCATGTAAGTTGAGGTATTTGCATTGGTAATTGCCCACTGCCACCTTGGTCACTCACAAAACTAGAAGGAAAATCCAGGCCACGCACCTTTTTTCTCCCAACAATTCCTCCAGTTATTTGGTCATCATTGTTCTCTGAAGAATTTTTCACAGTATGATTGTCAGTGCTTTCTTCTTCTACAATAACATAAACATTTACATTAACTTCCCTCTGATTCATGCTAATCATAAAAATATCACAGAAAACCAGAAAACAATCCCAAAAAATCATTCTTTAAATTATTTTTGAAGTCACAAAAAATGTGGATCTTAAAAAAAAAGCAATAAGAATATTCAGTTCAACTTGACACACAACCTGACAAGACTATTTTTATTTTTTTTTATTTTTCTACATAATGCCCTTATAATACTCTTCAGATGCTTTATTTTCAAGAACAGAACACTTATGGTAGTGACACTATATAAAATATTTTGACTTAACACTCATAATTTCCTCTTGCTGACAGATGACAATGTCTTACACACTGATTTGAAAGTATATTCTAATTTGGGAAAGCTGACTTTAAAGGCAGGAGTTACTGTTAAGCATGAGTTTTATTCCATAGAAACAATTCTGGGAATGGAAAAACTTTCCATTTGAGTTGATGTTCCTGTGTTTAAATTTTCCTATACTCCCTGTACAAATCATATAAATTTAGAACTTAATATCAAAACTTCCAGATCACTGGATAGTGGAAAAATATTTAAGCATCCATTCTGTACAAGCTATTTCCATTATAATACTGAAAATAAATGACATAGCTACTTCATTATAAAGGCTTTATAATAATAGCTTTTTTATTAGCACATTTGTTATGATATTTCAAAAGAACAATTATAGATTATTCCATAATTTCTAAAACAAAAGAAGTCCCTCACATGTGGAGCACCCAGCTTCGTGCTCCCCAGCTTTTCTAAAGCAATATATAATTCACACAAACTGGAACATCTAGACTTGCATCCTCAGCACCTCTGAACAGAGTTCAGTAATTATCACACTTCACCTAAAATAATCTGTGAACATAATGAGGAAATGTCAGTTGGCAAAGATGAGGAAGACTTTTGACAAGCTTCTCAGCTGAAGTGAGATATCATAATTACCACGACTTTGGCACTGCACAACTGGAGCTGCTCCTGGTAAGTAAGATGCAGTCCCACTAAGAGAAAGTCCTCCTCAAGGACTTCCAATACATGGCCAGGAAAAGTATTTCTTTCTTTCAAATCAGTAACAATTAATAATGGTTTTTTTGCCTCTCAAATTTCATTGCCTCTCAACAGCTGCTTTACCAACTACTGACAACAACTGTCATTTGGTATTTTTATAATATGAGATAGCTTAGAACAATTTCATCTTTTGAAATGTTGTATCTGTCTTTAGAATGTCCAATTCTTAGGAATTGTATTCTTACCCTGCTGAACGATGGTCTCTTTCTGAGTAGTCTCTTCTGTCTATAGAGAGACAAAACCAATTAAATCTCTACATTCAAACTTGTTAAAAAATAAGATGTTTTATGATTAACACCTACATGTGTTCCTCTCTCTACCAAAACCACCCCAAACAACAATTTTGCATTTAGAGGATAGCTACATGTATTCAAACTAATGCTGGTTATAGAGCCAGATTCTATCAGAGAACAATAACTTGCTAAGAATAAATGCTCTTACCTCTCCAGTTTCCACTGTGCTATTACTGCATTTCTCTCCCTCAGGTGTTTTACCAGGTTTCTCTTTTTCATATTTTTCCTCTATTTCCTCTTCTTTCTCTGTTCCTTCTCCTGATTCTTCTTCTGTTTCCTCTTCTCCTTCTGCTTCTTCTATTTTTTCTTCTTCTTCTGTTTCTTCTTCTTCCTCCCCCTCCTCCTCCTCATCTATCTCTTCATCTCCAGATAAGTTTTGTTCCTTTGACAAAATTGCCAAAACATAATTTTGAAACTCAGGCTGCACAGTGATACCATGGTCTTTATCCTACACCAGCTTATCAAACATCAGGATTTGACTAAGAACAAGAAAACACAAACAAGAATGTTCCAAGCAGATAGAATGAGGACAAAGACAGGAGACCTCATTCATGGTTTGCTAATTTTAATAGATTTTTAAAAAACAGACCTCCAGTGACCATTAGGAGCGCAACTGATTTTGTGTCTCCTTAAAGGAAAAGTAATGAAAACAAACTTATTTCTGGAAAGAAAATATTTCTATTAAATGTTTGAAATACACATAATTGACAAAAGTGGTAATTCCAACACTGAAAAAAAAAATTAAAACCTATTTCCCAAGAAAATTAATAAATACCAAAGAAAATGTTTTGATTCATGTGATTCAATACAGAAATGATAACTTGAATTTAAGTTACTTTCAGCCCACAATAAAACTTCAAGATAGTAAAATAAATGAGCCGAGGGCATTATAAAATAAATTTTAAAAGATGCAAATGTTATTTTTGTAAAAATTTGTAAAGAATCAATTGTATCTTCTTACACCATTCAGACTGTCATTACTGTGCCATTATGAATTTTTAACAGCATGAAATACAATATTTAAAACAGAAACATTCTCCTCATTGCAGAAATACAAGGGCCTAAAACAAGTCCAAGAGGGATTTCTGATGTCAGTCAAGTGGAGCTTTATCATTACGTCAGAATGCCCAGAAAAACAGGAACACATCTGTTCCACTGCAGCCTATGTCACAATGGTGGCTGGTGGGAAGTATCAGCACAGTCTTTTGGAAGTGTGGTAGAGGAATGGGTCTTATACTGGACACCTTTTTATACCTGAGTCCAAATGTTGTCTCCTATCTTTTGTCAATGTTTTCCTTATTCTCTCTTACTTCTTTGATCTGTTGCCTGTTGTCTCCACAATGACTGTTTTCATGGTCATCAGTAGGTAACTTCCTGGTCAGGAGGAGACCATGAATTAATGTTTCTAGAGGTTGGAGCCCGGAGCTCTTTGGTGGAACTCCTTTGCTAAGCACCACTCAGACATACCAGGAATCTGAGACATCCTCACATATGATATATGGAAACCTGCATTATTCTGGGCCCCAGCTCACAGCCTACAACACCTAACATCACACGAGATGAATTTGTTTTGCCAACTGAGCCATGTTCCTCATGCCCCCCCAAAAAATGGTGGAAGTGAGAGACACTCCTTGTACTCCAAAGAAGAAACCTATTGTTGTTTAACTGAACAGCGTCACAGACTGACCCCATTTCCATTTACTGCATTTGCAGCTTGCCACAGGTGTCTCTGGCTGTCACCTCCTCTGTTCAACTCCTAAAACAGCCCATTTTGAATCACAAGTGATAGCACAGTTTCATTACTGCCCATTTATAGGCATGGTTTGGAGAGTTTTTACCAATGGCGAAGAATGATATGAGAATGTCACACTACAGATACGTTTTTATCTTAAAATATGAGTCATTTGACCATTAAAAAGAATATCTGAAAAATCTGAGGCTGCTAATTAAAGTATATATGTATATGTATTATGTATATATATTATATGGATATATAATATACATGTATAAAAATTTCTTCATTATTCTCTTCATTATGCATTAGGGGGTCTATTTTCTTATTCCACTTTAAATTATTCTTTCATAGAAAGATGTTCTAAGAATACTTCCAACAGTTACTTCTGAAGTTGAGACAGAGGGAAGCTGACTTGGCCAGGGTCACACACAGAAAGTAAAAAGTAGTAAAGAACATATAAGTGACGTATTTCAAACAGTTTTCTTTTAAGCTTGAGGTTCGAGTTTCTTCAAGGACAAAACAGTGGTCAGTACTATGAAACAGCTTTAAACATTTTTTACCTCTAGTATAATAAACCAATACAGCAGAACAACAGTCTAGAAAATATCACCTTAACAAATATGCAGAATTTTGTATAACTGTCTTCTTCGCTTAATTTTTTTCATGCATTTATGCTGGTTTTCCTGTAAATCCAGACCTTCATAACAAGACATTCTTAAGGATGAATTTGCTTTTTCCAGGCTTTAGGGGATGAATGATCTTACTTGCTCTGGTTTTGGCCAAAGTATTGCCTTAGTGGGTATAACTGTCTTTTGCTAAAGTGGCTGCAGCTGGCTTTTCTTTGGGCAGAATAATACAGAATAATGACATTTCTTCTCAGAATACTCTATAAAAATATGTTCCAGTGTCTACAGGAGAAAGGGGAAAAAAATTTGCTCCCTTCCCTATTGTTGGCTCACCTGGTGTCATGTTCTGGCTAAAAGACAGTCTCGCTGAAGACTGCAGACATGTCTCATGCCAGACCTTGCTCAAACGACAGCTGCAAACTGGGTTTCTCTACAGTGCTGTAACTATTTCATTGTGGATCCCTCCTGCATCATTTATGGAAACTGAGCTCTGGCAGACAAGCTGCTCATAATTAGCGTTTCAGAAGGGAAGGCTTATGGTGTCTTTCCACATCTTCTCAACAAGTCAAAATAATGTTTTCCACCACCATTTGATGTTTCTAGGGAAGAAAATCTCAAAGCCACTGATGAGACAAATTTAGTTGCAGATTTTTTTAAAATCTGGTAAAAACTCATTGATGAAGAGAAAGCTGTAATTAATTTGTGTACCACTTGAATGGAGAGTTCTGGGAAGCTCTGGTTTACAAAGATGTTTCTGGTTTTAGTTGCCTTGGAAACTGTTAAAAATCCAGATGAAGATTAATAAAGAGAGTTGAGAATGAGGTAGGTAGCTAACCTTTTCTTCTTTGGTGGTGTTCTGCTAAGCAGCCATAACCCAGCAATTGCTTAGCTAAGTTTTTAATCATTTAAGGAACAGATTTTTCCCATTACCTGCCCAGCCCATTACCTTTAAATGCCCAAAAACATGCCATGGCCCTCTAACATGTCTCTACAGCAACTGAATGATATAAATACCAAGTAGAAATTTCCCTATGAACTAGAAGATGGGTGTTATGTCTAAGGAGGTCAATGGGCATAATGCATCATATGGGACTGAACAGTGCTCCCTTTGTGGAGCACTGGTAAAGACAACTACAAAATACATTTCTGTGACTGTCTTTCTGCTTTGATGCACGACTGAAGAAGAATAGGTAGAGGAGTCATATCCTATCCTAGCTCTCATTTTGCTCTCCAAAAACCTAGTGCACATCTATGTCACTTCTGAATTGGCCATGCTGGGAAAATGTGCTGGGTTAATATTTTACTAAAACAGCATTGAAAGTAACAATATTAACCATGATCTTACATGAAGATGAGAGAGAAAAAAATTCCTAAACATCTCAGTTTACCATTTGTGGGTTGGAGATGTATGGATGGGTAGGCATGTAACATTTTCTTAATACTGATCATAATGTCAAGGTGTCTGATGTGAAGTGACTGGAAATACTGTCTGAAAAAACTCTTAGCAAAGCTAAGATAAATACCTTGTAGTCTCTTACCCAGAAGTTACAGTGAAAGCTTAATACCTTAAAATCGACACAGTGCTAGCCATTTGTCATCAGGTATTTGAACTGAGCTTTCATTTTGTAGCTATTTATATAGAAAAGTTATTAGTTCAGTTTCTCTAAACCTCAGAGAATTACCTTTCAATTTAAGGCTGAATAAATAAAGCTGTCCAGTTTAACGAATAATAAAATTCAAAGACATAAGTACTCAAATGGGAGATTTAAGAGCTTATCCTTCCAATTACAAACAGGAATCACAGAAATCAATTAGGTTGGAAAAGACCTCTGAGATCATCGAGTCCAACCTGTGACCAAACATCACCTTGTCAATCAAACCATGGCACTGAGTGCCACGTCCAGTCTTTCCTTAAACATCTCCAGGGACAGCGACTCCACAACCTCCCTGAGCAGCCCATTCCCGTGCCCAACCACTCTTTCTGTGAAGAACAAGGGAGGCAGTCAACAAGCCAAACTAGGCTTTCCTTACACATTGCCAAGGAGACAAACAGCTCAGCTAAATACACATAAAAGAATTTTGAGTGAAGAGCCGAGCCTGGCACCATAACTTGTCTAAAAGTTGAAATCTATACTTCAACTTGGTTATTTTCGTTTCTTAATTGTACAATTCTGTGTCTGGAGCACTTGACATGGATTACCTGATACTTTTAACAGCCCCTTAACGCTACTGTTCTGTAAGCATCCTGGAATACTAACACAACACTGAACTTGTAATTTCAGGCACACTGCACAGTGAAACAACTGCAAAACAGTTTTAGGTCAGGCAGGAATTGCTAAATGTTAATCAAAAATTGAAATTTGTGATGACCAATTACCACAATAGTGCCCTTCAGGAGGATGGTGTCATTCTGAGAAAAATGGAATAAAACAATGTATACATCACTGTAAACAGCTGATTGACAGACTCATTTCCATTCCCGTGCCTACTAGGCTTTGTTTTACTAGGCTTTTTTCTGCCAATACTTTGCTATGCAACATATTTTATTTACTAAATGCCAAACACAAGGGCCTATGAGTTTCCGCAAGTCTCCATTTGTGCCCTTCTGTCACAGGCTGGCAGTGCACATACTTTGCATTAAGAGAATTAATCTGATCACATTTATTAATCAAGACTTCAGGTGTCGCACTGAGACTGCCCACAGACATTTATTTCAGAGCAGTAGACAGTAATTTTTTGAGGGCATTATCCTAAAGATTGTTTGAGTTTGTTTTGGTGTAATTATTCTGTAGCTTTCCAGCTTGCTGCTGTAAGTCTACTTGGAGAAAGACATATCTCTGCATTCTTGTTTGAGTAAAAATAACTACTTATCAACATATAAAACTTTAATATAAAACTTTATTCTTACTTTCAGTTTTGTGTCAGATTTTGAGTATTCACTACAAATTTAAAAAGAGTTATCTAAAGGATTCTCCTTCCCCAGCAACTCAGAATGAATTTTTTGTTTATTCCCCAAATAAATCAACATCTGAAATAGCTCAGGTGTACTGCAGCTTCTATATACAAAACTGTTACCTCCTCATGAACGTTTTCTTTATCTGGAGAACAAACAAATAATCTAAATTTCAATGGCAAAAAGAAAAAAAAAACACTTTATAGAACTAGAAAGAATTTTTAAGGTGTTTTATGAAAACCATAAAACAAGTTGGAGACTGTTTACATTAAGTATAATCTCTTATGAGCTATTTTACAAGTAACATAAACACCCTCTAATATTCAGTCACTCAGAAATAGCATACCAAAATAACTCCTGGGTACTTAAGCAAAACAGATGAGCAACTGCAAATTAGAATATGTTGATGTTATCTGAAAAACTTATTGTGTCTCTGGAAGACACTATGCTGCATAAAATGAATTCTTAATGCTGACAGACACAGAGGAAAAAAAAATTACTTGGGAATATTAGCCCACAGTTGGATGCAGATTGTGCATATTTTCCAAATCCTTACAGAAAAAGCTTTTGGTGTCTGGAGTTTGTCATGCAGCTCCCACATATTTGCAAGTGAATGAGGACAGTCACTACTTTCTGCTTTTATTGTGCACATAGCTTAGAGTACTGCATGTCTCTCCAAAATCCTGCACTTTCCATTGAAATCATGCTGATTATTATCCAGTGCTTGGATAAGAATACTGGTAAAGGCAAATTTTCACCAAAACACCAGAGCAGGCAGGAAGGTTATTCAAGATTCTTTGACTCTGCACATTCCTCAAAGGGATGTCCCACGGTTCACTGCCAAAACCTCTACAGCCTGCAAGACTGGGCTTCTCAGGGGAGAGCCCCCACTCCAAAATACTATGATGTAAAAGTGGCAATTCCTACACAACCATCGCTAAGCTTTAAGCTATTCTCACCTAGTAAATTTTTCAAGGCACACCCAACTTGGTAACGCAAGTCCCACCACCTTGGCCGTGCAATTGTTTTCCACACCACGCCAGCACCTGTGGGAGTTCTCCCCCAGCCACGGGAAGGCTGGTTTTAAAGCACGGCTTGATGCAGGACACATTCAGGTTTGCTTTGTTCTTTTTCTCCTCACAGATGATAATGAAGTGCCTAGTAAAGGAGATTAGATTTTGCAGCAGTTCTGCTGCTGTGTTTCTAATTATGAATACAGCTTTGTGCCTTGGATAGATGCTGGATAGAATGAAAGTAAAGTATTTTATACTTCCAGTAAGGAAGCCAGCCTCTGCCAGGGTGGCTCACGATCCCAATCTCCTATTAGGTTGGTCATTATTGTTCACTTTCCAGTCAAACAGCACAGCACAGGCTCTTTTACTAACATGGGTACACAGGGAATTTGAAACATTACTCTTCAATACTACTGTGATCTATATCCTTACAGGAGTAGGCACAGATAAAGTGTTCATTTAATATAAAATTCCACTTAGAGCTACCTTTCTTTAGCTCTCTCTCACACTCTTCATATGACATCACAAATACTTTATATTTCACACAAACCACAAATGCAACTCTGTGTGAAAGGTGCAGCAGTCATGACAAATTATAGAACACTAAACCCAGAACACTGAACCTGGGACATTCCAGAAGATTGCCCTGCAATCCATGTCAGACACAAAGAGCAATTTCTGATTTTTCAATGCTGGAAAAATATGAAAAACGTGAAAGGCAGAATGGCAAATATCTTTAAAGTTGACATTTCAGGGCCCTGACAATAAATATTTTCATAACTAAGTATGGGAGTTTGAGATAATGGTATTAATATTTGTTTAAATTATTATAGCATGAGGTTGCCAAGCAAAAAAGCAAGGGGCACTATCATAAATTCTTAGAAAAAAGACAGTGATTAACTGTACTTGCTTCTTCTTTTGGCAATAGAAAAATAAAGCCTCTCTTGCTCTCAACAGTGCAATTTTCTTATGCCAAAGCTATCTCTCCAAAATCCTTTCAATATGCAAAAGTTAGCTTCTCCTCTCTCCATTAAAACATATGAAGAAGTGTATGAAAATTCTACAGCTCAGTGAGTGACTTCAGATCATGAACATGCTCAGAACTTCACTGAGGACAAAAACTATTGGTTTGCCATTTGTGCAATCAAAGTATTTGCCCAGTTGCTCATAGAATGCCATGGTACTAAACACTGTCATTTATTTGAATTCCGTGATTACATATTAGTTGAAAATTTGCCCTTTTACATTTACTTTGCCCTTTTTTTTTTCCTTTTTACAGATCTGTTATTTCTGAGTTTGATTCTGCTACCCATAATGTTATTTGAGAAGCAGGATCTAGAAGGTATTACCATGCTGGGAGAAACTTTATCTTAAAAACGTACTAGGCTTTTATTACCTAAGGGTAATAAAAACTAGGGAGGGAAAAAACCTAAAAGCAATGACAAAACCCAATTAGATGTTCTTTTCTGCATGATTCTGAGAGGTCCCATTTTAAAGAATATCCATGTATCTATTCAGACAAGAAACTGGAACAAAAAGTAGTGAATGAAACCCAGATATTTTCTGTAGCTGTGAGGCAGGAGCAGACTTGCACCCTGCCCCACTGAACATGCCACAGGTGCTTGTAATTTGTGCCTGCTGTAAAAGGTAGCATGTGCATATGTAACTCTGTGAACATACCTGTGAAAGTGTGCAGGGGGATTAAAAGTTCTGAGATATGAGCTACAAAGGAGTACTTAGAAATTCTTGGTTGCTTATTAACATTTTATGGATGTCTAATGTTGCTGTCACCTCCTCTATTGCTGTTCTTGAACTGCATGTGTAGCTGGTTGATTGCTGGTTAACTGTAATTAATAAATCAATAAATCACTAATTCTTTACTTGACTTAAACCACAGAGCTGAACAGTTTCTCCATGTGACAATCATTAGGGAATAAATCATGAAGAGGAAATGAATGCTTTCTTTTTTTTCTAAGAACACAAGAACACAAAGACATTAAATGGCAGTACCAAAAGACGGATTCAAATAAAAAAAGAAGTTACTTCTTGAAACAATGCATAAAGAAATGTAATAGTTATTTTCCAAAATATGTACTGGATGCTAAATTGGTTAAAAATCGATTGAAAGAAATTCATGGAAGGAAAATCGCTGTTAAATATAATACTTATATCTGCTGAACCACAAATTATTGATTATACTGGATGTACTTGGTATTTGACTACAGTGAATATATATTGGTATACTGAATGTATGTAATGCATTCAAATGTACTATTTGAATAATTACACAGAAGAAGTAACACTACATGTTTGTGCTATTCTAATCTTTTTTTCCCAGGCATTCACCAGTAGTCACAGGTAGAAATAAAGATGTCTGGGTAGTTGTCTGTTGTCTTTTCTCCTTGTTGCAGGATTTTTTTTTTCTCTACTAAAACCTAGTTCAGGAGCATTTCTGCCATGTTGTTTCAGTGCTGCACATAAATCTTTTTGTATGCCATAATAAATACCAAGGACATACTGAATTTTCCCAAAACCACAAGTAACAAACTTTAGAAACCAGTATGAGTTAAACTAAATTAAATTCCACTCGTTAAGCTAATGCAGTTCCAAAGTCCCATGAAAGCCCAGAAACCTTGGCACAGTGTACAATTTATGTAACGATTCTGTGGAAATCCCTTAGAAGTGCTGGAGTAATGCTCTGCTTTTCCCCCACCACAGGAATGATCCACAAAACTACATAAAATCAGTTCTCAAATCAACGAATTTTCATCCAGACAAAACAAAGAAGAGGAGATGCCCATGAGCTGGCTTCCCTTCACTCTCTTGGAAAGCTTTATGCTATCAGCACACATTAAGAGAGGAACAACAAATGGCTCCCATTTGCTTAAGAATTAAGATTAAAAGCTACAGCCAAACAGTGAATGAAGAGCCATTCCTATGTGGAACTGGAAATCACTTGCTTTAAAGAGCTCTCACCTTTTTCTCCCTCTCTCTAGGAAATATTTTTAACAAGAAATAACAGATTTTTTTCACAGCACAGTTTTCTTCCAAAGATGAATTCTAGAATCACAAAGAAGTAGATGTCATACCCAAGAAACCCAGTCTTAAGCCTATAAAAATACTTAATATTACTCTAATCACAGTGAAATCCTCATCTTTCCTAAGAAAGACAAAAAACACATCATAGTTTCACTTAAGTTCAGAAGGAAGTTCAATAACAAAGCAGCACTTCTGACAGCTCTGCTGTTGGAGCTGTTTTCCTGGGAAGTGCCTTCAACTGTTAAAATATTGCACTCTATTAGACTATGAGGATACTTACCCTGTTTCAAAGACACATGCTGATGTCAAGGCAATGTGTCCCAGAGAATTCCAAAGTTTGAAACATATTGCACAGGGACAAAATAGAGTCACTGGATTAACTTTTTGTTGTAGTTAGGCACGGCACATGACCAAAGTGATCTTACCTTCAAATGCAGTGTATGGAAAGGGTGAGTGGGGCAGGAAGGATCAAACTGGACTACAATCTACTGGCAAACTACCAATCTAGTACAGGCTTTTTAGACAATAAATTCTGGAGACATTGTGTCAAAGATAGTTTAATGCCAGCATCTTACAAAACAGTATTAAAAATGTTTCATAATCTCAACACAAGTATTGATTCCATTAACATTTTTATTGAATGACATTTACTCATTTTGATTTCTTTCTTCTCCTGTTCTCATTTTCAAATGGGATATAAGTCACTATTTTTTTTGAAAATGAATGTCAATACCGAGTTCTGTTTACAAAAATTTCCCAGACCACCCATTAGCATAGAATTTAAGTAACAGTGCTCCATTTGCCAGTTCAACCCCAAATGGTTCAAACAGTAATGCAGTATCTTACAAAAATAACTTGCAAGATTTGCTTGTGTATTTTAAGGAAACTCTAAAAGTATTAACCTTGTGTTTTCCAAAAAGAATTCAGACTTTCTTGCCACTTTCTTTACTATTCCATCTGGCTTCTAGCTCTACCTCTTTTGAGAGATCACAGATGTGATCTCCTCCAGTGAGGAGAAGCTTTGGCTCAGATACCAAAAACATATGTATACTTCACACAGCAACAGAATATATTCCTCTCCTTGAGAACCTTAGAGTTAGATAACTAATGTAATGTAGTGTTTTGTAGGCAGATATAGAATCTTTGGTGTATACTGCACAGTATAAGCAAGTAAAAAAACTTTACAAGTGTATTTTCAAATTCTTTTCACCAAGGGTGATATTTGAAAATTCTCCCTGAACAGATCCATTCTGACTCTAACGTAAGCTAGGCCAGATTCTGAGACTTGTGCATTTGCACATAATGTGTGCCAAACACCAAAATAAGAAGTCAACCTTAAGGCCTTTGAAAAACCCCAGGCCATCACTTACCCAAGCCTGCATTTCCATTTACCTCTCATCAGCCGACCCAAAATTTGGCAACTTATCTTTTCTTTAATTGATGCTGAGTACTCAAACATTTTACCAATGTATGAACAGAAGAAAAGTAGGGGGAATGAATATGGACTGACACCAAAATTTAAAAATATGTATATTTGCTAATTTACTGACACTCCTTTCATAGAAGGCACATGAACAAGTAAGCTGTCCTGCAACTAATATTGATGCATTGCTGATTCAAAGGCAAAGAAGATTACACTGTTGCAATGTATAATTCATGTTGTCAGCACAACATTACAATTTAATTAAGAGGCAAACACAGTTTACCTCCTCAGCAACTATTTTTTTAATCTGTGTCATACGTGATAAATGTGATTGTAAAAATGACTGTATCAACAACCTATGATTTCTCTTATAAAAGCTTCCCAAATCTAAACATTTTCCTCAGTCTTTTTCAACAAATTGGCACTTAAATGCATGGTAATGTATTTTGACTACATTAAAAATTTCTTTTAAGTAATAAAACTCAATCTGCCATCATTCCAAAGTTTCCTGAACAGGTTTAAAATGCATGTCCAGTAGTCTGTGCTACTTTAGTGTTAAATAATGAGGTAGCACATTGTTCCAAAATTGTTCTGAATTATGTAAACCATTTGCTACATGCTGTTTGGACTTCATGGTTTGTTTAGAGCTGTTTGGTAAAGCAGTACTTTCTGCCTTTTCTGGCTTCCTGGATTTGCTTTTCTTTTGTGGAAGCTTATTACGATAATTTTTTCTTTTATCTTTTGCTTTTTCCTCTTCCTCTTCTTCTTCCTCCTCTCCCTCATCCTCTTCTTCCTCCTCTCC